>CM054140.1:33721284-33956284 GCA_028751875.1 Rapana venosa
GTGTGTAAACTGATAGATCAATCTGCACTAAACTGGGTTCAGTATACTCATTGTTGAAGTCTATCGCTTTAGGTATACCACAGGGATAAGTAGTAGTGCCTATTTTGTTTTCTATTCTTATGCATGATCTCCCAAGCATTTTGTCAAGTAAAACTCAAGTTGTTCAGTATGCAGATGATATTGCTATATGGGTAAATACATAATAACCGAAAAACACTAAAAAGAGAGTTATTAGTCATGTTGAAAAATTATATCAAGACGATTGAGATAAATTTTGTTGTTATATGAAAGAAAATAAATTAGAACTATCCATAGATGAAACTTGCCTTGTGCTTTTTAATAACGATAGAAAACCTTTCAAAATTGCCAATCTTGAAATTAGAAGGAACAGTGCTTCATTATAAACCAAATGTCCAATTTTAGGTGCATTTTTAACCAGAAAGTTGAGCTGGAAGATGCACACCAATCAGTTAATAAGTGATGCTAAAAAAGACAACTTTTTAAAATAAAAAATGTTCAGGCATGGAGCCAAGACACTAAAATACTGATACATTTGGCTCTGTCTTTAGTGTGCTCAAAATTAATATATGGTCAAGGGGTTTATTTTCTGCTACAGATTATCTTCTTTAAAATTGCAAAGTTTAGACAATAAAACCATAAATAAAGCACTTGGTGTACCAGCTCATGCAAACACATCTAATACTTATAAAGAGGCACATTTACTATCGCTTTCTCATCAACGAAAATTGGCGGTCATCGAAATACGTGATTCGAAATCTCTCTATTCCAAATTCAGTAAAAGATGAAATATTTATGAAGCAAGACACTGATTCCTTGCTAAAAAAAGAAAAGAAATTTTAATACGTAAAATGAGACTAAATGCCTGGAATACTCAATATTATAATAACATGTAATTGTTCTAGACCCCTTTCAATCTACCATTTATTGTTTGGTTGCCCAATTTGTTGACAAGTATATACAGAGAGGACCAGATATTCATAAAACCTATTCAACTGTTCATGAAGTTTACTTTGACTTCGAGCAATTCATAACACCAGTCGCTGAAGTTATATATTCTTCTCCTATAAGACATTTACTGTAATTAGTTGGGGATATTTACATGTATTATATATCTATGTATGTATGCATGCATGCACGTGTATGTATGCCTATGTATGTATATACATGCATATCCATGTATATATATATGCATGTATATACATGCATATTCACACCAGCAGTCACACCATTACACATGTACTCTCTCTCTGTGAGAGAATATATATATATATATATATATATATATATATATATATATATATATATATATATATATATATATATACGGGTGTGTCTAAATCACCAAGTAATGAATGGACATAAAACAAAACAAAACAACACATACGCACGCACGCACACAGCGTGAAGACCTTGTCTGTCTGTCTGTATGTATGTCTGTCTGTATGTCTGTCTGTATGCACTTTGCCGGGCAGCGATAATATTCCTGATCATCCCCATAGATCCTTTCAGTAAGCCTCTTAGTCCTGCCAGTGAATGTCACTTGCTTTTACACACACACACACATACATACACACACACATGCACGCACACACACGCACGCACACGCACGCACACACACACGCACGCACACACACACATACACACGCACGCACACACACGCACGCACACACACACACATAATCATAATAATAATAATAATAATCATGATGTGTGGAATTTATATGGCGTGGAATCTTGTAAAGCAACAAATCAAAGCGCTCAGATGACGATTTTTTTTTTAAATGTCGAGGATAATGGAATAAGCACTCAGGGGCTTTTTTTACACCAGTCCCCGTGTGTATGCGGTTTTGTAAATTTTGTCATCTGTTCCCACCGGCACACAATGGCCTGCTCTTTCGAAAAGCGAAACAGGATTTAACGTGTGCGCAAGATGTTCTGCATGCGTTCGCACACGGGGCCTCGGTTTATAGTCTCATCCGAAGGACTTACATACACACACACACGCACGCACGCACGCACACACACGTACACACACACACTGCAAAATAAAAAACCAACCAAACAACGACAAAAAACAACAACACAAGAATAGAAACAGAGGGGGGGAGAGAGAGAGGAGAGAGAGAGAGAGAGAGAGAGAGAGAGGAGAGAGAGAGAGAGGGGAGAGAGAGAGAAGAGAGAGAGAGAGAGAGAGAGAGAGAGAGAGAGAGAGAGAGAGAGAGAGAGAGAGAGAGAGAGAAAGAGAGAGGCGTAGGCAGGCTAAAAACGAACAAAGAGACAGACACATGAGAGGAACAGCCAGACAGAAAAAGAAAAACAGACAGATAGTCTGACACAGACAGACAGAGAGATGAAAATGATGTTGATGATGATGTTGATGATGATAACGATGATATATCGCAGAGTAAGACATAAGCCTTGGGGCGTCGAAATCTTGACTTGAATTGGGTTACAGTCAAAAAACAAAACTGTGAAAACCCATATCTAAACAGGCAAATGAGGGAGGGAAGGAGAAAAGAGAGGGAGGGGAGAGAGAGAGGTGGGGGGGGGGGGGGGGGGGGTGGAGGAGGTCTGATATATATATTTTCTGTGAAATGGCAGGCTACATGCACTGTGTGGCAATGAGCCCTTGGCTGCTAGGACAGTCTGACATGCTGCACGTTCACCACTTTGTGTGTGTGTGTGTGTGTGGTGTGTGTGTGCGCGCGCGCGTGTTGTGGGGGGGGGGGGGGGGGGGGGGGGGGGAAGGTGTTACACGCACGCGCTTGTTACTCTCTCTCTCTCCCCCCACCTCTCTCTCTCTCTCTCTACATATATATATATATATTTATTTATTTATGTATGTATGAATGCATGTATGTATGTACATGTAAAATTACACACACACATACACACACACACACACACACACACACACACACACACACACACACACACACACACACACACACACACACGCGCAAGACAGGTGTGTTCCGTGGAATGATTTATAATGCTGTTACCTTTAGATCCGTGTGGTGATTTGTTAGATAAAAAAGATAGAGGAGAGGGGGGTGGGAGGTGTTGAAGTCAACAGGAACCACTCCATTGTTAACAGCTACCGTAAACATTTTTATCACCATGTTGACCCTCTCTCTCTCCCCTCCCCCCTCCGCTCGCTCTCTCTCTCTCTCTCTCTCTCTCTCTCTCTCTCTCTCTCTCTCTCTCTCTCTCTCTCTCTCTCTCTCTCTCTCTCTCTCTCTCTCTCTTTCTCTATTATGGTGATAATGATATACTTGCTGCAGTCGCTTTTGTGGATAACAAGATGCTGATGGTGATGATTATGTAGATGATAATGGGGATGATGATAACTAGAAGACAGTGACAGTGATCCTGTGTACTTGCAGAAGTGGATATTACGAAATTAATACAAACTTTTTCTAGCTCCTTTTGTATAGTGACCCAAGGCCAAAGTACGATAACACTGTTCATTGTTCAGTGTTCTCTCTCTCTCTCTCTCTCTCTCTCTCTCTCTCTCTCTCTCTCTCTCTCTCTCTCTCTCTCTCTCTCTCTTACACACACACACCACACACACACCACCACACACACACTACACACACACACACACACACACACACGGAGTATGTAACCTCTGTCTTTCTGTCCCCGTTTGTCTCTATCATTCATAGTCTCCCAGTCTCCCTCTCCCTTTGCCCCACCCCCTCCTTCTTGTCTGTCCATATGTCCCTGTCTCTCCGTACCTGACTATCTCTGTCTCTCTGTTATCTCTCTCTCTCTCTCTCTCTCTCTCTCTCTCTCTCTCTCTCTCTCTCTCTCTCTTTCTCTCTCTCTTTCTCTCTCCACTCCCCCACGCTCTCTCTTTCCCAGAGGTATGACACTTTTTAACCCAAAATATTTTCTTCGAAAGAATTGTGGAAGAGTACTGCATGCAATGCTGCCAAGCTTGAACAGGATGTAGGCCTAGCTTGGATCAGTCATCCAGTCAGTCAGCCAGTTAGTCTGTCAGTTGCACGTGCACAGTGGCTGCATCATTCCTTTGGCGTCAGCTTGAGATGTTAGGAATGAGGGTGTGTGGAAAGAAACAAGGGGCTGTCATACAGACATAACACACACTTCTTTTGCGCCTGTTTCTTCTTCTTCTTCTGAATAATTTCAAAGGCCTTCAGAAAAGTGGAGAAGAGAGAGAGAGAGAGAGAGAGAGAGAGAGAGAGAGAGAGAGAGAGAGAGAACCCTAAACACATTTTTTAAATGTACTTTGGCCTTAGGCCACAGTGCACGGAGTTTAGGGAAGGAAAGGATAAAAATCAATTATAACCAATTGTGGATCACGATCATAATGCATGTTACATAGAATGAAACAACAATTATTTCTAACATGGTTCAATGTTGTTTAAACAGATTGCCAATCGATAATAAACATTATATGTAAGATCAATTGCTGTTTTACACATCAATCAGTTAAATAGAACTATTGTAAAACAATTTTCTTCTGTATATATAGCACTTAAAGATACTTTACATAAGCAATTCCTCGCAGCTAGAGCAGCTAGTAGTTAGCAGCTAGTAGTAGTAGTACTTTTTGTTGTTGTTGTTGTTGCGTGTACGTACGCATGCGTGTCTTGTGTTTACGGTGCGCGTAGGCGCTCATGAGAATAATGGTCTCCCATTATACTTTCACTTTTGCTTCACAACTGTTCAGTCTTTAAATGGGAAACGTGGCCGTGCATTTTGCTTTGTTTTCATAATTCCGCAATAATACATGCAGGTTTTTCTTTCTTTCGTTCCTCGGCTCACCTAATGTGAGGATTTTGCGTTATTGGGTTTTTGCTCACCATAAGGATGGCATTTGATTGGGGATGTATGCGGGTATGTTTGTGTTTCGTAACTCACCGAACGCTGACATGATGACAGGATTTGTAGCGTCCATTATTTGATTTCTCCATGATTTGTACACGAAGGGAATTAAGGTACTGGCAGGTTTGCACTTGGGATGACACTGGAGATCGTATATACTTTCCCCACTTTCTAATCACCAACAGCCGCCGAGATGTGAACCACGACTTCATGAACCCATGGGATTGAAGTCGAATGGTCTTAACCACTCGGCTGTAGTGTCCGTCATAGGTGTGGTACAAACGTGGTTGGTGTCAGTCTCTTTTTCCACACGTGTGGATGTTTCACTGGTCTAGAGGGAACGCCCCTGCCTAGAATGCAAGAGATGCCGACTGATCCTTGTTTAAGCCCCAACTTTTCCTCCATCCACCAGACCTTGAGTAGCGGTCTTGGGTGCTAGTCTTTCAGATGAGACGAGAAACCGAGGACTCGTGTTACGATATGCGTTCAGCGCACGTAGAAGAACCCACAGCAACAAGAGAGTTATCCTTGGCAAAATTCTGTAAAAAACAAACAACAACAACAAAAACCCAACCTGATAGGAAACAAATGCAAACAGGAAAAGGAACAAAGTTATTGGTGTCGCTGCTCTTGTGTTGACGCACTCTCCCCGGGGGGAGAGCAGCCCGAATTTCACGCATTGTTATCTGCCGTGCGCAATACGTCAGAGAATAGTTGTGTTGCTGGTCACTGAAAGCAAAGAGGTTCTGTCAGGGCTGAGCTGAAGCTGAAATGATAAGTGACTGTGAGAAAGAACTGACCAGCCTACCTACCGACACCCCTTCAGCTGACCGACACTCCCTGTGGTGACCCTCACACCAGGGATCAGGTCAAAGAACTGTTATCATACCACCGGTCATTTATCTTTTTTAGCCTGAAGACACACCAAAAAACCTGGACATTTTTCTTTCCGACAGTGGAAACCACTTTGCAATCCGGCATTGGCTATCAGAACTACAGTCTTCTGCCTAATGCGTTTTCAAGATTTTTTTAAATGAGAGAGCGAGAGAGAGAGAGAGATAGAGAGAGAGAGGAGAATCAAATCAAATCAAAGTCTTTTATTTCGAGGATGATTAATAAGCACCCATGTGCTTTTTTACATCTAGTCTCCGCCCTTAGGAATTACATCATGATAATAAAATAAGCCCAATACCCAATCATTCACACAGTATTTAAAAAACAACAACACCTACACACTCTCTTTATTTTTTTAAGAGGTAGACAGTCAGACAGACAGGCAAGCGGGAAAGCAGGCAGACAGGCAGGCAGGCAGACAAAGAGAGAGAGAGAGAGAGATAGAGAGAGAGAGGAGAATCAAATCAAATCAAAGTCTTTTATTTCGAGGATGATTAATAAGCACCCATGTGCTTTTTTACATCTAGTCTCCGCCCTTAGGAATTACATCATGATAATAAAATAAGCCCAATACCCAATCATTCACACAGTATTTAAAAAACAACAACACCTACACACTCTCTTTATTTTTTTAAGAGGTAGACAGTCAGACAGACAGGCAAGCGGGAAAGCAGGCAGACAGGCAGGCAGGCAGACAAAGAGAGAGAGAGAGAGAGAGAGAGAGGAGAGAGAGAGAGAGAGAGAGAGAGAGAGAGAGAGAGAGAGAGAGAGAGAGAGAGTGCAGACAGGTAATGTTTTGTTTTGGGTTTTTTTTAATCCGTTCCAGAGAAATTAGTGTCATGTTATCAGAAGCTGTCAGGAGCTTATTTTATTATTACTGCAACCAGAACATTCCATGTTCACTAAATTACGTCTGCCCACCAGTTCTTTTCATTAGTAGATCATGCTTGAACTACGCATGACTTGTCCATATACTGGCGAAGCGTTGGATGCATGCTGGGTATGTTTGTTGTCTGCATCTTGAACCTACTGTGTACAGACATGAATACGGGCTCCTTTGACAGACATGTTTGATCTTTTGGACACATACATACAGCGGGCATCAAGGCACTGGCAGGACTACACCGACATTGACGTTGACCTCGATCATTGTCAAACTTTCCTGTGGTCGATATTAATATGATACCTCTGATGGATAATCAGTCGGTGATATAATTACTATATAGCAGTGATGTACCCAAATAGAAAGTGTTTAGTTGCGGGTTCAAATCTTCTATGAACCAAAACTTTCCCCATTCTCGACTTTAATGCCACAAATGGTGATTGGGGTGCCTGTTTTTCTTCGGGTCAGGCAACACACAAAGAACTGCCAAAAAACATAATATTGATTTAGCGCGCGTGAAAGAAGCCTTGGTTATAAAAGAGTTGTACCTTGCAAAATTCTGTCGAAAAAAAGTAAAATGCAGACAAAAGCATTGCCAGATAGGAAGACAAGTTTCAAAAGAAAATAGAAAAAGAAATGGGTGGTACTGTCTGTGGGGAGAGCTACCCGAATTTTTTTTTTGGTTTTTTTTTTGGGGGGGCAATCTGTCGTGACATCGTATAAACTACACTTCACTACACTACACTACACTACACTACACTACACTACACTACACTACACTACACTACAACTACACTACACTACACTACACTACAATGCATTACAAAAATCAGCGACTCTTGTCTGTTTCATATATATATATATATATATATATATATATATATATATATATATATATATATATATATATATATATATATATATATATAAATAAATGGAACTTATATAGCGCTTTATCTTGCAAAGACAAATCAAAGCGCATGTATGTATATGTGTGTGTATATATATATTTATATATATATATATATATTATATATATATATGTGTGTGTGTGTGTGTGTGTGTGTGTGTGTGTGTGTGGTGTGTGTGTGTGTGTGTGTGTGTGTGTGTTGTTGTTGTTGTTGTTGTTGTTGTTGTATATTCAGATACTTTCATTTTTTTCTATTTTGTGTTGTGGCCTAAGGCCGACATGCAATTCAACCATTTCAGAGCGCTCTCTCTCTCTCTCTCTCTCTCTCTCTCTCTCTCTCTCTCTCTCTCTCTCTTCTCTCTCTCTCAGCCTTAAATTTTATCCCTTCCCTATTTCTCTCTCATCTGTCTCTTCCCTCCCTGTCTTCTCTATTTGTTTCTCCCCACCCCCCCCCCCCCCCCCCCCCCCGCCCCTCTCTCTCTCTCTATCTCTGTGTGTGTCTCTCTCTGTCTCTCTCTCACACATACTAGCAAAATATAATAACCAGTCTAATGTATATATATAGATTCTGTTTACTCCTCTCATCCTGATAATCATCATTTGCAATTTAGCTTAATACTTAGGTAAAACCATCAAAAGAGAGATCCGATATATTGAGGTCTTATGTGTTTATGTTGCTTTTACTGCTGCTGTTGTTGGGGTGTTTTTTTTCAAGTTGTTCGTTTCTGCTTTGAGGCTGTTTTGCATTTGTTTGTCACAGCTGCACTTTACCGTGTGTTCTTGTCATGTATCATTGATCTGATCAGCAGCCCCCTTCAAGTGTGGGCCCACGGCCTTTTCATGAATAAGTCATTTCAGGGTAAAGAGAATTCTCGGTCTCTGTCTCGGTCTGTCTGTCAGTCCGTCTGTCTGTGTGTCTGTCCGCCCGCCCGTCCGTCTGTCTGTGTGTCTGTCTGTCTGTCTCTTCTCTCTCTCTCTCTCTCTCTCTCTCTCTCTCTCTCTCTCTCTCTTCTCTCTCTCTCTCTCTCTCTCTCTCTCTCTCTCTCTCTCTCTCTCTCTCTCTCTCTCTCTCTCTCTCTCTCTTTCTCTCTCTCTCTCTCTCTCGCCCAACCTTCTCTTTCTTGCTCCATCAGCACCTCCCCCAATGCTCTCTGACATATCATCACCCACCAAGTGTAGCATCGTCATCATCATCAGCAGCAGCAGCAGCAGCAAAACAATAAGTACAGTAGAGACATAACAGCATCTGCACCTCCAAACGAACACCCTATTTCATCCCTGCCTGAAGGAGTTGTTAAGTCCACTACGACACTAACTGACCATCCACCCTGACTGAACCCCTCTACTCTGTCCAATCCTCAATCCAGATGGCTGATGGTGCTGTGCTGACCTCCAACAAGGCATCAGCCTCCACCCTTCCCCTCCCTTGTGTGTGTGTGTGTGGTGTGTCCCTGGCCTTCTACTTATCTGGTTTCAGCACCACCACCACCCCCCACCACCCCCAAAAAAAGCCCACTCCCGTCCAATGTGTGTGTGTGTGTTTTCCCCTTGCCTTTTACTTCTCTGGTTTCAGTCCCCCTCCCCATCTCGGCCCCCCCCCCCCCCCCCCCCCCCCTTCTTGAACCGTTATCCACTTTGCTTTCTTCGGGTGAGCTGGCACGCCAACTGTAGGCGGTGGTTATAGGGGCGGTAAAGCACTACTGTCAACTGGCTAAAGGTTGGCGTTTTCCCGATGACCCTGCCACTGACGGGGCTTCTTTCCTGATCTTAGTGACCGAGTGTGTGTGTGTGTGTGTGTGTGTGTGTGTGTGCGTGCGTGCGTGTGTGTGCGTGCGTGCGTGCGTGTGTGTGTGTGTGTGTGTGTGTGTGTGTCAGACACAGAGAGAGAGAGAGAGAGAGAGAGAGAGAGAGAGAGAGAGAGAGACTCGAAACTCGAAATGGTTTATTCAGTATAGGCTATGGCCCCGTACTGAAGGGGGTGCAATACACCAGTTTCAAAGCCAAGCAGTGGCCAGATGTTCCAAATCTTAATCTGTAAACATGTCATTTTCAATATGTAGATCAACATAAAGCACAAAATATTTTTGACAGCAAATGGTTTAAATAACTGGAAAAAAAGAAAATTTTCACTGTGCGTGTGTGAGAGAGAGGATGTGACAATGACAATGACAAAGGTTTTTAATTGCCCATATAACATTATAATAAAGCCCACTAAACAATGGGACAGGTGAATATAATACCTTGAAAACACAATTCACTCTCACTCTCTCTCTGTTTTGTTGTTGTTTGTTGTTTTGTTTTTCTCCAACCCAACACTTGGACACTGATAGCAGGAACGATGATGCCACTTGTTGCCAGTCTAAATCTTTGTTTATTAAATGCTTAGGTTCGGGAATCCATGATGAATTGTGTCTTTATTGACAAGTAGTACTGTGTACAGTTTTACGTTGCCTCAATTTTCCCAAGGTACCTACAATTCCCCCCCACCCCCACCCCTCCCCCTGTTCAAACAGTTTCTTCTTTGGGAGTTGGGCAATGCATGATTCAGCAGATCAATATTTTGTTTGTGCCCTGTGATTTCCAACCCTCCTTATATTCTAACAGACACTTTGATTACGTTACAATGTGCGTGCCTGCGTGCATTTGTGTAAATGAGTGTGAGTATGCGTGCGAGTGTGTGTGTGTGCGTGTATGCGCGCGCGTGTGTGTGAATGTATGTGTGTATGTCACTGTGTGTGTGCGAGCGTGTGTGCGAGCATGCGTGTATGTGTGTGTGTGTTTGTGTGTGTGGTTTGTGTCAAGTGTGTGGATATATAATATATATATATTATTCATATATATATATATATATATTATTCATATATATATATATATATATTATAGAGAGAGAAAGAGATACACACACACACACACACACACACACACACACACACACACACACACAGGGTGATAATGTGAAGTGAAGATACAGTATATTCCGGGATCCGCTGCGGTTAATCAAACAGCGTAAGCCTGCCGTTTGTCATTACATGGCTTCACTTACATAGACTACATGTAAGTATGATATATCCTTTTCCCTTGATAAAGATCTGTGCTCTCTCTCTTCTCTCTCTTCTCTCTCTCTCTCTCTCTCTCTCTCTCTCTCTCTCTCTCTCTCTCTCTGCGTTATATGTCTCTCTCTGTCTGTCTTTATCTCTCTCTCTCTCTTTCTCACTCACTCTCTCTCGTTCAGTCCATTATATCATTAAGTTGAGCATGCGTGCGTGTAACATTCCATGTATAACGGAAAACGTGTATGTATATGTATTTGTAGCTGTATTAAACATTTATATATTTACGTATGTATTCATGTCGTATTTGTTTATCTGCAGTCGTTTATTCATCTGTTTATTTTTTTTATTTGTCTATTATTTATTTTCCCTTTTCAATGAGTGTAAGGTGTAACGCAGTCTCTCTTATCCATAATTATACCCTCATAAAATTCGTTCGAATTTTCTCTCTCTTCCTCTCCATTTTCTTAGTTACTGCGTCTTACATTCTTATCGTACGTCTCTTTTTATCTTTCTTATCTACTCTCTCTTACTTCTATCTCTCTCTTTTCACTACATCACACATCACTTCATACCATCACACACAATCATCGTTATTTATTTTATAGACTTTAAAATTTAATGTACCACTCACCACAACAACACGACGAACCAGCTCACCTGTATTATTCAGTGACCCTATAACATAAAATTACTTTCGGATTGCCCCTCAATCAACTCACCTTTCGTTCTTCACGTTAGAACTTAACTCTGGTGAAATAACTTAAAACTCCCATAAATACAGAACGATACAAGATACACATAAACAGCACGCACGTACAACTGAACTGCTCGCGGCGACACCTACACACATACAAACACATCCGAGTGCCGCCACGTAAATAACACATACCTTACGTTCGAAAGTACGAAGCTAACACGACTAAATAAATAAAACATGCCTATATAAATATATTATAGATAATATATAATATATATGCATATAAATAGTAACTCTTCTAGGACCGCACACACACACACACAACACATTCTCTCTCTCTCTCTCTCTCTCTCTCTCTTCATCTTCTCTCTCTCTCTTCTCTCTCTCTCTCTCTCTCTTCTCTCTCTCTCAACAGTTAAGTTACATACAGGCTGAACTATAACAAAGAAGAGAACGACAATAAAACCAGCACTTGTTGAGTGGTGTGGTGAAAGCTAAGCCAAGCAGCTGACTGACTTTACCCAGACAGGTTTTATATTGGGCATGTTACAATGGTGAACCCACACTGAGAACGACCGATCCCGGATCCATGTGTGTTCGACAGAAAAATAATTATAAATAAATGTACGGGGAAAGGGGATGGAAAAAGTAGGAAGCCAGTCATGCGTGACTTGCGAATGTGGCGATAAAAATCGTCTGTCGGCCGATGTTATTTAGTTTCCTCACACCTCAAGAAAGAACAAACAAAACGAAGAAGAAACGAAGGTTTGAATTGCATATGTTCAGGAATTGCGATACAATTTAAGAAGAACAAGCCCCAGTGTGTTTCGCCCATTTTTCAAACAAATCATTTTTCTATATTGCAATAGTGGTGCTGGCCCTGGTATATAAAATGTCTTTATTCATTTTATATATATATAATATATATATATATATATTATATATATATATATATATATAATTTATTATATATATAATGTCTTTATCATATGTTTTCTGTCTCTCTCTCACTGGTGCCAAGCCAGCTGTTTAGCTGTCTGTCTTGAACGATACGTCCATAATTATGTCTGTCTGTCTCTCTCTCTCAACTCCTCACACACACACACACACACACACACACACGCACGCACGCACGCACGCACGCACGCACGCACGCGCGCGCTGGCGTACGCACACAACTGCACCCACATGCAACTCAGCGGCACACACGCACACTGACATTCAGACACTCACACACCCGCAATGCACACAGGCAACCACATAGTACAGGCACACTAAACTACACCGCCATACGCACGTATATATACACAGAAACTTATACACATAGTACAGGCAACTGAACAGCGTCGCGAGCGCGTGCGCATACACACACACGCACGCAGGCACGCACGCGCACACACGACACACACACACCACACACACACACACACACACACACACACACACACACACACACACACACACACACACACACACTTGTACTTACATGAAGACGAATACAATCTTCCAGGACTGATTGTGACTCGGATTCAACCAGAGATCTTCTTCAACATGAATGAATTTAGTCTGCAACACATTTCAGGATGCTGTTTTCCTCGCTGAACCACACACGTGTAGACAGTATGTTATATACTTCCTACCTTCTGGCGGTCTCTCCCTCCCAACCCCCACGTCTGTTTCCACGTATGTCTGGGGTTTCAGCAGACTGAAGCGGCTCCATACACACAGTGCACCCCTGACTTCTGCGGCTCTGCCGGATAGGCAAGAAACAAAGAGAACAGGAAAGGGGAGAGTGGGAGAGTTGAACTTGGAAAAAGTAGTCTCTAAACGAACACACTTACGTTGAGGCAGATGCTACGTTGATCCTTTGTAATAGAGATAAGAGTTTTATGAACGATACAGCAGCTATGGTCCGTTCATTCAACATCGTCAGTTTCAAACTTGAAGAACTGGAGAGAAAAAAACAACAACCAACCAGTCTGGACAATAAGCCAGGAATTTGTGCATACAGTCTCATCTATTGTCATTTGCATCCGGCTTTAGGCTACGTTCATACTGCCACTCACAGACATTCAGCCACGGTAATATCAAGTGATTGACAAACAGCCTGGAAATGATATGATGACATCAGAGGTGCCTGTGACTCCCTGAGAGGGCAGCTTCTGCGGACACTGACTGACCAGTCTTGTGTCAGGATCAGCACTGACGCTAATCTGTCTTCTGCTGCCTCTCTCTGACTGCCAGCAGTGACCGTTTGTGGCCATGTCCAGCCAGTCAGTCAAGTCACACAGTAGGCGTTGTTGGGGCCCTGTGTGTGTGTGTGTGTGTGTGTGTGTGTTGGTGTTAGTGTGTGTGTGTGTGTGTGTGTGTGTGTGTGTTGTGTGTGTGTGTGTGTGTGTGTGTGTGTTGGTGTGTTAATGTGTGTGTGTGTTGTGTTGGTGTTATGTGTGTGTGGTTGGGGTTAGTGTGTGTGTGTGTGGTGTGTGTGTGTGTGTGTGTGTTGGTGTTAGTGTGTGTGTGAGTAAGTGAGTGGAGAGAGAGAGTGTGTGTGTGTGTGTGTGTGTGTGTGTGGTGTGTGTTGGTGTGTGTGTGGTGTGTGTGTGTGTGTGTGTGTGTGGTGTGTTGGTGTGTGTAGTGTGTGTGTGGTGTGTGTTAGTGTGGTGTGTGAGTGTGTGTGTGTTAGTGTACGCGCGCGCGGTGTGTGTGTGTGTGTGTTGTGGTGTGTGTGTGTGTGTGTGTGTGTGTGTGTTGGCTGCCGTTGTTATCACTTCCTGCTGCTGAACAAAAGGCTGTCATGGAGAGAACACTACTGCTGACTCTGTTCAGGCAGCGTGTGTCGTGTAGGCGGCCATTGCCTAAAGCTTCCTGCTTGAGGTTTTCCTCCCGGGACGATTAATTTTTACCTCATTTTAGCTTTTGTCTCTGTGACAGAGAGCGTGCATCATAGCCCACGTTTTCGGTATCTGTCGCTGCCTGGTTCTGAAATGTCGTGTTTTGTTTTGTGCTGACAGGGTCATACGGCACAAATAATTTATTTTGGCTTCCCCCTCCCCCTCCACCACTACCTACCCAGACCTAGACCCCTTTGACGGTATAAACAGGATATATGATGAGGTCGTTAATATCAGTCTCAGCACTGCCGACAGTCCACATGGGTGGACAATAACAACTGGATTGAATAATGCAGACACATCAGTAGCATCCTCTTTCTCTGCTTGTGGCCGTGTGTGTGTGTGTGTGTCTGTCTGTCTGTCTGTCTGTCTGTCTGTCTGTCTGTCTGTGTCTGTCTTTCTGTCATGAAAACGCTGACTACATTTCTATTTATGTCCAATTCAGTGTTGGAAACGTATTTGGTTACTGCAAATTATGGATGTTACAGTTAATTTTGTTTACTGAAATCCTCAGTTTTCCAAGAGGGGTCAACGGCAAATTAAATCTTGAATCTTGAATCGCGCGTGCACGTCTGTGCAGTCATCGGTGCATTGTGCAGTTCCCAATTTAGACAACGCAAAACAAAATAAACCCAAACAAACAGAATAAAATAAACCCAAACAAACACAACAAATCACGTAAAAGTGATGGGAGTGCTTTAACTACGACCTGTTATGGCAAATCAAAGGTTGCAACAAACATTTTGATAAGCGTCTGACCAGACTCACGCTTGCTAAGCATTGATTTTAAATGAATAATGCAGTAGTGTGAAACTAATGATGGTCTGTGTACACAACACTTGTTCCAATGTGGGATGGTTTGGGAAGCACGTAACATCAATCTTGATCAATGATTCAACAGTGGAAAGGAAAAATTAATCCTGTGGGGTTGCCGGGGTATATGAATATGAGTATGGATAGCATCCCCACCTTCTGAGATTCTAGGCATTCCCTCTTTTCTATCCCTCTCTTTATTTCTGCCTTGTTCCTTTTCTTCTTGTCATCTCCTTCCTGTTTTCTGCCTTTTTGGTCCATTCTCCTGCCTGTATTTCAAAAAGTCTTAAAAGATAACAACAACTCTCTCCCACGCCGAAGTCGGATGCGCTGGGTCTGACTTGTCAGGCACTTATGGGCAGCGCAATACATTTTTGCTCATATGACAGACAACAATAGTTTCTGTCTGAGTGTTCGATGTCGAAGAAGAAGAAAAGTGAAAAAAAGACACTATACGAACATTATCAAATGTTATTGGCACTACAAAAGCGTTGAAAGCATTAAGTTTAAACCTGTGCATCAGAGATGATGCTTCTTTAAATATTGTCAGGATGAAAAGCATTGTCAAATGTTATTATGGCTTGCCGTCATGAGAGTCAGTGTGGATCTCTGTTTAACGATGTGACCGCAGGGGGAATGTCAGTGAAACAAGCTGTGTCCCTTCTGTGCAATGGTCATGTGTTATTTCTGTTTGGTCTGCACGCTTGCTAGTGTGCACATGCCTTTGTGCTTCTTTTCACACAGAGGAGAGAGAGAACAATGAACAGTTTATATAACGCTTTACAGCCCATTTGGCATCCATAATGAAGAATAAACTGGTAATAATAATAATATATGGAATTTATATAGCGGTATGGATCTATCTTGTGGAAACAAATACAAACGCTTGCATTCAACTTATTCTTACACATGCAACCAGTCACAAATAGTTTCAGCAAATTTACACACACACACACACACACACACACACACACACACACACGCACACGGAGGCAATATACTTTGGCGGGGTGATGGGTTTACCTGGTTTACTTCATACCTCACAGACAGGTTCCAGAAAGTTATTGTAAACAAAATTCAATCAAAACCTGTCAAAATGGAATGTGGAGTCCCGCAGGGATCAGTCCTGGGCCCTGTTCTCTTTACTCTCTACACTGCTCCACTCTCACATATAATAAACAACCACCATATTGATCATCATTTCTATGCCGATGATACTCAGCTTCAGTGCAGTGATACTGTTGAAAACTTGCCTTCCCTCCTGACAAATATGTCCTACTGCCTTCAAGACATTCAAAACTGGATGACTCAGAACAAGTTACAACTTAATGCCGATAAAACCGAAGCCATGCTCATAGGGACCCAACATAAACTTTCCTCTATCGCAAAAACTTCAATAGAAATCGGCAATACGTCAGTTCCTTTGTCCAACTCTGTGAAGTATTTAGGAGTAGTTCTTGACAACACACTCTCTATGAAAAAATTCATCACCCAGACCTGCCAGTCTTGCTACTATCAATTACGGCGCATAAGCGCGATTCGCAAGTATCTGTCCACTGATGCAACTTCCAAGCTTGTCACATCTCTCATTCTTTCACGTTTAGACTACTGTAATTCTCTTTTGGCTGGCCTACCAGCATCATCTATCCACTCTCTTCAACGCATACAAAACTCTGCAGCTCGACTGGTCCTAAGAAAGAAAAAATCTGAACACATCACTCCTCTTCTGCGATCTCTTCACTGGCTGCCTGTCTCACAAAGACTGGAGTATAAAATCAATACCCTCTGTTTCAAATGACTCCACAAATCTGCACCCTCTTATCTCTGTAACTGTCTTCATCTGTACACTCCATCCCGTTCCTTTCGTTCAGCCGCAGATACTTTGTGCTTTCGAACACCCAGATTCAAACAAACCACTGTTGGCCGTCGCTCCTTCTCTGTTTCTGGTCCATCCACCTGGAATGACCTCCCTCTTTCACTTCGACAAAAGCCTTCACTTGATACCTTCAAATCCAGCCTCAAAACACACTTATTTCCTACCTGAGACTTTCCCCCCAAATATCTGTCCCTAATTTTCAACAGCATCTTTCACCTTCTAAGTGTTGTTCCGATGTGTGTGGTGTTTTGTGTGTGTGTGTTATGTGGTGTGTGTGCGTTGCTGCGTGCCATTACGTGTGCGCGCATGGTTTTTGAAATCTGTTGTTCATTATGTTTAAGGAGAGTTGCATGCCTGTAAATGATTGAGTGCAAGCGCTTCGATTTGTTTTGTTTTTTTACAAGATTCAGCGCTATATAAATTCCATATATTATTATTATTATTATTATTATTATCATCATTATTATTATTATTATTATTATTATTATTATTATTATTATTAAATGATTTCAGTTGTTGAAAGGTAGTGGGGACAGATAGAAGATGAAACAGCAGGGGAAGATCTTAAGCTGGAAATAAGCCTGTCTTGAGGATGGATTTAAAAGTGTTATAAGTAGGCTTTTGGTGAAGAGAGAGAAGGAGGTCATTCCAGATCCATAGACCAGTAATGGAGAAAGATTGACGGGAAACGGTGAACTGTTTGAATATGGGTGTTTGTAAGCACAGAGTGAGTATATGCAGCAGAATGGAAGGAACGAGAAGTGTGCAGGTGAAGACAGTCACAGAGATAGGAGGGTGCTGTATTGTGGAAAGATTTATAACAGAGGGTACTGATCTTATACTTTACTTTATGTGGGACAGGCAGCCAGTGGAGAGATAGTAAGAGAGGTGTAATGTGATCAGATGTTTTCTTTCTGAGGACTAGTCGAGCTGCAGAGTTTTGTATGCGTTGAAGGGGATGGATGGATGATGCTGGTAGACCAGCCAAAAGAGAATCCGCGGTCACCTATTCCGTAGTCCTGTAGTACATGGGGGCACCACTGAAGATTTTGCAACTAGATTCCTCCACTCCCTGCGGTCCTATGCTTTCCATAGCAAATACTTCCACTCAAGTCCAGTCCACTCTCTGATGTTGTCTTCCCATCGTTTTCTCTGTCTGCCTCTTGTCTCCTTCCTTGTACTGTTACCTGTAGGATCTAAAAAGAAGTCTTGGCCAGTCCAGATGTTCGTGTGACATGCCCATACCACTTTAGTTTGCGTTTTCTCACTGAAGTCAGGAGCTCTTCATATGGAGTGATTGCGTTTTTAATTCTGGTTTTCACTTCCTCATTAGTGCTGTGATCGCTGTACGAGATACCAAGGAGTTTGCCAAGGTATCTCATCTCCATTGCGTGTATCCTTCTTTCAATGTCTACTGTTATGGCTCTCGTTTTACATGCGTACAAAAATATGGACATGCTCAGGGAATGCATCAGTCTGATCTTTAAGATAATGGTGATGTTCTTGTCATTCCAGAGGAATCCCAGTTTGATCATTGCAGCTGCGGTCTGGGCTATCCATGAGAGAATTTCAGGTTTTGATACTTTATCCCATACTATAGCTCTCAGATATTCAAAGCTATGGACGGTCTTAATTTTCTTGCCGTATGTAACTATATCAGTGCTGATGCCATTGGCACTATCTGTCATCAGCAGGGTTTTCTCTGCACTGATTTTGTGTGTGCCATATGCCACAAGAGGCTTTCATCAAGGTGATTTACCAAGCTGACTAACTCTTGCTGTTCTCCAGCTAGGCCGTCGATGTCGTCGGCAAAACGTAAGTTTGTAATTGTCCTGCCTCTAATTCTGACTGTTCCCTCATGATTTTCAAGTGCATCAGCCAAAATTCTCACTAAGAACATGTCGAAGAGGGAGGAGAGAGCAGACATCCTTGGCGTACTCCAATTGTGGTTCGGAACCAATCTCTAATATGTCGCTGTCATAGTAGACTGCGCTGGTTGCCTTGTTACAGAGGCGTTGTATGGTTCTGATGAGGTTGGCATTAATGTTACACAGCCTCATGGTTGCCCACAGAGCTGCATGCCAGACTCTGTCGAACGCTTTCTTAAATTCTGCAAAGACGTGGAAAAGATCTTGCAGGTGTTGCAAGGTTCAAAATTTGTTCTGTTGTGCTCTGTCCTTCTATGAAACCTACCTGCTCTTCTTTGATGATCTCCTCAGCTTGAGGCTTTAGTCTGATCAGGAGGATTCTTAACATGACTTTGCTTGGATGGCTGATCAGGCTAATGGTATGGTAATTTTGGCATAGTTGTAAGTTGCTTTTCTTTGGGAGAGTGATAATCAGGGACTGTATCCAAGGTGTTATCCACTCCCCAGTCCACCAGATCTTATTGCTTATGGTGAATAACACCTCTATCATGACCTCTTCTTCTGCCTGGGCCAATTCTGATGGAATTTTGTTCACTCCTGCTGACTTCCCTTTCTTTCTTAAGGATGGGGTAGCTGCTGTTGTCAGTTGGTGGAGGGAAATCTAACACCTTGGGGTCTCCTTTTGCTGAGTGAGTGTACAGTTCAGAGCAGTACTCTGTCCATCTCACACACAGTTTCTTGATTGAAGTTTATTTTTTCTTGGGCTCCTTGGGCTACAGCTCAGAGGCTGCTTACCAATGGTGAGATTTGTGCGTATTTTGCCCATTGAGGTAGCCACATTCCGACTTCGGGATAGTTTTTTTTTAAATATGTGTAATGTAGATACTACTCTCTCATCAGCGCCTGGGGTTAATCACAGGTCTTGATTAAACCATTGACGCTGGGCGCAACAGCAAAGTGAGAGGCTGTATGACCAGAGGCTTTTCCACTCATGGAATTCCACTTTACAGCTTAGTCTTTAGTGATCGACTATGACTCTCTGACTAGGAGGCTTGACTTGCCCTGGGCGCTTGTTGGCCTTTGGAGAACATCTCCAACGCTGACTGTCCTCATGCCCACTTGGCCGAGAGAGTGGGGATGTACTGTGGGCAAGGCATCTCCACTATAATCAAATTTCTGCCCAATTTCCGAAACAGCAGCTGCCTCCTCTGCTGTTTTGGAGGTCATCGTCGAAAACGACGGACTAACATACATACATACTCCCTCTTCCCCATTCCCTTTGCCATGGCTAACTGCAGCTTCTGCAATAAATACTTCTTTTTTTTCATTTCTCGGCTAGAGCTCCGAGGTTCACGAATGGTGAAATGTTTGCGTATGCGGCTGTTTCTTTCCACCGTGAAGGTAGCTGCATTTCCACTTCGGGGATGGTGTCTAAACACCACACGAGTGCGCATGGGTTTCTTTTTTTTAATATCCGTTGTCATCCGTTCTTACCGGCATGAGTAGCCTACCCTTCCAAAAAGCAGAACAGGTTTTAACGTGTGCGCAAGATGTTCTGCGTACGTTCGCACACTTGGCTTATAGTTTCATGCGAAGAACTTGAGGGAGTGGAGTTGGTACTGGCGTTAACTCCAGAGGGGGAAAATCCCATTGAACGGGTGTTTTGATAGTGCCTCTAACCTGGGGTTGATCCGGGGCCGTCAAATCGCGAGCACATCACTCTTAACATCTCTCTCTCTCTCTCTCTCTCTCTCTCTCTCTCTCTCTCTCTCTCTCTCTCTCTCTCTCTCTACTTGTATAGAGGATGGGCTGCCCTGTCATCCATTATCAACCTGATGATTTAAAGTGGACTGCAGCTAATCTGTAACGGATTTTTGGAAGGAGTGAACAAGATATGACCGTCTGCTATGATGCACGTGGTGTCAGCATTCATGATATCAGCGATAATCTTCAATGGTTTGCATTGGGTGAGAGGGTCATGACGAGCGGTAATGCATCATCTCTGCAATCCGGAGTGCTGTGCCGCCAGTTGTCTGCCCTGGCTCACACCTCGCCGTCAACTGTGACGGCAGTCTACTACTCCATGAATGTTCCCACTGCCTGTTTTCTTCCTGATGGGATACAGGGGCTTACAAACTCATGTCTCACGTCTCACGTCTCATGCTTCACGCCTTTGTGTTTGTTCTCACAAGATATAGCGCTGTATAAATTCCATTTATTTATTATTATTATTATTATTATTATTATTATTCACGCCTCGCGCGTGACTCGGAAAATGCACAGACGTGGTCTCTCTTGAGCGGGGCTATACAACGCCACTCACGCTTCACACTTCACGCTTCTTGGTTCATGTTTGAGAGGGAAAATAGGGATCGTTCACTTTTTGAAGCGTGAAGTTCAGTTCCTGGTGACTATTGGCCACTTCACATGTCTCAGGATGGAACACACACACACACACACTCACACACACACACACACACACACACTCTCTCTCTCTCTCTCTCTCTCTCTCTCTCTCTCTCTCTCTCTCTCTCTCTCTCTCTCTCTCCTCCATCCTACTGCGATATCCGTTATCCGCTACCTTTTGTAGTGACATCTGCACATATGTTCAATTATGTATAAACAATACCGCGTTCTGGTTACCGCTCGCGAAGAATCGTTGATATTGTACAGTGTTCTATTTTCTTGTTGTATTTTTCGATTTCAATCCCCTCCCCCAACTACCCTTTTGTGAAGGGGTTGAAAAACCTAACACATTAAATTTTTGACATTGTCATTGTCATTGTCTCTCTCTCTCTCTCTCTCTCTCTCTCTCTCTCTCTCTCTCTCTCTCTCTCTCTCTCTCTCTCTCTCTCTCTCTCTCTCTCTCCTGCTGCTGCTGCTGCTGCTTGCAGACGATGTTATTCAAGTGATAAGATTACAAAACCAGTTGAACAATTTGTCCAGTGCTGCATCTTTCCTGGGTCTCAAAGCAAATTTGAACAAAAGTAATACCATTGTCTTTAGAAAGAAAGGCTTCCCTGCTGCTCATAAAAAATGGCTTTATAATGGAGATGTTATGCCTTGGGTTAACAGAATCATATAAATATATTTAGGAATCTGTTTTTTCACTATAAAAAAAATATCTCAGTGGTCAGAGCACTCGCTTTCCCCCAGCCAAGTTAAGCAGTGTCGAGCGTGGTTACCAGTTGGATGGGTGACTGTTTGCGCGCCTTGGCTTCAGTACAGTTCCCCCAGTTCACCCAGCTGTAAATGGGTACCTGCCCTCTTTAGGGTCAGGGAAGGTAAAGCAGCGAGGGAGAGGAGATGGGCGCCGCCCTCAATATGCTGGCCCTAAAGAAGTGAGGTCTCTGACGCCTCGCTCCCCTACGACCTTATAGGCTATGGGACTACTTTACCTTTTTTACCTTTTTTTTCCACTAAGATTAGCTTCACCGCTGCATGTAAAGATCCTGCAAGATGAGGAAAGAACTGTTTGTTGTATGTATTGAAAAAAATTGGATTAAAAAAAACACAATTCCTTTGATTTGTTGATTAAGATATTTGATGCACAAATACAACCCATAGTCGTATATGGTCCTGAAAATGGGTATTGAGTGCAGCAGCAATATAACACTTTGCCATGTATTCTTATCATTATCCATTGATTTGCTCAGCAACTCCCTTCATGCATGGGTCAACGGCCTGTGTATAAATCAATCTTTTCAGGGCTCTCTCCTTCTCTCTCTCTCTCTCTCTCTCTCTCTCTCTCTCTCTCTCTGATATAATGTGCGATTGTTTTCTATTTAGAGCTGTCCTAGTTATTTTTTCATTTGGTTTTAAAATCTATGGGATTTTTGTTTGTTTGAATGTTGTTTAGTTGATTGATTTTTTTGTATTTTTACTCAATGATGCTTTATTTTTCTTCTTTCCTCAGCTAGAGGTTTCTCAATAGTGATAGTTTTGCGTATGTACACTTCTTTGCCCACCATGAAGGTAACCGCATTCCGACTTTGTGGGTGATGTCTGAACAGGACACCTGTGTGGATGCATTTTTAAAATGTTGTCATCCGTTCCAACCGGCAAGCAATAGCCTTCTCTTCCGAAAGGCGGAACAGTCTTTAAAGTGTGCGCAAGGTGTTCTGCATTCGTTCGCATACGGGACCTCGGTTTAAAGTCTTATCCGAAAGACCTTCGGGAGAGTGGAATCGGTAGTGATGTTAACTCCAGAGGAAAAAATCGCCTTGAACGGGTGCCTCCTCGATGGTCGCTCAAACTCGGACCGTCAATCACGAGCGCAGTGCTCTAACCGCTAGACTATCCCATCCGAATATTAGGGTTTATTTTCCTTTTTCCCGGTCACAATCCTACAGTTTCATTCCCCATTTTAACACCATGCTGTAATCCCTGATAAGGACGAGATACTGGCTGTAAAACAAAAAGCATACGAAGGTTTATCTGTTATCCTTAAAATTTATAACTTTGCCTTGCCTTGCCTTCCATTACCTTGCCTTGCCTTGCCTTAACTTGCCTTGCCTTGCCTCTCTCTCCCTCTCTCCAACCAGCCATCAACCAACCAAATGACCCAACTCTAACTAGACCCGAGCCAGCCAGCCCATTCGACCGACTGACAGATCGACCAACAAGCACCTGCAATGGTTGTGTTCTGCTATAATTATGATAATTACTGTTCACACACATAGCCTTACCCGAGCCATAAGTGCTTACAGCATACATCTATATATAAAAAAGTGCAGTACACACACACAGTTTTGGTATACTTTCTAATTCTGAGAGGTTGAAATGTTACTTTCGGCTGGGTTCCATCTCACTGTGGTATTTATTTTAATGAGAAGGTTGACAAAGCAGCTAAAATGCCAGTTAAATCATTCTAGCTGTTAAACTGTTTGAGATATTCCTCTTTCTCTTCGTGAAGGTTATGTTTTGCTTCAAAATGTTTGCTGGAAACATGTAAAACAGAAACATATTTCTTCAATTTTGGATATTGAGAACACTTTTTGTACACAGTACGGTTTTCGAAGATCTAGTACTAGAAAAATGGTTTCTCTGATTCACAGACTGAAATCAAATGCCTCTCGAGCAAAATATGTAAAAGATATGCTCTGTATATGGGGTGAAAATTTTCCAGTGGTCATATTTTGTATCATTGGCAAGGCTTAAAACAGTTCCTACCATCATTTCAAGATAAGTCTCTGCACAAGTTTATGCTTTAACCAATCCACAGTTATTGTGTGAGATAGCATTGTCTCTGATGTTGTCCTCACAACTTCTTTCTTGTAAAATACTACTGTAACAGCGTTAGCATCAGAACGATTCACAGTTGTACAGGACCCGCTTTTAGCATAGTGTTCAGTTGTTTTGTGTTTTTGTTCTATTTGCGTTTCTTCCCCTCACTTTTGCAACATATTGTTTGTATTGTTTGGAATCAGTATTTTGATACTCACAAAAATTGTAATACCAACACGCATCTCTACTTTAAAGCCTTCATCTCATCACTCCTCCCCCAAGTTCAGTTCCTTTTTATTGTTTTCTCCACTCCCACCCCAATAAAAGGTGAATCTAGTGTCTAGGTTTAGGATGAAAACAGTCCCGCAATTCAGGGATTAGCTACAGTAGCAAAGAGGAAGGTTGGTGAAGGTTCTTCTTTAGATGCTAGCTGTGCTGACAAGATCATCTTCAAGCCCATAGTCATGATATGTTCCAGGAATATCATATTTGGGGAAAGTGTGAGATAGAAGGCAACCCTGTAGAACTCCAACTAAAGTAGCAGAAGCAGTAGCAGCCTATCTATAGGCTGACATCATTATGAGAGTACCCGGCCAGTACTGCTGGTGGCTTTGGAACTTGCTGAGTTGCTTAGTGGCATTGAGCTTGTGGTAGATGTCAGGTCAGTGTGTGTGTGTGTGTGTGTGTGTGTGTGTTGTCATTGTGGCCCGCAAGCTGACCCCAAACATAATCAAAAAGAAAGCAGTCCCAGCTTCCACATTACTCATTCTGGTCTGTCAAATGCCTCTAGGGGTTTTCTGTTGTTGAGGATGATGGTGGTGGTGGTGTTGCTTTTGGTTGGTTTTTATTTGTGAAATGTTTTATTGTGGTTGTTTTGGTGGGGTTTTGTTGGTTTTGTGTGTGTGTGGTTTTTTTGGGTGTTTTTTGTGTGTGTGTTTTTTTGGGGGGGTTGTGTGTTCTTGTTGGGTTTGTTTGTTTGGGGTTTTTTTGTTTTGTTTTTTTTTTTGGGGGGGGCGAGGGGGCTACGGGCAGGTTAACGAGAGAGATCTTTATTTTTCAAGGGTTACAGATAGGCCTAAGCATTCCCATACTTTTTTTTCCATCCGGCCAGAGAGAGAGCGAGAGAAAGAGAGAGAGGTCGCTCTTTTGCCGTCAGAGCTGATGATGCGTGATGCACGTGGGAAGTGATTTCTGTTCACCTGCAGAGGGCGCTGAAGTAGCCAACTGGCCTGCGCACTTCACTCTCGGGTTAAGGTAACTGAATCAAAGTTGCCGAGACAGCTGGACAAGACGCATCGACTGTCGCTGCTCCCTTCAGTTTAGAGGTGAGGCTTCAGGTAAGCTTTTTACCGTTTTTGGTCACTTTTTAATTTATTTAATTTTTACATTTTCCAAATTGAAACGTTTGGAACAGCAAGAGGATTAGGCATACGATAACTTTTTTCCTTTTATTGTCTTTGTAAAAAGGGGCAAGGTGTTCCCATAACCTATACCTATTGGGAACCGGGATAGTTCAGTGGTTTAAGAACTCGCTTTCCTCAAGCTAAGGTTAAGCAGCATTTCTTCTCTGTACCAGGTCCCAAAACAAAGTTGCACAGATAGTTATGGCGTGGCAAAATGTCCTTGTGCGCCGCCACTCCTGTAGCAAGGTTTTTACTACAACCCCTTCAGGAATTGGTGCGACATTGAAGTGAATTCCTCGCGAGTTCCATGTCGTAGCCACGAAGCTGTTCGGCCCCTGTCCTCTCCTACCGGAGTTTTTTTTAATTTATTTTTTAGTTTGTATGGACACCCGCCTCCCGGGCCATGTGCCTTTTAGCCATATAAAAATTTATCAAGAGGGTAACCTATTATGTTTTTCATGTCAGCTGGTGCAAAGTCGTATGGCAATTTACTGTAGAACGTTTTTTTGTTCTGTTCAATGACTAAGTGTGACATATTGTGCCATCTTCCCCTCCTCTATAATTTGTACGTGACCAGAAAATACATCGTTTTTTTCGTTCCTCGGCCATATCTCCCACACACACCTATATGGTGAGATTTTTGCGTATACGACCGTTTCCCCACCATTAAGGCAGTTGCATTCCAAATTGGGGGTACAGTTGGGAATCAAATCTACCAGTTTTGCCAGGACAGTCGGGAGGTACGCCCTTGCTCTCTCCGATTTTGAACTGACCTCGGATCTTTTGACGTGCGCATGTCAAAAGACTTGACATTCTTTTTGCTCCTTGGCTACTAGCCGAATTCCGAGATTTTGCGTATAGACCGTTTTTACCTGCGTATTCTGTTTTGGGTGAAAGTGAGTGACAGAGCTTAGGGTGTGTTTGCAACAAATGCAATACTGCATGAGTCAGTCCTTGAACTTTACAGCGAGAAGTGGGTATCAACTCGACACCCGTTCGAGGGGACTCTTCCCCTGGAGTTAATATCCATACTGACTTCTCTAATACCGCAAAAGTCTGGATAAGACTAGAAACTGAGGTCGCTTGTATGAATGCACGCAAAACATTGTACACACTTTAAAACCTGTTACGACTGGAAGAATAGGCCATTGGGTGTGGATAGGAGTGGATGATAAAAACGCATGCATACTGGTGGTGGTTTCACCAGGTACAACTTGCTCAAGGCATGCTGCTTGATTAGTGCAGTGCCCAAAGAATTTCTGCATTTAAAGAATTGATCTGTATCACAGTCTGTGAGAAATGTACTCCATTAATAGAATGTTATGGTCCAGTTGATGGAAACATTTTATAGCATATAGCTAAAGAATTGGGGATTTTATGGGGTCGGACCCTCCCAGGTAATAGTTCACTGTGTGTGTGTTTATCAGATTCTGGCAAGCAACCGTGAGTGAACCTTCTGATCAACATGCGGGATGGTGCATTAATACAGGGGTACAGTACCACTGGACGCTTCTGTGACGGCATAAACACTTTGATAGGTTTCTGCATTAAATAGGATCCAAGCTCTGTCAAACCAGTCTTTTGGATAGCCTCTTACTAAAAGTTCTGATTAGTAAACGTATGTTAATTCATCTTTGGGTGAAGAAATTCTGCAGTCCAACTGCTCAGATTTCCAGTTAGAAGGCTTGTGTATTTTATAGGGTTCGAACTCTGTCAGTCCTTGGGTGGCCTCTTGTTAATTGTTCTAAGATGTAAACGCATGTTTCGTCTTGGGGGGGAGGGGGGAGTGATATTCTACAGTCCAGTGCTCAGTTTTACTGTTAGTAGGTTTCTGTATTGATTAGAGAACAAGCTCTGTCAAACTAGTCCTTGAACGGCCTCTTAGAAATAGTTCTGAGGTGTAAACATACATTCATTCGTCTTACGAAAAAAGGGTGAAAGGGTGGCGCAGCGCTAAGTGGCGACGCGTTCTCCCGCTCTCCCCGGGGAGAGCAGCCCGAATTCAAATCTGAGCGCTTTGATTTGTTGCTTTACAAGATTCAGCGCTATATAAATTCCATACATTATTATTATTATTATTATTATTACGGGTGAGGATATTCTACAGTCCAGTGCTCAGTTTTCATGTTAGTAGGCTTCTGTATTGAATAGTTAAAGCTCTGTGTCAAACTAGTCCTTTGAACGGCCTCTCAGAAATAGTTCTGAGATGTAAACGTACATTCATATCTCTTATAGTTTTTCCCTTCCTTCAACAGCCAAGATTCTATTGCCCTGCCAGGGTGTGTGACCTCTGTGTGTGTGTGCGTGCGTGCGTGCGTGCACATTCGGACTTACTTGTTACTGGTTGTATGACTGTAAGAATGAGTTGAGTGCAAGCGCTTTGATTTGTCTCTGCAAGATATAGCGCTATATAAATTCCTTTTTTTTTTTTTTTTTTTTACGGGTGAGGGTATTCTACAGTCCCAGTGCTCAGTTTTCAAGACTGTTTCCAGTTAGTAGGCTTCTATGTTGGATAGGGTTCGAGCTCTGTGTCAAGCCAGTCATTTGGATGGTCTCTTACTAATAGTTCTTAGTTAGGATTTTCTAGTCCTATTGCTCAGTTTTCAAGATTGTTTCCAGAGACTTCAGTGTTGAGCAAAAGAGATGTTTGTTTGGTTATGGGATTGAAAGTCAGGGTTTTGAAATGGTCACAATTTCATTATCGCAAAAACGGAGAAATTCATGGTATGATTCACCATAACCAAAACATTTTAGGGCAAACAAGTCAATGAGAGCCGCAGTCGACTGGAAAGTTACAGCTGAATGTGAAGTTGACATGTAGAGATGCAAAGCCGCAGACCAGCCATTGCCTTGGGGATGTCTTCATAAAGTAGCTGAGAACACATCAGTATAGTACTTGAAGGAAATAATGTCACTCTCTTAATGCTGTTATGGTCATATTTTGTTTCTTCATCGTTGGGAAATGCTTCATGGCTGTAGGATCTGTCAGTTGCCTTTAGATCACTGGACACCAAATTCCTGATTGCTTTGATATCCCATGTTAAAAAAACTAAATACCAAATTAACTTAGAAGTAAACTAAAGTAGAAAAACCTAAACTGACGTAAAGTAAAACGAGATTTAAAGCATCTTGAGTTAGAAAAAAAGGGGTCTTTAGAGTTTAAGAAATGGGGATTTTAAATTAAGTAAAATCAATAAACCAAAATAAAAATAGGAACATAATCAAAAATCCCCCAAAACTAAAATAAAGGAATAAAAGCACCCCCCCCCCCCCCCCCCCCCCCCCACACAACAAAAAACCCACTAAAAATACTAACCTAAACTTCCCCCCTTAATATGCAAAGACCCCTGGACAAATAATGACACTGTAGGAAGGGGTGAAAGAGCAGTCTTGGTGACAGTGATCCTGGTGTTCTGGAAAGAACATCGTCTTTGAAGGCACTGACAATACAGGGTAGAACTAGTTCCTTCCATAGTGAAGTTTACGCTGACATTGGCTCATTGCGCGTTCATTTGCTCCAAGGCGAGGAAACTTCATGCTGTGTGATTAGTGATGTGCGAATAACCATCTGCCTCTGGATTAAGATCTGTGCGAATAACCATCTGCCTCTGGATTAAGATCTGCAGGATATTAGGCACGGGCATTTTACTGCAGGCATTTTCCTGTAGACAACGAGCAAAGATGTCATAGTTTGTCAGTTTGAAGGTTGGTTTTAGGAAATGTCGTTTTGTGGTTCTCCCACAACGTGGTGACCGTCCTGAGTTGACCCTTATAGTTGGCCAGGGCATTGACTTCTTCTTCGTGGAATACTCAGACAGCAACTACCGTTTGTGATATGAGCGAAAATTCGTCACGCTGCCGTTAAACGCCTGACAAGTCAGGCCCAGCCTGGCCATGGATGAGACTTTTAATTACTTTCTGGAAAATAGGCAGGAGAATTGACCAAGAAAATAGAGGCGACAGGAAGAAAAGGAACAAGGCATCAACGGGGATAGAAAAAGGGGAATTCCGGGATATTAGGCGCAGGCTTTTTTTTTTTTTTTTTTTTTTTTTTTTTTTTTTTTTTTTGGGGGGGGGGGGGGGGGGGGGGGGGGTGTTGATATGAGTAATGTCATAGTTGGAGAGTTCGAACAAAGTTTTGAGGAATCTGGCTTCGGTTTTAAGTTTGTGTCGATTATGTGGTTCTCCCACAACGTGTTGTGTTGTTGTTGTTGTTGTTGTTGTTTTTGTTTTTTGTTCTCTTAGATGGCTTGACGAAAAAAAAGCATGTTTTGCTTATTCAATGTAGCATCTGGAAATGACTTTGGTGACCGTCCTGGGTTGACTACTACAGTTGGCTGGGGCACTGAGACAAGGAATGACTAGTTGGTTTTAAACCCTTTTTTTTTTCTTTTTTTAATGTGTACATAGCTGCACAGTTTTAATTTTAAGTTAGAACAGTTACGAGGTTTTATACCCCATATGCCTCTGTGGTTGGCGGGGCTATAAACAAGACTGGATTGGACTTCAAATATGGTCGAAAAGTCTGGGAGGTGGCTTGTCAGTTTATCTAGGCCCTGCTGTAGGAGTGAAGGTAGGTCAGGTCAGGCCTCGTGCGTAAGCTTTCTTCTTAGAGGAGGACCAGTGACACTGTCACTGCCTCACTTCTTCAGGCGTTTTCCAGACTGTCTTGGTTCTTCTTTTCAATCCTTTAGGCTGTAGCGATCCTAACATTAGGGTTAAGTAGATAGGCTGATCACAAGGCGGTTCTGTGGGAGCTGTTTCTCCTGTGCTTCCATCAAGATGTGACTTCCAAGAACTATCAAGATGTCACTTCCAAGAACTATCGAGATGTCACTTCCAAGAACTATCGAGATGTCACTTCCAAGAACTATCGAGATGTCACTTCCAAGAACTATCGAGATGTCACTTCCAAGAACTATCGAGATGTCACTTCCGAGAACTCGCCAAGATGTCACTTCCGAAAACTGTCACTTCCAAGACCTATCAAGTCACTTCCGAGACCTATCAAGATGACGCTACCGAGAGCTATCAAGTCGCTTCCAAGAACTATCAAGATGTCACTTCCGAGAACTTATCAAGATGTCGCTTCCGAGAACTTATCAACAAGATGTCACTTCCGAGAACTTATCAACAAGATGTCACTTCCGAGAACTTATCAAGATGTCACTCCCGAGAACTCGCCAAGATGTCACTTCCGAAAACTGTCACTTCCAAGACTATCAAGAAGTCGCTTCCGAGACCTATCAAGATGACGCTACCGAGAGCTATCAAGTCACTTCCAAGAACTATCAAGATGTCACTTCCGAGAACTTATCATCAAGATGTCACTTCCGAGAACTTATCAACAAGATGTCACTTCCGAGAACTTATCAAGATGTCACTTCCGAGAACTTGCCATCAAGATGTCACTCCCGAGAAACATCGATCCAAGATGTTCACTTCCGAAACTGTCACTTCCAAAGACGTATCAAGATACTTAAGACTATTTCAAGCTGACGCTACACAGAGTTTATAATCACTTCAATACTATATCAGTGACTTAAAATAGTTACATAAGTCACTGTCGAATATATACTATATTCAAGATGCACTTCAAAACTTATAGATGTACATATATACTATATTTCAGCTGACTTAAAATAGGGTATTAGTCGTGATATTATATCAAATTCAGCTGACTTAAATAACAGATTAAGATATCTATAAGCCTTTTTCAGTCACTTAAAAATAGTTAATAAGTCATGAATTATATACTATATTTCAGCTGACTTAAAACAGGATTAAGATATACTATTACTATTTCAGTGACTTAAAATGGTATAATCAGTGATATATTACTAATTTTCAGCTGACTTAAAAACAGGATTAATAGTATATATATACTATATTTCAGCTGACTTAAAAATAGGGTTAATAAGTCAGTGATATTATGTACATTTTAGCTGACTTAAAAGGAATAATAATCAGTGAATGGGTATGCAGTGTTATGACTAATTGCTCAAAGGAGACAAATAAATCAGTGAATGTGGTGTGCACTTGTGGGCATGGCGTATTTGGATTGTTGCTAAGTTTTAAAAGACTAACTGTAAAGCTCATTGGGCTGTAGGGGGGGGGGTGGGGGGGGGGGGGGGGGGGCTATATAGATAACTTGTTCTGAAATTGGGCTATATAGATAACTTGTTCTGAAATTGATCAAGGCATACAGAAATGAAAACTCGACAATGAAATATCAGTAGGACTTGAAATTGTATTTGGAGTGATATGTTAAAAGACATAATCATTTTGATTGCAGTTGTTCGTTTTTTTTATAAATCTCAGGCACAGGTAGGTTTATGGTCCAGCACTTTGTTTTCGAGAAAACATTTTGGTTTTTTTGTCTTTTAAAAAAAAGTGTAAACTAAAACCAGTGCAGAGTGAGATCACGTAGTTGTAACGGGTCATGAAACTTGACTTTCAGTCAGCTGTTTTCTAACTTGCACATTATCTGGTTACCAGGTGCCAGAAGATCCCAGAGAACCATCATGAAAGCTGCACCACAGGAACCCCACCTGCCTGTTGCAAAGAGGAGGAGGGCAGCTTGGTTTGCTCATCACATATCACAGCTGCTTTGCCAAGACCATCCTGCAGGGGACACTGGAGGGAGGACGACACAGGAGCAGACATCAAAAGAACGAACCGACCAGGACATGGAAATGCTACTCTGAAAAACTGACACGCCAGCATTGAGAACTCGACCAAAGCATCCCAGATCTCTTCACTGACCAGCTTCATCAATGAACTACTGACACGAACCTTGACAGTATCGGTGAAGTCTTTGTATGGCCGGCTACACGTCACAGAGCAGGTGAGAACCGTATGTATGTCGTCAGTCTGTGTATATCGGTGGGTGTTGGTGTTGGATATTTGTCTCCATATCTGTCGTCTTGTCAGCTTGATTGTTTTGTCTGTTCCTGTGTGTATTTTCCTTTACATTTTCATTTTGGTTTGTTAGCCCTTGTATATTTTGCTTTTCTGTACTTGTGCATCTGTTTGCTTTTTGTTTTTGTCTGTCCTTGTGTATATGTCTGTTTGCTTTTTCAGTTTTGTATGTGATTTGCATGTGTGCACATGTCTGTGGATCTTTGTCTTATGGTTCGCAAGCATTTTAAGCTCAGTCATCTCATAGAGCTGCTATGTAATTCTGAAGCTGATCCACGACGGCAGTGAAAACCCGACAATGAAATGTCAATAGGACTTGAATTCGTATACTTAGGAGTGTTATTTTTAATCCCCCCCCCCCCTTTTTTTTTTTTAAATCGGTTTTTAGTCCGGCACTTCACTTTTGAAGTTTCCTATGAAAAGCATAGTAATTTGCCATGGCGTTGTCTTTAACAAATGTGTAAAGTTAAGCCAGTGCAGAGTGTTGATCACATGGTTGTAACAGATAGGTCTTGAAATTTTCATAACAGGAGCAGACAGAACTGAGCAGACATCAAAGAATGGACCGACCTGGGCATGGCAATGCTACTCCGAAAAACTGAAGATGGACCAGCCTGGAGAGAACTCAACCAAAGCAGCATCCTTCCCCGATATTGTCAACGACCACTACATCAACGAACTGCTGTCATGAACCCAGACAGCAACTGTATCTTCGTTGGGCACCGCTGCATCTGAGAGCAGGTGAGAATCATAATTGTGATCTGTTGCAGTGTATGTCCGTGTGTGTGTGTGTTAGGAATTTGTCCATCTCTCGTCTGCTTGACCGTTTGGTTTGTCTTTGCGCGCGCGCGCGTGTGTGTGTGTTTGCATTTTCTTTTGGTTTGTTTGGCCTACTGTTTTACTTACTTTCCAGAGTATTATGACACAAAAGATACCTGAACTTACATACACAAACCTGTAGAAAGGCCTCGTCAAACTTGTCTACAGTTTGCATAAAAAGGTTGAAAAAAAATCCACATCTTTCAAAAGGAATTAAACTGGGGAAAAAAGACTCGGCCTCAATTTTATTTGGTTTATCAGCTTTAACATTACATGATTTTATCTCACGTATCTATTACCTGAAAACTTATATATATAGATATACATCTTTGATCACTTTGAAATTAAATTTACAACTGATTTGATGTCCCTAAAAGTTCATTTCGGCCATAAGAGTTCAATCACTTTACTCTTTGAGCAGAGAGATTTAACTTTGTCATGCTGTCACTACCTGAAACACTACAACAGTGACAATTTTTTTTTCAGTTACATTTTTTATATACTTAAAATGTACTCATTATTTCAAAAATATTGATTTATTGAGATTGGCTTTTAAATAGGCTGTGGAATTTCAAAATAACTGACGTTTCCACTTCTATTGTCTTAAAAATGCTGGGGTGAGTGGGTGACAGTTAAAATGATATAAAATCTATAATGCATATGAACCCCCTGACAATGTTTTGGAATCTTCAGATCTCGCCACTGCGGAGCACTCAAGACGACATCCAGTGTTGAACGGCCCCAGTCAGAGGAGACAAGAGAGAAGGATGCCATCAGTTTTACATAATAGAGTGCATAAAGGAATGACATGTAACACTAGTGCAAAAATGAACCCAGACAAATGGAATCGCTCTAAACTGAATGCATACATACATACTAGAGCAGCATTTTCAAATTGTCATCCTCCTTAGAGAGCAAGCATCTCGCACTAGGGCAGCTATTCTAGATGTCGGCACCAATGACAAGTATTTTGAATTTTGTTTGCATTTTGATGTTTGATGTTGCCGATGAAGAGATGTGTAAAGCACCGAAGTGAAAAAGGGAAAAAAAAAGTGTGTGTGCGGGGGGGGGGGGGGGGGGGGGTGGAAATGTGGGGAAATTTTTTTTTAATTTAAAAAGAAAAGTTAATCCCCCCAAAAAAGTATTAACAAAGACAAAATGAACCCCCCCCCCCCCCCCAAAAAAAGGTGCTTTATGAGGCAAAATAGTAAATTATAATTTTTTTAATGTGCAGAATGGCTATCAGATAAGAAGTAATGAGGAAAAAGCTGGCAGTTTAAGACGAAGTTTTTTCCATATGTATTTTCAACTTAAAAAAAAAAAAAAGCGGAGTTGCTGGCACTCTCAATACTGCCTGGTTGTCATTTTAATCTAAAGTCATGGATTTCCAGGTTTGTTTGTTTTTTGAAAGGGGGTGGGGGGGGGGGGGGTTGTTAGTTTTTCTTTTGGTGTTTTTAAAGTGTTTGTTTCAACTTGATTTTTTTATGTGTGTTAGAGGGTTTTAATGTTAAGTGGCTGCCCATTACCTGTGATATTTGAAGAACATAAGCAGGACTGAAAATATTGATCTGTGAAATGTATGCTCAGGCCACCAAGATTCTACAGGAAAATATCTAACTGGAAATATAGTTTAAAGTTTTTGAATGTCAAGTTCCACTATTTAAAAAAAAGTGGCAAAATTAAAGAAATTTCACGGTTTTTTTTAAAATGTATAAAAAAAGTCCAATACATTGCTGTATATTTCCCTTTGTGTTCGTGGGATTTAGAATCTGATGCAATTGGTTGACAAAATAAGTTCCCAACTTCTGTTATGCTTGACAAATTTGTATTTATATATATATATATATATATACATACTGACGACCAGGATATTCTGAACAGATGGACAGAATACTGCTCCGACCTGTATAACTATAGAACCGCAGGAGATCCAGAAGTCCTTAATGTACCCGAAAGCAAAGACACAGACAGTCACCCTATCCTCCGAGAAGAAGTGGAAACAGCAGTCAGATCGCTGAAAAAGGGGAAGTCAGCAGGGGCTGACAACATTCCAGCTGAGTTGGTCCAAGCAGGAGGGGAAGCCATGATCAGCGCCCTACTAAGAATCTGCAACAAGATCTGGCAGACAGGAAAATGGCCAACACCATGGACGCAGTCACTCATCATCACCCTCCCCAAGAAAGGAAATCTACAACAATGCCATAATTACCGCACAATCAGCCTCATATGTCACCCAAGCAAGGTCATGCTGCAGATAATATTGAATAGACTGAAGCCACAAGCAGAGACCATCATTGCTGAGGAACAAGCAGGTTTCAGAGCAGGGCGCAGCACAACAGAACAGATATTCAACCTCAGAATACTATGTGAGCGGTACCTTCAACATCAACAAGACCTTTACCACGTATTTATCGATTTTAAGAAGGCATTTGACAGGGTGTGGCATGCAGCTTTGTGGGCAACCATGAATTTGTACAGCATCAATGCAAACCTGATCAGAGTCATCAAACAGCTGTACAGCGAGGCCACCAGTGCAGTGTACTACAACAACAACATTGGAGAATGGTTTCGAACAACAGTTGGAGTAAGGCAGGGCTGTCTACTCTCACCCACTCTTTTCAACATCTTCCTTGAGAGAATCATGGCTGATGCACTGGAACATCATGAAGGATCAGTCAGCATTGGTGGCAGAACGATCACAAACCTCCGCTTCGCAGATGACATTGATGGAATAGCAGGATCAGAAAAAGAGCTTGCCAGCCTAACAGAACACTTGAATAAGGCCTCCAAAACATACGGCATGGAAATCAGTGCAGAGAAGACCAAACTGATGACTAATAACACCAACGGCATTAGCACTGATATCAGGGTTAATGACCAGAAGCTGGAAGCAGTTCAAAGCTTCAAGTACCTGGGAGCCATTGTATCCGACCAGGGATCCAAGCCAGAAGTAGTATGCAGGACTGCACAGACAATAACAGCTTTGTCAAAACTAAACACCATCTGGAGAGACAAGAATATCTCACTTATCTCCAAGATCAGACTAATGCGCTCCCTTGTCATATCCATATTTCTGTATGCCTGTGAATCATGGACCCTGACTGCAGATTTGGAGAGGAGTACAGGCAGTGGAGATGAGATGCTTTCGGAGACTCCTTGGCATCTCCTACAAAGACCACATAAGCAACGAAAGCGTGCATAACAGAATCCAGCAAACCATTGGACCCTATGAGAACCTTCTAACGATCGTGAAAAAGCGTAAACTTAAGTGGTATGGGCATGTCACAAGATCCCAAGGAATTACAAAGACAGTTTCGCAAGGCACTGTCCAAGGAGGAAGAAGAAGAGGCAGACCAAGGAAGAGCTGGGAGGATAACATCAGTGAATGGACAGGCCTAGAACTCAACAAAACCCTGAGAAAGGCAGAACAGAGAGAGGAATGGAGGGAACTGGTTGCTGAGTCTTTGAGGGTGCCCCCACGGTCGTCAGACTACGGGACAGATAGAGATAGATAGATATATATATCTTGGAATGATTGATGCCCCTTTTTTGGGGATTCAATAGTTAAGTATTTAGGTATTGACATAACTTTAATTGATTTAAGAATTGGAATGAGTTTGGGTTTTTTTAAAAATTATCATGGTCTTTTCCCTCTTTTTGAGGAAATGTTTGAAAAAATACTGCAGTCCTGACATGTTCCATTGTTTGACTCAGTGGCCATTGTGTGTGCTGCTTTTTCTGGGACAAATTTCTTATTTAAAAAATTGATTTTGTAATTGGTTAGTCATCTCCTAATATGCCTGTGGAACTGTCATGTACGTTTGTTTTTACCCCCTTTGAGTTGGATTAAATGATTAAGATGGTACTTTTGTGATAATCTTCCTCTTCATGCTTATACAACTTCCATTGCTTTGTAATTATTTTTTTAATTTAAAAAAATTAAATTGGAAAATAGATTAATCTGTTCCATTATGTATGCGGCTGAGCAGCAAAGTGTTAGAAACCTCAAAAATAGAAATTGAAAAGTAGGCAGTTAAACAGCCATTAAATTGGCTTAAGTATAAATGTGTTCTTAAAAAAAAAATTCACAAAACATTTAATTTTTACTTAGATCGTGTGTGTATATGTCTGTCTTTCTCTGTCTCCGTTTTGTGTGTGTGTGTGTGTTGTGTGTGTGTGTGTGTGTGTGTGTGTGTGTGTGTGTGTGTGTGTGTGTGAAGGGGATAATTATGAGGAGAAGACATTGGGTTGGAAGGAGAGGCAAGAAAGAGAAAGGGGGGTGGGGGTTACGAGGGGTATAGACGCACATTTAGAGCAGTAAGTACAGAAAAGAGGGCTGGTTAAGGTTTTTTTCTTACATCCTTATTTAATTTAATAGATTCAACTTGGGTTTTTTTCTTATATCCTTATTTAATTTAATAGATTCAACTTGTTCAAAAATATTAGGCCCGGTGTGAAATTGCTTTGATATGCAAACTGAAAATGTGTGTGGAAACTGAAGTCCATTGCACCTCCTTTGCTGTTGATAGACCCGAGATTCTGATTCAAAACTTCATGCTATTATGAGCTACATACCATTGTGTCTACAGCTACATACCATTTGTCTATGTGCTATTGTGTCCACATGGATTCTAATATTCAGACCAACCAGCTGACAGACAACCATTTCCCGCTACTAACTGTTAACACTAACCCTAACACTAACCTCAACCCTAACCCTGGCCCCACATGTGGACACAAAAAGCAGGTAGTCAATGGGTATGTGCTGACATAAGGGCTAAACATTTTATCTTTTGGCTTTGATATAAATTTTCTGAGAGTAAATGAACACAGAGCTGCTCTAAACAAAAAATCATATGGAAACAAAAAGTTAGATTATAATCAAATTACTACTACTGATAGTATGATGAAGATATCTGGTTCTACTGATAGGGTTGGTAGGAAGACAGGTACTGGAATTTAGTTCAGAAAGGATGCTAGGGAGAGTTAGTTAGAATGTTGTGATATACAGGGATAGGGAAAGATGACTGAGGATAGGGGGCGGGCTGTTGCGCTTTCTGATTAGGTTCAGCGAAGGATGGGGGCAGTTAGCACTTTAGAAAAAGAATATTTTAAAGCAAAAGTCGCGGAGCTGGTTCTAGACTGCATTATTGAATAATTATTTGAAAAGGATGCATTTGGGGGAAGGGGGGTGGGGAGGTGAGGGCACATTGCAAAAATGTTCATAAATAGGGGTAGAAAGTATGTTCATGTGTCTGTGTAAATGTATGTGTGTGTGCAAGTGTGTGTGTGCAAGTGTGTGTGTGTGCGTGCAAGTGTGTGCGTGCAAGTGTGTGTAATGGTATACACAACATATAGGCTATTTGTCATCACCAGTATATTTATCGTGCAACCAGCACAAAAGCTGCTTACCATGTTTAAGTTGCTTGTGTGTATGGTTTAAGAATCGTAGATTTGATTTTATTTTTAAATGTGGTTTTTTTATTTTATTACAACCTGCATTAGAAAAGGAATTCCCCCTTTTATTTGACAAAATCTGGTATAAGTGTACCAGGTTGAAGGCATCTTATATTGGTGTGTGCTGTTAATTTCCTTCTTGCCTTTCGCTTTGCCATGGGTCAGGGACATGCCAATCACTCAGGTCATAGCTCCATCTGCAATTTTTTTAATGGAAAAAATAAAAAGTAATAAGTGGAGAAAATTGATGTCCCCCACAAAAAAGTATTGGCAAGACAAAAGTGAATCGGCACTTACTGCTGCATTTTTCCTTTGTCTGACTTTCTTGCCATGGTCCAGCTTTTGTACTGTATTTTTCATGTCCATTTGTGCTAATTTTCTGCGACTTCATTTGAAATGTGTGTATTCAAGAATTCCAGTGGAGCAAATGTGATACCAGGTGTTCTAGCAGGTCACTGCAATAACAGTGTGGTGCATGCTGTGGGTTTTGTTCAACCTTTATTTTTGTTGAACTTTTGTGCTCTCTTGAAACCTGGGTTGTGTACAGACTAAAAAATGGTTTATCATGTGATTTGGGGGGAGGGGGGGTTGGTTGTAAACTGTTTACAAGCAGTTATAGGAAAAACTTGGCTGTATTAATGGTTTTTATGTGCTTTAACCACTTTGTTCAAGTAGAATGAAAATGTGCAGTGCATTTCAGTGCTGGTTGACAGTGTATTTAAAACTTGCCTTGAGCCCTTTTTTTATCTGGTCGATTACATCTAAGTATCTATATGATTAGCAAAAGCAGATGTGACATTTTGTATTGAAATATTTTGTATATTTTTCTTGAACTTAATAAGCTATTCCTTTCATTCTGATCTTTTTTATGTACTTTTGTATTGAAACATTGTCTAGTTTTCTTGAACTTAATTACTAAATGCTGATATACCTTTTATTCTTTTTGATGTACTTGATTTGAATAACTGAGCACTAAGTGAAGCAGTTTATTGCTGATGCTGTTTTCTTTCCAATGTCAATAGTTCGGGATTGCCAACTGCTATGCTACCCACTTTATACCTTCCATCATTCCTTCATTATTCCAACACAACCTGATATTATTGCTGTGAAGTTTGTCATAATTTTGCTCATGCAGCATTTGCCTGTCTTGGGCTTAACTATTGCCCAGCTGTATGGGGCATGGTGTGTGTGTGTGTGGGTGTGTGTGTGTGGGTGTGTGTTTGTGTGTGTGTGTGTGGTTTCTCTTCCCCATTGGGTTGCTTTTTTCTGCATAAACAGCAAAAATGATAATTCTGCAAAGTGCGACCCAATAAAACATAATTTTTCCAAACATACAACTACCTTACTTGAACGACTTACATGGTTTTAAATTTACATGTTCAGGATTTTTTTTTGGCACCTAATTTTTGGGAGGCTAACCCCCCCCCCCCCCCCCCCCCCCCCCCCCCCCCCCCCCCCCCCCCCCCCCCCCCCCCCCCCCCCCCCCCCCCCCCCCCCCCCCCCCCCCCCCCCCCCCCCCCCCCCCCCCCCCCCCCCCCCCCCCCACCCCCCCAACCCCCCCCCCCCCCCCCCCCCTTTCCTTCTCCAGACATCTGGGCAGTTGTGTAATTGGTTTAGTTCCAAGCAATGCCCATATTTTTCAGCTCAAAAGTAGGATAGTACAGGTGTGTAGCTTGTATTTAACCTATACACATGTGAAATTGAGACAATAGTGTTGCATGTTATCTGGTAAAGTCGAAAGTTATGTAGTTACTACCCTCCACTTTTCTGCCCTTTTCTACCATTTCCTATTATTCCAGGGAAATATGTTTTTAAAATGTATTGCATTTGATTCTTTACTACCATGAAAAGGTGAATTGAAAACCCCATTTACCAGTACATGTCTTTTTATTTTATTTTGGTATTATCAGTAATTTCCTTGCTCTGTTAATATTTTTTTTAAGTATTTCCCCAAACCCAGTTAAGCTTGCTCTAGAATCCCAACTGGTGAATATATGGAGGTGTGGATACTTTAATACCCACTTTAATGTCCTATACAGTGTGTAAGATCCAAGCCTGCCCATCTGAAAGACAATGAAAATGTTTTACATTCCTTGGAGGGTCAACGAAAACGTTTATGTAACCAGTACTTCTTTCTTGTTTTTCAAGTCATGCACAAAATTGATAAATGTGAACACAGTGTGGTGAGCACACACCACTGACACTTGACTACCCAACTTTTTTTTTGAGAAAACCCGTTTCGAAAGCTTATTGAAATGAACATTGTGATCCAAGATATTTCAAATGATGTGAGAATTTAAAAGCAGCAAAACTCGGTGGGTCGGTCATTGTGTCACTGCTGGTCAGAGCATTGGGAAAAGCCTACCTCCCCCTTCAGCCAGTGGCTGAAGTTAGGGTTGGGTAGCCGGCTCGCAGCTGAAATAGAAGAAAAATATAAGAATTGCAGCATGACTTGAACGTTGTCGAAACAACAAAACTTGACCACTGTCTTTGTTAATGAGTTCTGTTCATGAATGCCTGGGTGTGTGTGACTTGAGAATTGTAAAAGAAATTAAGAAATAAATAAAAAACCGACCAAAACCTTTGTTCAAGAGTTTCATTCATGAATGCCTGAGTGTTTATGTACACAAATTATCTCTACTTCTCTCTCTGAATTCACCTTTTTGTCTGTTTCACTCTCTCCCCTTCCTTACAATCAAATGTACTCAAAGTATATGCAAACAACACTGACTTATTCAAATGTCTTCCAAAAGCTAAAAAATGCTTGCATAAAGTTATTTAGCACATTCAAGCACTCCTTACACAATGAAACTTTGTCAAGTTCATGAAGCAGGGATTAAAACTAGTCTGCATGGAAAATGCTTGTTTAAAATGGATTTTTCAATACAAATTATTGTTCTTAAAGGAATTAAAACCCTGATGTTAAATGGATGAATCCAGCCTAGAAGCTAGGAAATGTTGATGAAAATGGTTTTTGTATTTATTATTACATGCCAATGTCTGTAATCCATATTTGAAACATTGATGGTTACAATACTGGCCAGAGAGTTAATAGCTTCCTTGTTCTGACACTGAATGACACACTTAATGGTGCGCACTATTTCTGGTGTACTTGAAAGGCAAAGCTGTGAAATTAAACGGTTGACTATGTAATGACTGTTGTGTACTGTTATTGTCACAATTGGTGATTACAAACTACTGTAATTTTCTGTTCAATAAACACTGGAGTTATTGTAGTAAGCTGAGGATGTTGAATTTTTCCATTAAAACTGCAGACTTTGTTTGGACGATAGCAAATGGAATGTAACTAAAGTCATTTTCTAAATATTTCAAAATTCATTTTACTGATCTTATCATAACTTTTTTCTTTAGCCTATTTCTGGGAAGTTTTCAAGCATAGAATGAAGCAATGAGGAATAGTGAACAGTTGAGTCAGGTCAGTCTTCTTTTCCCCAGACTTGCAGTATAGCAGCTAGCTGTGTGTTCATTTCTATATTTTTATCTAGCTGAGTAACCAGCAGCTATGACATGGCGCCGGCGATAACCCCCCTTGACCAGGCTGAAGGAGAAGGGCATTTCCTTTGCCAACAATTTTCCTGCATTCCTGACTGTTGATACTGACGTTATCACAAAGGGGCTTTTCCACAGGCCTTGAAGGATTCTCACACACCCCTCGAGTATGGCTTAAGCTGACACGCAGTCCCTCTTCATGGTGGTGGTTCCAGACATCGCTGTTGTCAAGGATCAATAGATTATGCCTGAAATGGGCATGGGTCAGCAGTGACGACTGTTGCTATAATTATGGAGATACTGTGCACAGCATACTAGGATGATTTATGACCAGCGTAAGGGCAGAGCGCTGGCAGCGAGTGTTGTATATATGGGTTTCTAGCACACTTGTTCTATTCAGCAGTGGGTCTGCCAGTGACAAGCATGACTCAGGACAGGTCACCAGTGCTCTCCACAAGCAAAACAAAAAAAAAGTGTAGACTGTAGGCCATGCACCTTGCACGGGATATTCTGTACATAACAGTAGGAACGAGAACCATGACAACAGAAAGGATATCAATAGAGAAAACAGCTGTCATGTCAGTAAGAAAGACCTGGGCAACAACATGATTGTACTATAGTGCCCTGTGTTGGGATAAAATCGTGTTCCCACCACCCACCCTTAGTCCCCCTGTTTGGCAGCCTTTTTTCAGGCTAGTGGGCAGATGGGGAAAAAACAGTGGGCAGACATTTTTCATCAGAATTTGAAAGTTAAAGAAACTGACACTAAAATGTATTGAGATTGTGTTTAAATATAATTATTTATACAAGTTAGATATAAGAGAAAATACAGAAACACGGAAACAAAGGCTTATCAGAGGAGAATAACAAGAAGACATAAAAAAAACTATTCCCTTCATCGGTTTTCTGCTGTTAGTGCCCTCGATTTCTTCCAGAAATAAACCCATAGATTAGCATAACTTAAATAATAGTGTCAGATAATTGTTCATTGGATCTGTAATAAGGTTATTGAAACTTATTGATACAATGAAACACAATGTCAACATGAGATCAATGCAGTTTGTGGACAGTTTGGATTAGTTTTAAAATGCACCAGAACAATCTGCCTCATTTATAACACTTGATTTGAATATATTAACTTAAATAATATGGTTTCCTTAAAGTTGCAAAATAGTATTGCCATGTCAAAACGAAGACAAAATACTTGTAATGTCAGTAATGTTCTGCAGATTTTTCACCCTCCACCACTCGCACACATACTGTGGGCTATCTTCATTGAAGTGTGGCGGTTAAACCTGTCATTTTTAATTATTTTCCCCTCTACAAGTAATAATTCTATCAGCTTTGTGAAAAGATGTTAAAACTTAAAAGTCATTTATTCATTCTGTTTTATGGAACACAGAAGTGACCGAGAACGTCCACTCACACACACACACACACACACACACACACACACACATTATTATTACAGATCTATGGTAATGAAATAATAACAATCCTCTATCACCCAATGTGAACAGATAGTTCAAGGAAGACAACTCGTGCTGGGTGTGGGATAACTCTCAACTAACTAGTTAATAACTTCCGGCATCATGCCGCAGCAACCAAGTACACAAGGCAAACACTAGGCCTTTATCGCCACCCTCCGCTGACATGGTGAATAGGCTGACACCAACAACAGCACACACACCATGTCTAGCCGATCGAGTACAGAGGCAAGCCAAGGCAAGAGGAAAGGAGCCGATTTGATGTGTCAGGTGAGTGTGACTTTATTTACAAAGTAAAGCTAGTATATCATCGAAAGGCTGTTATTTCTTTCTTTCATTGATTATAAACTAAAGAGTCCCAGCATAGTTTTATCCGACTCAGGAACTGTATCGGGTCTCCATGAGCTCCACCAAGCAGCTCTCTGTGAGAGCACCACATGCAGCACTGAAGCGAGTCTGTTTACTACAGTACACTGTTCTAGAATACAGACCATGTAAGATGTAAGGGTGCAGGCTAGAGGTTCAGAACGGTGGTCTAGCATGATGCACCTGTCTAAAAAGCGAAAAGAAGTGGGTTCGAATCTCATCTGAATCGGGCCACTATCCCATCCACTAGTCTGGGTGCTAGTTTTTGGATGAAAATAATGATAGACTGATGCCACTTGGTGATTTAGTACAAGTAGAAGAGCCCATGGCAAGAAGGGAAACAAAGTCAACAAACACATACATAACTAGTCTACTGCCTACAAAAACTCTTCCCATAAACTATAAAGCTTCCAGCAATGAAGATAGATGCCAGTATCTACAACTTAAGCTGGGACTGCATGCTGGGTGTGTGTGTGTGTTTTACACTGTGTGTGTGTATCACTGTGTGTGTCACTGTGCATTTGTGAGTGAGTGTATATGTGTGTGTGTGTGTGTATGTGTGTGTGTGTGTATCACTGTGTGTGTCACTGTGCATTTGTGAGTGTGTGTGTGTGTTATGAATTTTTTTTTTTTTTTTTTTTTTTTTTTTTTGCTGCCTCATCTTCTGACGACCCCCGTCCTACTGTTCCTCCTACTGTTTGCTCATTCCAATCTCCCCGCCACAACCACACCCGGATTTGTTATGTCTCATCCTCAGGGTCGGAAGTCCACAGGGAGCCTATCACTATCAGGCCGCCGTGGGGCCACCAGCCAGAGGGGCCCTGCACTGCTGCTGGGTCACTTTGGTGGTGTTCAGTGGTGCCTGTTCTGAGCTAACATACGCAGGACACCACCTACTAAGCCCCCTACTAACGACAGTATTAGCTCAGTCGTGGAGCCAGACTGAGTGAGCTGCCCACCCCAGGTGGCAACCACCACAACGTCCCTCCAACGACCGCCCCCCGCGAACCTCCAACCCCAAAGTCTTTGACACAAACTCACCACAGGCACAGAAGTGTATGGGCAAACCGATTCTGAGGTCACCATGAGACCAGAGAAACCGGGCCCACCGAATCAGAGGCAATTTTTTTTTTTAATGCATGATGATCAATGACAATGAGGATGACATAATGATGCTGCTGTGGAAGTGCATATGCTTTGAGACTTCTTGACAGGGTTGTACTCTACGCTTACTATCATAATATATCCCGGCATCAACTGGGCCCGAGAGATACAGACACCTGCAGTGTTGGTCAGGTAATTTGAGCAACACTCTCAAACTCGCATCCGTTAAGTGGATGAAGCTCGACTGTGTGGTCCCAGTCTTCCCACTGAGCCCACAGCACACTCACTCTGGGTAGGAGCCGGCCGGAGTCCGAAAAATCCCTATGACTCTTATGGGAATCGAACCCGCGACCTTCCAGTCCGTAACCCAAGGCGCTAACCACTGCGCCATGGCGGCTGGTTGTTATGAAAATTTGTCTAGTATTCATGGTATTTTACAGAGTTTAAAAATAAAACTAATCAGCTACTTATTAACCTATTTTAGACGTAGAGCATCACATCTGAAACTGCAAGCTGCTATACAATCTAGTAACTGTGGCTGCAATGCCAGTCTCCTTTATGAAAGTCTTTTGTAGTCATTCACTGATGAAGTCACTGATGCTGACTAGGCATACAGGCTGGTTGTTTATCTGTTGAAAGAACAGGATTTTAATTGTTTATGCAGATGGGCCTTGGGGTCCCCCAGGACATAGACGCCATGCCCTATGAGGATGCTGACCTGGAAGCAGAGTTTGCTGCTCTGACTGGTGGTGATATACCTGGGAAGAAATCCGCAACAAATAACAAAGGTAAACACAGGATCATACTCATTCATCCCCTTTAAAAAGAACAAAGATAAACAAAGAATCATTCAGTCATGTTTACAGTTTAGTTTGAAGAAAATAACATCATAATGATAAGCTGAAAAAGGCCTTTTTCTATTGCCTTTATTTTTTCATGAGATGCTTTTGGCTGTTTCATTACATGGTGCACAGGATGCATAATGTATAGCTGTCCTCATCCACTGAATTGTCAGCAGTCTGAATAGGACAGAGTGTTACCTTATATGTGCAGATATAGACAAGATAATGTTATTTCAATGAATTGTCAGAAGTCTAAATAGGACAGAGTGTTACCTTATATGTGCAGATATAGACAAGATAATGTTATTTCAATGAATTGTCAGCAGTCTGAATAGGACAGAGTGTAGCCTCACATAGATCTGCAGATATATGATAGTGTTTGTCACTGAATTGTCTGCAGCTTGAATAGGAAAGAGTGTAACGTCATATAGATCTGTGGAAAGAGGGATAGTGTTATTTCACTGAATTGTAAATGTCAGCAGTCTGAATAGGATAGAGGTAGCCTCAATATAGATCTGCAGATCATGCAGATGAAAGGTAAGGAAAAAGAGTGTTATTTTTAGTTTTTGTTTTTAGTTTTTCATATTTATGTTGTTGTTTTTTTGGGGTGGTCGATGTTGTGTTGTTGTTGTTTTATGAAGTAAATGTACAGAAACGTTTTCATTCAAGAAATTCAATACAGTATAGTAACCTGAATATTGCAAAGATGACTAAATCTGTTTTTTCTCTCTTTTCATTTTCTTTTTACTTATCCTGTTTTTCATCTGCATTGCAGGGCAGGTATCAGTGTCAGAGATAGAGCGGCTGGCAGCTCAGAGCCTGCAGGACAATGATGGCGTTGATGATGTGTCTGATACTGAGGACCCACAACTGATGGTCAGAGCAGTGTTTAGACTCTTGTGTGTGTTGTTGTTGTGTTGTTGCTTTGATATTATGTCTGTTCACTCAAAGTGATATTAGACGATGGGAAGGGGAGGGGACATTGGTGTTGATGGTTATGTGCTGTGAAATTGGTATCTGTTGCTAAAATAATATCGAAGGCAGTATACAGAAAAAGGCTAAGCAATGATAACAACAAATAAATACATAAGAAATGCTAATACGACTTATAACTATAACAAATGTCCTATAGGACTGTTCATTAAAGATTTTGTTCTACGAAATGCCGAATTAATATTTAAAAAAATATCTTATCCAAGGATTTTTCAGAAAAAGAAGGTAAGAATGGTTTTAAACTCTTACATTAAAAAATATTATATGAATGCTAGTAATTTTCTCACCACACAAACATTTTATATTTTTGCTATATTTGGTGATAAAAGCATTCAGTTTTATTCTAAAAGATAAAGCGCTAACCATTCTTGCCATGACCAAACTTGTGTAGGTTTCAGAGTGATCAATATTCCTAAAAACAGGGACAGTGATACTATAAACCAAGGCCCCATGTGCCAATGCACGCAGAACATCCTGCGCATATGTTAAATCCTGTTCCGCCTTTCGAAAGAGTAGGTCATTGTGTGCCAGTGGGAACAGATGACAAAATTTACAAAACCGCCTACACACGGGAACTGGATGTAAAAAAAACCAAAAAAAAAACAAAAAGACAACAAAACCACATGAGTGCTTATTCCATTATCCTCGATACAAAAGAATAAATAAAATAAAATAAAGATAAATAAAACACACCCACATGTTCATGCACACACACTTTCATCACATACATATACAACTTTTGTGTGATATGTGTGTGTGTTCTTTCCATATGGTGTGTTTGTACATGTATGTGTGTTGTCATTAACTGATATAGAAAATCAAGTAAATAATTGTTTACTGTGGCAGTGTAATGGCACATGGCGTGAAAACAGTGTCTATCAGAATTGTGTGTTCACTCTTAATGAGCTGTGAGCCCCCATCTTCTGTGTAGGTTGGTTGATGTGTAGAATATATTTAGCACTGCTACTTTATTTTATTCTGTCATCAACATTACAATCACCCAGGTTGGTATCAAAGACTCCTGCAAGGGCTGGTTTGCTGGAGACTTCATTTTGAATATATAATGAATGTATGTTGTAAATATTGAGACTCTGTTTTTACAAAATAAAGGATAGATATTATAATGAGTCGTTATTTTTATGTAATAATGAATATACATGTCATGGGGATGAGACATTGTTTTTACATGATAAAGAATACCTATTTGGATGAGACCTTGTTTTTATGTAGTAAAAAATACCTGTTGGGATGAGTCTGTGTTTATACATAACAAAGACTACATTATTGTAATGAGACTGTTGTTTATACGTAACAAAAAATTACATACTGTTATGAGACTTTGTCATAACAAAGACTACATATTGTGCTGAGACTGTGTTTATACATAAGAATGACTACATTTTGGGATGATGATTTTTCATTCAAAGACTACATATTGGGCTTAGGCTGTGTATATACACGGGATATCCTGTGTATTATGCCGAGACTGTGTTTTGCCATACAGTAACGGCTACACATTGTGGATGTTTACAGGTCACGTTTACGACCAAAGCATGTAATGGTATGTCCCCAGGCAGAGCTGGCAGAGCTGCAGGAGGACAACAGTGAAGCAGACACAGTGCCAGGCCACACCACTGTCAGACACTCCCTGCCAACACAGGCAGAGGGGGGCGGTGACACGGTGGACTCCAACAGTAAGATAAAAATATCCCCCATTTCTGCTCTGGAAGATCTGTCTATCTCACATGTCATGTCTTCTAATTCTAAACAATCCAAGGAGTTTTCAACCTGGTACAAACAGAGCTGTCTTAACTTGAATTTTAAAAAGACTACAGAGATGTTAATTGATTTTCACAAAAAAACCTGAGCCTATACCAAGTCTTTACATTAATTGTGCCATGGTCAACTGTGTTCCTGAATTTAATGACCTAGGTACTGTTACTGATGACAGACTGAACTTTAATGCTAATACAGATCTTGTTAATATAAAATGCCATTCTCTTATTGTTTTCCTTCAAAAACTACAAAAGCCTGAATGTCAACAGCAAAAGACAGCAGATACCATTTAGGCGTAGGACACAGTACAGCTCTCTCTTTGTCTGTCTGTCTCTCTCTCCTCTTCTCTCTTCTCGTCTTCTCTCTCTCTCTCTCTCTCTTCTGCATCTCTCTCTCTCTCTGTCTGTCTGTCGTCTCTGTCTGTCTGTCTGTATGTTGTTGCATGTAAGCATGTGGGTGTGCATGCAAGTGTGTGTTTGTGTGTGTGTGTGAGTGAGTGTGTATGTATGTGTGTGGGCGCACGTGTGGGAAAGAACAGTAACTGGAATAGTTAAAAGATGTTGTGAAGCTGTAACTGCTGTGGACTTCTGTCAACAGAAGACGGGGCTCCCTCCACAGAAGAGGCCTTTGAACTTCCTCCTGAACCAACTGCTGAAGGTAGGGGCTTCCTTTTACTTTTTGAAATTTAAAAAAAAGTCTTTCTGTTCTCATGTAGACCACATCTTTTCTTTCAAAAGCAGATCCAATGGACGCTATAGCCGAGTGGTTAAGACCGTTTGACTTCAATCCCATGGGTCTATGAAGTCATAGGTTCAAGTCTGGACAGCATTTGGTGAATTCAGAGTAGGAATTTTTATCATCTCCCAGGTCAACGTCAAGTGCAGACCTGTCAGTGCCTTATTTTCCTTCCGCTATTTACACATGTAGAAGATAAAAGTATGCATATTAAAAATCCAGTAATTCGTGTCAGCATCTAGTGGGTTACGGAACACAAACATATCCAGAATACATCCCTGAAGTTAGAATGCGGCTACCTTTATAGTGAGCACAAATGGTTGCATATGCAAAAGCTCACTATTAGTGAACCTCAGAGCTCCAGGAAAGGATCCAGACAACAACAACAACAACAAAGCAGTTACTGCAGCAACAGTATGTATTAAGCTGTTATCAGTTGTGTGTTGTTGTTTTGCTTCTCCTCTGATTCAGTTGGGAGTTATTGGGGGTACTGCCTTGAAGAACACTTTTATTCACCAAACTGCCCCGTTTATGTTGCTTGTGTGCCAAAGCCTGGGTCTCAGCAAATAATGTCCCTGTCCATTCTGCACTGGTGTCAGTCCACCTTTCTGTGTGTCTGCTTCGTTGTCTTCCTTACACAACAGATACAGGTCTACACAACAGGTTAAGGCAGGCTGCTGGATTGTGTAGTATGGCCACACAACATAGTTTTCTTTTTATGCCTAAAGTTAGCAGAGCTTTGAAAGTATGCAATAATGTACTGTCGATGTCACCTCATGTGGAAATGAGACTTACACGTTGTATCAGAATTATTGTCTGGTTTTCTTCTTTTCTTTCATGATAGCCTAGACATTAAGACCTTATATTATGGTGTTATCAGTCATGCCAGAATTGGCAGTCAATTTGGATACAACTTAAAACTTTTGAACTCAAAGTCTAAAGCTGTACAGCCAAATTTTGGTCTAAAGATGAATAGTGATCACACTGTTTTGTTTATTTTGTTGTTGTTGTTTTTTTACAAGAAGTATTTTATAGCATTGCACTGTTTTGTTGTTGTTTTTTTTATAATAATAATAATAAATGGAACTTATATAGCGCTATATCTTGCAAAGACAAATCAAAGTGCATGCATTCAACATATCACCTTGTATCAGTCTTTTGTTTCACAACATAACTGAAATTTTTGCTGTGTAAACTCGCAGAGTCACAGAAGTTGTTCCAGGCCCCAGCAGCCCCAAGAACAGTGATGGAGGCGCTGACTCAGAGACTGGAGAAATACAGAAGTTCTGAGGACAGCGCCACACAGGCTGGAGACAGCGGCAAAGCTCGCAGAATGGGCAGAATTGTGAAGGTGATACAGACCATGTGGATTATCTCTTTCTGCTGTTTCTTTATGGTCTCTTTCTCTTGTTTTTGTCTATCTGTCAGGTCAAACTTCAAGTGCAGACCTGCCAGTGCCTTAAAAATTCCCTTTGTGTACATACACATGCAGAAGATCAAATCTGTGCATTAAAGATCCTGTAATTCATGTCAGCGTTCAGTGAGTTACAGAAACACAAACATACCCAGCATGCATCCCCAAAGTCAAGAGGAAGAAGAAGAAGACACGGCAGTCGTTTTCCCCCATTTTCTGCTGCACTTAGATGCTGGAACTTGACCCCTGATGTGCTATTCTTAGCTCTGGCACCAACCAGATGCACTGGTCCAGTCTGGCGCCATCAAGATAGCGCGGCGTTCTTTCCACTGTTTCAGTGGGGGAAAGTGGCCACGGATTTTAATTTCCAACTTTTAAGTGCTTTTTGATACGTTTGTCATTTTCTTCAGCACTACATTCAAGTGTTTTCAGTGCGGTGTTCTCTTGTTGTTGTGGAGATGTGAATTTGAACAAGTAAAACACTTTTGTGTTGGCGTTATAAACCAAATTACAGATAGATTGGATGTTCTCACCAGATAGCTCTTCTTTGTTTAGTATTGAGAGTGATAATTTCTGTGCTAGTGACGTAAATTGATCGCAATTTTCCTCCTGAAATCGTTTAAGTTTCAATTTGGCAAAGTCAGGTATGTAATGTTAATGTTTGATTTTTTAAGATGAATCAACTTTTGTTGTATTTAGGATACATGTTTATCAGTTTTGAAGCGCTCAAATTTGGGCAAAATCTTGACTGTTTGCTGTCTCAATCTAGCCTAGGCTTAGTGCCTGTGTGTGTTAAGAGGATAGGCAGGCCGCACACACACACGCAGTGGGCTTGTCTTAGGTAATGTAAGCTTTGCCATCCTTTCCAGCCTAAACTAGGCTAATTTCTGATTCTGTGTGTGTGTGTGTGTGTGTGGAACCATGTACGTGTGTGTGTATGTGTGTGTGTGTACCTTGTGTGTGTGTTCGTGCGCGTGCGTGCTTGACAATAGTGTGTAATCGAGATTTTATTCTGTTCTGGTGTGGATTTTCTTTTTCATATCTATCTATCTATCTATATCTGTGTGTGTGTGTGTGGTGTGTGTGTGTGTGTGTGTGTGTGTGTGTGTGTGTGTGTTGCACTGGGACAGATTGTAAGACTAGGTTTAGACTAAAATCTTCATCTTTGTGTTTCAAAGATTCTCTCTCTCTCTCTCTCTCTCTCTCTCTCTCTCTCTCTCTCTCTCTCTCTCTCTCTCTCTCTCTCTCTCTCTCTCTCTCTCTCTCTCTCTTCACACACCACTAAACACACACACACACACACACACACACACACACACACTAAACTGCGTACGTTCATTGTTAAAACTGAGGGGTTTTTTTACTAGCGTAATGCTCGCTACCTATACAGTATACCCATTCCTCTCCTGTAGGCCTACTAGCCTAGCCCAGATCTGCCATGCGAGCACGTGTAAATGCTACTAGGCTTGAGATGCTATGAGGAGGGGGAAGGGGAGGGGTGAAGAAATGGGAGGGGTGTGGGGGTAAAAAGGTCAGGGCGCGCTAATTTTAGCACTCTGCCTGAACCTTTGACTGAGCGCTGCTGTATAGGCGCGCTGTGAAGAATGTATGGGATTTTTATAGCGCTGAATCTTGTAAAGTAAACAAACCAAAGCACTTGCATTCAAATCATTCACACGCATGCAACCGTCCACAAATATCAAGATAAACAAATATCAAATTTATACACACAACACACTTAAGTGGGGGTGGTTACGTGGTGGGCAAAACCAGTCACATATACAAAATCTCACCATTGGTGAACCTAAGAGCTCTAGCTGAGGAATAGGAGAAAGCAGAAGGGAAAAGACAATTTGGTGATGACTGTATTGTAAAATGTGGTCAGAGTGGTGGTGATACTGAAGGCAGCACTGACTGTATGTGATGATTATTTTCAGCAATATGAGAAAGCCCTGAAGGACTACCAAGCAGGGAAGGCTGTCCAGTTGGAAGGTCTGCCTACACCGCCAGGTAACTTCTCCCTGTCTTCTTCTCACCTGCGTTTTGTTGACAGTGTCTTGTTTCAGAGTGGTTGTGGTTGCTGTTTTCTTGTTCAGTACTTTAAAAAAAATATATATATATAGATAAATAAATAAATATATATATATATGTCTCTCTCTCTCTTTCTCTCTCTGTCCTTTTTTCCTCCCTCCCTCCCTCCCTTTCCCCCTCTCTGTTCATCCCTCTCTTTCTCTGTTTCTCTGTCTGTCTGTCCTTCTGTCTGTCTGTCTGTCTCTCTCTCTCTCTCTCTCGCTCTCTCTCTCTCGCTCTCTCTGTCTCTTAAATCTTCTTAAAATTGTAGCAATTTTGGGAACAAGACATGACAACTCTGAAACATCTGTCTACCTCACTAATTAGATCTAAATTATCCTATGGACAAGAAGTCTTTTTTAGCGCTCCTAAGTACTTACTAAAGAAGCTTTAAAGTGTAGACTGTAAGGCGCACTGACTCGCTCTAGGCTTACCATTTCATGCCTCTGCATATAAAGAAATTGGAATGTTACCACTTGATAAGTACTGACAACTTATATGTGCCAGATATATTCTGAGAAGCTCATCACCTGAAAACTTTGCTTCAGAAGAAATAAAAATGAGGTCTGAAACAAATTTTCCCCATAGTGCATGACATATAAACTCGTTGATGACAATAAGATCCTATGTTTCCGATCTTTACGAGCATTCTGAAATTTTAAAATCTGATGTAGACCCACAAAGAGCAGTCTCAGTCTGTCCTGTTTGGGAAATGAAGCAAGCACACTTTGATGTAGATTATATCAACGTGAAAAAGAATGAAAATCCAAATATTATGGCAGTGAATGTTCATTCACACATACAACATAATTACTTTCATTGTGTTAAAATCTATACAGTCATCAAGCAGGTTCAGCGTTTGTCATATCAGCATTAAAAATAGAAAAGTCATATTATGTTGGTAAAAATATATCTATTTTTTCAGCTGAACTGATGGCTATTCTCATGGTTTTGACTTTCATGTTACTGATTTGAGATCATCCATACTGTTTCTTTCATTTATTACTTTGTGTGGATTTAAAATCGGTTTTATATACTTTGAAGTCTATAACTTAAAAGAAAACTACTAAACTTATATTAGACATCAAATACTTCATAAATCATCTATGTTTAAGAGGAATTCGTGTTTTCTTTTGTTAGATTCCTTCACACATAGGATTGTTTTCTAATGAGTGGGCTGATAGGGCTGTGAAAAAAAGTGCACATAATGAAAAGGAGTCTACAATACTGCATGTCCTGCTATCCATTGCAGAGGGCTATCGTTTGTTAGAAGAAGCATCTTTAAGCAAATTCATAGAAAAGCATTGGTAAAACAAGCGGCATTCTAATTTGAATTGGAGTAGGAAAAGTGTAGTTGAATACATTGAAAACTTAGAGATTCATACAAATGCTGTTAAAGAAAGACAACTCAAGGTATTATGTTTCAGGATAAGATTAAATGCATTCATGACAAAATTCAGCAAGGATGTTAGTGCTTATGTGGTGAATATATTTCAAATATCCATATCATACTTGAATGTAAGAAGTTAAAACCCCATCTCCCTGTCTTTTCTGAGATTTCCATAGACGAAGTTTTGAACAATATAAATCTAACATTGGACATTGCTAAAGGTTTGTTGTTAAGTTCTATAGGGCATTTACTGTAGTTCTTGCAGTTCTTTTTGGATTTTTTAATTTTTTATTTTTTCCTTGATCTGTTAATGTTAAGGATATGCTTTCATTTGTGATTACACAGACACACACACACACACACACCACACACACACACACACACACACACATACACATATACACAGTAGCTCTCTATCCAGTCTCCTATTTTAGGGTCGTCTGATATCACTCAAAGTGGAAAGACGTTAAAATTTAACACTGACTTACTTACTTACTTTCTCTCTCTCTCTCTCTCTCTCTCTCTCTCTCTCTCTCTCTCTCTCTCTCTCTCTCTCTCTCTCTCTCTCTCTCTCTCTCTCTCTCTATCTCTCTCTCTTCTCTCTCTCTCTCTCTCTCTCACACACACACACACACACACACACACACACACACACACACACACACACCCCACACATCACACACTCTTTCCTCTCACACACTTACACACTTATTCCTATGTATTACCTCATCAGGATTTGGCCCGATTCCTGTGGACTCAAACCCACCACACCACACAGCCCCATCCTTTCAAGGCGAGTCTGCACCACCATCAGAGACCACCGCCACCACCACTGCCCCTGGTCACAGCAAGGAGATTGTGACCACCACAGCCACTGTCACCGTTGCTAGAACTGCCTTGCCACCAATTTCACGTTCTGATCATCAGCCACCTGACAGAGACATGGGGCCTGACACAGCAGTGAAAGCGAAACGTAGGTAGTGCTGTGACAATAACGTTGACAGTGTTATGCATTGTTTGATTATAAAGAGTTGTATGAATAAGGGGACGGGATAGCTTCAGTGGTCAGAGCACTCGCTTTCCCCAGCTAAGGTTAAGCAACATCAAGCGTGGTTACTACTTGGAGGGGTGACTGTTTGCGCACTTTGGCTTCAATACAATCCCCCAGTTCACCCAGTTGTAAATGGGTACCTGCCTCCTTGGGGTCCGGGAAGGTAAAGCAGTGAGAGAGACGGGATGGGTGCTGCCCTCAATATGCTGGCCCCTTGAGAAGTTGAGGTCTCTGATGCCTCACTCCCTACAACCACATAGGTTATGGGACACCTTTACCGTTTATGTATAAAGTATGTTTCCCCATCAAGACAACACGCAGGCATGCACACATGCACCCTTGCACGCACACATGCTTGCACACACACACAGACACACACACACAACGCACAACAACACACACACACACACACACACATTCACTCCCTCATTCACTCACGTGTATGTCATCTCTGTACTCATATCAAAAGGTTATGAGTCAGGCCACAATAACACAACAGATCTCATGGTAGGTATCTTTCAAGGAGAAAAATGGGCCAAAAGAAAGGCAGACCTCCTGTCTGATCTATGAAGAACATAACAGGCATCAGTGGCCTGACTATTGCAGAAGTTGTCTGATACATGAAGAACATAACAGGCAAAGTGGCCTGACCATTACAAGAGTTGTCCACAACAGTGGCCCGACTATTGCAGAAGTTGTCTACAAAAGTGGCCTGACTATTGCAGAAGTTGTCTACAAAAGTGGCCTGACTATTGCAGAAGTTGTCTGATACATGAATAACATGGCGTGACTATTGCAGGAGTTGTCCAAAGTGCTGACTATTGCAGAGTTGATCCACTGACTATTGCAGGAGTTGTCCACAGTGCTATTGCAGAGTTGTCCACAACAGTGGCCTGACTATTGCAGATTGTCACAACTGCCTGACTATTGCAGGAGTTGTCCAAACAGTGCTGACTATTGCAGGAGTTGTCCCAACAGTGCTGACTATTGCAGGAGTTGTCCACTGATATGCAGAGTTGTCCACACAGCAGTGCACTGACTATTGCAGGAGTTGTCCACTGACTATTGCAGAGTTGTCCACTGACTATTGCAGGAGTTGTCCCTGACTATTGCAGGAGTTGTCCACTGACTATTGCAGGAGTTGTCCACAACAGAGGTCCCTGACTATTGCAGGAGTTGTCCAAAGTGCTGACTATTGCAGGAGTTGTCCACATGACATATTGCAGGAGTTGTCCACATCAGTGGTGTCCTGACTATTGCAGGAGTTGTCCGACTATGCGAGTTGCCACGTGGCGTGACTATTGCAGGAGTTGTCCACATGTGACTATTGCAGGTTGTCCACAACGTGGGGACTATTTGCAGGAGTTGTCCACACAACAGTGGCCTGACTATTGCAGGAGTTGTCCACTGACTATTGCAGGAGTTGTCCACTGACTATTGCAGGAGTTGTCCACAACAGTGGCCTGACTATTGCAGGAGTTGTCCACTGACTATTGCAGGAGTTGTCCACTGACTATTGCAGGAGTTGTCCACAACAGTGGCCTGACTATTGCAGGAGTTGTCCACTGACTATTGCAGGTGCACACGTAACAGTGTCCACTGACTATTGCAGGAGTTGTCCACAACAGTGGCCTGACTATTGCAGGAGTTGTCCACTGACTATTGCAGAAGTTGTCCACTGACTATTGCAGGAGTTGTCCACAACAGTGGCCTGACTATTGCAGGAGTTGTCCACTGACTATTGCAGAAGTTGTCCACAACAGTGGCCTGACTATTGCAGGAGTTGTCCACAACAGTGACCTGACTATTGCAGGAGTTGTCCACAACAGTGGCCTGACTATTGCAGGAGTTGTCCACAACAGTGACCTGACTATTGCAGAAGTTGTCCACAACAGTGGCCTGACTATTGCAGGAGTTGTCCACAACAGTGACCTGACTATTGCAGGAGTTGTCCACAACAGTGGCCTGACTATTGCAGGAGTTGTCCACAACAGTGACCTGACTATTCCAGGAGTTGTCCACAACAGTGGCCTGACTATTGCAGAAGTTGTCCAAAGCAGTGCAGACAGACAGACAGAGCCATGTGGAAGAAGGGAGGGGGAGAGGGGCAGTATGGTATGAAGTACAGCAGCTAACGCTGAACCTGGTGATTGTGACAGAAGGGGAGGATGTGAGTGGAGTGGATTGCATTGCATTGTAGTGCAGTGCAGTGCAGTGGAGTGCATTGTGTTGTAGTGCAGTGCAGTGGAGTGGAGTGCATTGCATTGTAGTGCAGTGCAGTGGAGTAGAGTGCATTGTATTGCGTTGTATTGTATTATAGTGCAGTGCAGTGGAGTGCATTTATTGCATTTGATTGTAGTGCAATGCACTGGAGTGGATTGTATTGTATTGCATTGGTTTGAAGGGTAGGGTAGTGTAGCGTAGTGTAGTGTGGTGTGGTGTGGTGTAGTGTAGCGTAGCGTAGTGTAGTGCAGTGCAGTGCAGCGCAGCGCAGCGCAGCACAGCGCAGCACATTGTAGCATAGCATAGCATAGTTTAGTGTAACACAGTGCAGTGCAGTGTATACTACTTTCAGTCACAGCAGATTTCTCTGCATGAAATTTGGGCTGCTCTCCCTAAGGAGCATGTCTCCACAAATCTTCCTGTCTTCATGAGTACTTGTTTCCCTTTGAGAGCAGCTTTTCTCTACAAAACAAATCAGAGTGTAGCGGTCAACACCAAACCTGGGGATGGGGGTTGTTTTGCTTTTTCTTTTTTGTTCCTCGGCTAGAGCTAAAAAGAAATTTTTTAAAAACCTAATAAGTCTGATGGTGAAATTTTGTGTATGTGATTAAGTATTTTCCACCCTGCCATTAATGTAGCCACATTCCGACTTCGGGGATACAGTTGGGAATTGAACCTAACCAATTTTGCCAGGACAGTTGGGAGGTACCTCCCTGCTCTTTACAATTTTCAACTGTCATTGATTCTTTTGATGTGCACAAGTCTATAAGCACACAGGTCTGACTGGTTTAGTGTCTCCTCTGAAAGACTTGACATTCAGCTCGATTTTTCCCGTTGAAAGGGTAAGGTTGGGAATTAAGCCCAGAACCTGACAGTTTACTTTGTTAGGCAGGTAAAATGTCTGAACCACTCTGCCAGCTTGTATCTGGGCGTGTGTGTGTGGTGTTGCAGCATCACTGGAGAGGGGGCTGTCCAAACAGGAGCACCAGCTGGACTTTCTGCAGGAACGTGTGGAGGAGTTCCGCAAGGCAGCACTGAGAGCCAAGAGAATGGGACACCTGGACACTGCTAAACAACATCTGCGTTCTAAGAAGGTACAGTGTCATTGGAAATTGACGGTGTGTGTGTATTTGTGTGTGTGCGCACTATGCTTGCATGTGTGGATGTGTCTGTGTGTGCATATATGTGTGTGCATGTGTCCTGCTTGTGCGCATATGTATCCTGTGTGTGCATGTATGTGTATCCTGTTTTTGCATGTGTTAGAGTGCATGCATATTTTTTTTCAAGAGAAGGTGGATCGGTGGTCTAGAGGTGACACGCCTGCCTAGAGAGTCCGGGTCAGAAGTGTGCGGTGGTTCGAATCCCATTTGGACCGGAAACTTTTCCCCCATCCATTAGACCATGAGTGGTGGTCTGGGTGCTAGTCTTTCAGATGAGATGATAAACCAAGGTCCCATGGGTTACACAAAATTATTTAGCGCACATAAAAGAACCCACAGCAACATGAGAGTTGTCCCTAGCAAAATTCTGTAGAAAAAAAAAAAGGTGGCGCTGCTCTCGCGGCAATGTGCTCTTCCCGGGGAGAGCAGCCCAAATTTCACGCAGAGAAATCTGCTGTGACTTTAAGTAGTATAAATAAATAGTATAGAGCACAGAAGATGTGTCTTTCTCTCTTAAAATTCTTTTCCCTGTCTATGCACCCAAGACCAATGTCGTTGTTTTGTAATGAAAGTCTTTAACATTCTCCATTGCATTTTCGGTGATGTACTTCTGTTTTTCTGTTCAGTTTTTAGGGGCACAGCATAAATGGAATCTTGACATAATTATGCAGCGATGTCTTTTTTCAGTGATACCAAAGTTTCTAATACTTCAGCTGTGACTACTCACTGCTACTGTTACCACTAATGGTATTGCCAGTCTTACTACTACTGTTGCTTGGTGTACTTTGGCTCTTGCTATTACTCCTGACTGCTTACATGTTTTTCAGGGTGTGGAGGAAATGATGGAAACTTTGAAAAGAGGGCAGCCCATCGATCTTTCTCAGGTAATGCTGTGTTCTTTTCCTCTTCTTGCTTTTTGTTCTGTAGCTTAAGCACTCAGGGGGTCCCCCAGAATATGCACTAACTCACTCATTCCATCTGGGAATCTGTGACACCATAATCCGTATGAGAAGTGTGCATGTATGACTCTTTTCAAATACCTCACAGAAGTAAAGAAGCTGTCATAACTTGACTGTTTTCAGAGGACTTTTTTTCTGCTTGAATGGAAAAAATGATGTGTAATGCTAAGAGCTTGTTGTGTATGAAGACAAGATTATTTTAAGCATAGGAATATCTTACTACAGGCCTTGACAGTTAACTTACATCAGCAACTGTCAAAGTTTTTGAGCCTGTGCTGTGGTAACTGCATTATCCCCTATCTTTAACCCACTGTACCCAAACTGAGGTCAGGTTAACTGTTGAGCAAACGTGTGGATCAGGGACACTGACGCTCCTGACTGACTGTCCCCAATGCCTGAGTAGAGTTTGGGTGAAAATTTGTTGGTGTTGTTGTTGTTGTCTTCAGTTTGGTGAAAGTTTGAAAAGAGAGTAGTGTGTCAATCTTTCTTAGTAACTGTTCTCTCTCAGTCATTAACACCATGTAGCCTAAGCTGATGCAGTGTTGGGGTAAAGCTCTTCACATCTTTGACTGCATTGAAGCCTAACTAGGGGTGGGATAGCCCAGTGGTCACATTGTAGCGTTGAACACGTCACCTGACAGTGAGTGAGAGTGCAGGTTCCAGCCTCCTCTGAGTTGTCTGTTGAAGGTGATAAAATATTTGTGCTGGAGTTCACATTGGTACTGACTCAGCTTCCCTTCATGTGTTGTCTGTAGTCCAGGGTCAGGTGGTTAGAGCATGACACTGCTCACCTGATGAAGACTGAGTGTAGGTTCCAGTCTCTGAGTTGTCCCTGTGAGGGAATTCATCTCTTGAGGTTAACATGGACACTGACTCTACTCCCCTCAATGTCCTTTGCACAAGAAAGTTAACTGAGGTTCTGTGTTCCTGTTCATACAGAACATCTTGCCCACAGGTTAAACTCTGTCTGCCTTTGATAGAATGGTAGGCCTGCTATAGTCAGTGCCATGGATGACACATATGTACCCAGCATGCGCCTAAAGGCCTGAACATGGATGTGCTCCACCAGATTGAACATGCCCACGATATACAGCCTGAAAAACACAGTGCAGTGCCCCAATAACTCCTCAATGATAATAATAATAATAAATGGAATTTTGAGAAAGAAGTCATATGAAGCCTGAATGTTTGGGTAAACGTTTTCATGTAGGAATATGATTGTGAATCAGCTGTGTGTGTTGTGTGTTTGTGTGCATGTTTGTGTGTGTGTGCATGCATACACGTGCATGCATGTGTGTGTGTGAAGGTGCCCCCCTCACCAGCAGTGAGCAACAGTGAGGACAAGCAGCTGGTGGTGAGCGCTGATGACGTCATCCCTGCCGCCGGTGACCGTGAGGCTCTCTTCACGCAGCTGGAACAGGACTTGATCGCCCAGATGAGGGTAGGCACCTGTCTCTCCACAGGCCTGGCTTCTTTCTTTTTCCTCTTTTGGGGCGGGGGAGGTCCTTGGGGTGGGGTTCTTTTTTGGAAGAGGGTTTTTTTTTGGGGGGGGGGGATTTTGGCTTTTGGTTTGTTTGGTTAGTTAAATTTTTTGGAAGCGTGGATTTTTTTGGGGGTGGGGAGGGGGAAGAGGAGGGAAAGAAAATAGGAGAAGGTTGTTGGACTTGCTTTCTTTTTCCTTGTTCTTGTCCATTTTTTTTTCTTTTTTCTTTTTTTTAACATTTTTACGCTGTTTCATGTTGAACCTGTTGTGTGTGTGTATGCGTGTGCATGTGTGTGTATGTGTGTGCCAAATCAGACCTTTTTTTCCTGAGTGTAGTCAGTAAGCACTCATGTGCATATTTACATCCAGTCCCCCTGCCCATAGGGATTTTAGGTCCTCAGCCGGGCTGTCAGGTCTCATTTTGTCATCGTAGACAGACACCAGCAAAGCTCACGTCCAAACCTTTGGGCTAGCCTGGCATGTGTGTGTGAGTGTGTGTGAAATTTACATTCTTTCACACACATGTTAGAATGTTGGGAGAGAGGAATAGGATCAAATAAGGAGTTTAGTGAACAGACATTACTAGTAAAAAGTATGCACTTTCACTTCTTAAAAAGGTTTGCTTTTTTTTTTTTTTTTTTCCAGATGTGTGCGACAAATTCCCAACACTTCACCAAAGTGGGAGATGTGCCTGCCGCTTCAAAGTAAGGCCATCCCCCAACAAATGAGGATGTGAAATTTACATGTGGTTTCCAAATTTACATATCAACTGAATATTGTCAGTCATGACTTGCTTTAGTTGTGTATGCATACATTTTGTGTGTTTATATCTCTGAAAGCAGTATGTGTTTGTATCTCTGAAATCTGTAGTATCTCTGAAATCAGTATGTGTTTGTATCTATGAAATCTGTGTGTGTTTGTTGTATCTCTGAAATCTTTGTGTGTTTGTATCTCTGAAATCTGTAGTATCTCTGAAATCAGTATGTTTGTATCTCTGAAATTTGTATGTGCTTGTATCCCTGAAATCTGTGTGTGTTTGTATCTCTGAAATCGGTATGTGTTTTGTATCTCTGAAATCGGTATGTGTTTGTATCTTTGAAATATGTGTTTGTATCTCTGAAATCTGTATGTGATTGTATCTCTGAAATCTGTAGTATCTCTGAAATCTGTATGTGTGTATCCTGAAATCTGTGTTTTGTATCTCAGAAAATCTGTATGTGTTTGTATCTCTGAAATCTGTATGTTTTTGTATCTCTGAATCGTGTGTGTTTGTATCTCTGAAATCTGTGTTTTTATCTCTGAAATCTGTATGTGTTTGTATCTCTGAAATCGGTATGTGTTTGTATATCTGAAATCTGTGTGTGTTTGTATGTCTAAAATCTGTATGTGTTTGTATCTCTGAAATCAGTATGTGTTTGTATCTATGAAATCAGTATGTGCTTGTATCTCTGAAATCTGTAGTATCTCTGAAAGCAGTATGTGTTTGTATCTCTGAAATCTGTAGTATCTCTGAAATCAGTATGTGTGTGTATCTCTGAAATCTATGTTTGTATCTCTGAAATCTGTGTTTGTATCTCTGACATCTGTATGTGTTTGTATCTTTGAAATCTGTGTTTATATCTCTGAAATCATTATGTGTTTGTATCTCTGAAATCTGTATGTACTTGTATCTCTGAAATATGTGTTTGTATCTCTGAAATCTGTAGTATCTCTGAAAGCAGTATGTGTTTGTATCTCTGTAATATGTGTGTGTTTGTATCTCTGAAATCTATGTATGTTTGTATCTCTGAAATTTGTGTGTTTGTATCTCTGAAATCTGTAGGTGTTATCTCTGAAATCTGTGTTTGTATCTCTAAAATCTGTATGTGCTTGTATCTCTGAAATCTGTATGTGATTGTATCTCTGAAATCACACACACTGACAATCATCTCACCTGAGTTTATTCGTTTTCCTTCATCTCATTTCACATATATATTTCAACAAGTCTGTAATAGATTGATTTTCATTCGCTCCCCCATTCAGCTCTGCATACAAACCCACTGACATTAACTTTTCATCTCTCTCCTCTCCCCATTGCCTGTCTAATATCATTTTTTAGTGGATAAATGTTAAAACGAACACACACACATGTGGACTATGCTGGCAGTTATTGTACACAGTGTATCAGTCTTATGAACGCAAGATTAGGTTAGATAACTTTAAAGCGATGTTTGTAATCATGTGGACTTCAGCAACAGCTATGTACATAGTGTAGAAGTCTGATCAAGCTAAGAGAGAGAGAGAGAACACACTGCTGCAGTCATGTACACAGTGTAAAAGTCTGATGAAGCTAAGAGAGAGAGAGAGAGAGAACACACTGCTGCAGCCACGTACACAGTGTAGAAGTCTGATGAAGCTAAGAGAGAGAGAGAACACACTGCTGCAGTTATGTACACAGTGTAAAAGTCTGATGAAGCTAAGAGAGAGAGAGAGAGAGAGGAAACACACTGCTGCAGTTATGTACACAGTGTAAAAGTCTGATGAAGCTAAGAGAGAGAGAGAGAGAGAGGAAACACACTGCTGCAGCCACGTACACAGTGTAGAAGTCTGATGAAGCTAAGAGAGAGAGAGAGAGAGAGGAAACACACTGCTGCAGTTATGTAACAGTGTAAAAGTCTGATGAAGCTAAGAGGAGAGAAGAGAGAGAGGAAACACACTGCTGCAGCCACGTACACAGTGTAGAAAGTCTGATGAAGCTAAGAGAGAGAGAGAAGAGAGGAAACACACTGCTGCAGTTATGTACCCAGTGTAGAAGTCTGATGAAGCTAAGAGAGAGAGAGAGAGAGAGGAAACACACTGCTGCAGCCACGTACACAGTGTAGAAGTCTGATGAAGCTAAGAGAGAGAGAGAGAGAGAGGAAACACACTGCTGCAGCCACGTACACAGTGTAAAAGTCTGATCAAGCTAAGAGAGAGAGAGAGAACACACTGCTGCAGTTATGTACACAGTGTAGAAGTCTGATGAAGCTAAGAGAGAGAGAGAGAGAGGAAACACACTGCTGCAGCCACGTACACAGTGTAGAAGTCTGATGAAGCTAAGAGAGAGAGAGAACACACTGCTGCAGTTATGTACACAGTGTAAAAGTCTGATGAAGCTAAGAGAGAGAGAGAGAGAGAGGAAACACACTGCTGCAGTCATGTACACAGTGCAGAAGTCTGATGAAGCTAAGAGAGAGAGAGAGAGAGGAAACACACTGCTGCAACCACGTACACAGTGTAAAAGTCTGATCAAGCTAAAGAGAGAGAGAGAGAACACACTGCTGCAGTTATGTACACAGTGTAAAAGTCTGATGAAGCTAAGAGAGAGAGAGAGAGAGGAAACACACTGCTACAGCTATGTACATAGTGTAGAAGTCTGATAGAGAGGAAACACACTGCTACAGCTATGTACATAGTGTAGAAGTCTGATAGAGAGGAAACACACTGCTGCAGCTATGTACACAGTGTAGAAGTCTGATAGAGAGGAAACACACTGCTGCAGCTATGTACACAGTGTAGAAGTCTGATAGAGAGGAAACACACTGCTGCAGCTATGTACACAGTGTAGAAGTCTGATAGAGAGGAAACACACTGCTACAGCTATGTACACAGTGTAGAAGTCTGATAGAGAGGAAACACACTGCTACAGCTATGTACACAGTGTAGAAGTCTGATAGAGAGGAAACACACTGCTACAGCTATGTACACAGTGTAGAAGTCTGATAGAGAGGAAACACACTGCTGCAGCTATGTACACAGTGTAGAAGTCTGATAGAGAGGAAACACACTGCTGCAGTTATGTACACAGTGCAGAAGTCTGATGAAGTAAGAGAGAGAGAGAGAGGAAACACACTGCTGCAGCCATGTACACAGTGTAAAAGTCTGATAGGAAACACACTGCTGCAGCCATGTACACAGTGTAAAAGTCTGATAGGAAACACACTGCTGCAGCCATGTACACAGTGTAGAAGTCTGATAGAGAGGAAACACACTGCTGCAGCCATGTACACAGTGTAAAAGTCTGATAGAGAGGAAACACACTGCTGCAGCCATGTACACAGTGTAAAAGTCTGATAGAGAGGAAACACACTGCTGCAGCCATGTACACAGTGTAGAAGTCTGATAGAGAGGAAACACACTGCTGCAGCCATGTACACAGTGTAGAAGTCTGATAGAGAGGAAACACACTGCTGCAGTTATGTACACAGTGCAGAAGTCTGATGAAGTAAGAGAGAGAGAGAGAGGAAACACACTGCTGCAGCCATGTACACAGTGTAAAAGTCTGATAGGAAACACACTGCTGCAGCCATGTACACAGTGTAAAAGTCTGATAGGAAACACACTGCTGCAGCCATGTACACAGTGTAGAAGTCTGATAGAGAGGAAACACACTGCTGCAGCCATGTACACAGTGTAAAAGTCTGATAGAGAGGAAACACACTGCTGCAGCCATGTACACAGTGTAAAAGTCTGATAGAGAGGAAACACCCTGCTGCAGGTTCCAGAAGCTGGAGAAGGACTGTCGGAAAGATCTGGAACTGCTGAAGACTGCCAGGAGCCGTGGAGACCCTGTGCCCAAATTCCACTATGAGGCACGCACCTTTTCTGCTATACAGTCAGTGCTGTTTTTTAATGTATTTATTTACCTTTTTATTTTAGGGGTGGGGTGCAGGATAGCCTTGTGGGTAGAGCATTACATTTGGGATCTGACAGCCCAGGATCAAGCCACCATGGATTTTACCGGAGTTAACATTAGTACTGTCTCCACTCCCCCCAAAGTCCTTCGGATAAGACTATAAACTGAGACCTTGTGTGTGAACGCACACAGAACATCTTGCACTTTTGTTTTTTTTTAAATCTGTTCTGCCTTTTGGAAGAGTAGGCTATTTCATGCCGGTAGGAACGGATGACAAAATTTTAAAAATTGCATGCACATAGGTGTTGTGCTTAGACACTATCCCTGAAGTCAGAATGCAGTACCTTAATTATTGGTAAAAACAATTGCGTATGCAAAATCTCGCTGTTGGCGAGCCTTGGAACTGTAGTTAAGGAACGAGGGAGGGAGGGGGAATGATCTATTTGTGTCTACTTGTTTGCTTGTTGGCTTATTTGTCCGTCTATTCACTTAGATTGTAGTCAGATATTTCTTAGCAGAATTATAGATTATTTTGTTTTGGATTTTTAAAGAATTCACTTTTTTTAACTGAGCAGAGAAACAAACAGATTAAAAAGAAATGAACGTTCATGACTTTTATGCTTTCCTTCATGATTCTGGTTATGTTTAACTAGGTGTATCATTTGTCTCTATATATAATTCAATTATTAAGGATTTTTTTTTGGTTTATCAGAGTAAGTCAGCTCAGTGTCAACCAGTTATTGCAAATGTATGGCATGGCAAATACATTTTTTTTTTCATTCCTCAGCTAGAGCTCTGAGGTTCACCAATAGCGAAGTTTTGCATGTCGACCATTTTTGTCCACCTTAAAGGAAGCAGCACTCTGACTTCAGGAATGTGTGCTGGGTTTGTTCATGTTTCTGTAAACCACAGGATCTTTAATGTGCCTACTTGATCTTCTGCATGTGTATATTCATGAAGGGAATCAAGGCACTGGCAGGTCTGCACTTGAAGTTGACCTGGGACATTGTGAAAATCCCCACCCTTAATTCATCAGATGCTGAGATTCAAACCCATGATTTCATAGACCCATGGAATCAAAGTCAAACAGTTTCACTGTATTGAATTGCATTTCATGTAAAAATGAATAAATAAAAAGAAAAGAAACGATTGTGAAAAGTAAAGGAAATAATTAAATACTGAAACATGTTTTTGTTAGAATTAGGTACACACAGTCATAAAAATGGTTCTAATGTTATGAGACTTTTTTTCATATCAGAAAACTAATAGAATTTAGCATGTATTCTACTGTACTAAATGGAAATATGGACTCTGTGTGTGTGTGTGTGTGTGTGTGTGTGTGTGTGTGTGTGTGTGTGTATGTATTCTGAGTTAGGAAAAAATGTGTGTGTGAAAAGTGAACAAAAAATGGAAGTACAGCTGATGATGTGCAGATGGCACACAGACCTTGGGGATGGGGAGATGGAGCTGACCATTGTCCGTGGAATTGCCCTCAGCATGCCTTCAGGTAAACCAGCTATGTGCAAACGCATGGAGAACATCTTGCACACACGTTAAAACCTGTTCAAGTCAAGTCAAGCCCAAATCACTTTAATCTTCCCACAAAGGGCAATTACAACTACTGACAGGCACATTAATATGAATCAATCTCAAAAAGACACAAAAAGCTACATTTGATATTGGTTTAACCATTCCAAGATAACTTCAAACACACACACACACATACACACGCACAGTGTAGTAATACAATGTTGTTAGGACCATTCACTAAAAAGACATATAAACATATTATATATACATATATGGTCCGCTTTTCAGAACAGTAGGCCATTGTGTGCCCGTGGAATGAAAGACAAAATTTTAAAAACTGCTTGCACACGGGACTGGATGTAAAATATATAAAAAAGCACACAAGTGCATATTCTATTATCCTAGAAATAAAATTATTAAAAAGAAAAAAAACACTGGTATTGTGTTTGACTATAGGGGCCTTAATCCTTTGACTAGCAGCACTCTGAGGATAATATTGACTGTTTTGGAGTGGTACACATAAAAACTAGCATAAAATAGTTAAAGCAAGACAGACTCATAATTGCTCATATTTTTTGGTATAAGATTGAACGATACATAGTTTCCAACCGATCAAAAGAGCATGGACCAGGGGAGATAATTTCTAAATTTGCACTTGTTATTTACAATAAAAAATAAAGGCTGCTCAGACGTCATACACATATATCTATTTGCGTGCACCTTTTGCTTGGGATGGATGTTCCTTGCTTCTGCCAGCTTGGTTTTCAAGCAACATATATGTATGAGCATCCCAAGAGTCAGAATGCAGCCACTGAAATGGTAGGGGGGAAAATGGTTGCATACACAAAAATCTCATCATTAAGTAAACCTCAGAGCTCTAGCGAAGGAACGAAACAAAAAACAAAAAAACAAAAAAAATGAATGAGCGAAGAAAACATTGTCAAAAATTGAATATCAATAGGGGGTGGGGGGGATGTTGATTATTTTTCTGTATTTTGGGGTGGTACTCATGAAAATCAATATATGATACAGAGGTAGTTTTTGTTCACTTGTTCATCCATAAGTCCCTCTAAAACAATACAGTCTAGTGGTAAATCATGACCACGCTCTCTACTTTGACCATGACTACACAGGATACAGGATAGTCCAAATAAGCGTCTTCATTGTCAGGTTGACTTACTGACACGTTTTTTCTGTCATCCAACATGTTTTCCACCTCACCTACCATGCCATCACAAGAAGTGTTGAATATAATACATGAACAGCTTCTACAGTGTACCTGGGTTTGAATCTTGACACCATCTTGAATAACTCCAAAAAACAAAAAATCTGACAAAAATACACCAAATACAACCTTCAAATTTGTAGATTTATACATAAAAGCAGGTCGCCGTTTGCAGTCAGCCTCATGTATATGAATGAGCTAAAGGTCATGTGGTAATATGTGACAGAGGTCAATGCCACACATAGAAAAGTAATGTATGAACCGTGCATAGATGTGCGGTCACTAGTGAAATTAATTACAAGTCATACGAGAGTCTGTCATTGAGCAAATATGATGTAAAGAAAGAAGAAGAAAATAGGTAAACATCTTTGCAAGAGCAGGCAAAAACTGTAAACAAAAATTTGTGCATGTGTTCGTGCATGTGGGTGTGTGTGCTCTTGTGAGTGTGTGTGCGAAAAATGTAAGCACTTTGATTTGCAGTTAAAAAATTTTGCACTTTATAAGATGAATTCATTAAGAATGATTCACTATTATCATCGTTATTATTAATATGTGTTTTATGTATATTTGTGTATGTATGTGTTTTACACTTTTTTCTTTCTCTTGCAGGATTTTCAGAAAAGGATATGGACACAGTGGTCAAGTACGAGTTTGGATTTCCCATTGTGAGTTGTGTTTGATTGTTGTACCCAATTATTCTCTCTCTCTCTCTCTCTCTCTCTCTCTCTCTCTCTCTCTCTCTCTCTCTCTCTCTCTCTCTCTCTCTCTCTCTCTCTCTCTCCCCTGGGTTTTGGGAATGTCCTGATTACTTTCCTTGCTATTAGTAACAAATGGGCTTTGATTTTGGGTTACCTCCAAAGGCTGAAGAAGAGAGTGTATTATATTGAAGATAAAAATGGTATCTTCGGTCTTTGTAGTTCTGCTCTGCTGTAAGCTTTCATTCTCTGCCAGTAGGCTCAGATCTTCATCAAGTGAAGTGTACAAAGTTGACCTCCAGTGAATTGATAAGCATCACGGCTATCTCATACAAATCCCATGTGTTTGGACCCCATTTCTCTCCTTTTGCTTGATTGTCCTGGTTACACAACTATGGGCCTGGAAGTATTGGAGATGTTACCCACCTCTGTATTTCTCTGGGTACTCAGTTCAGCTGGGACTGTTCTTCAGATTTTCAGATATTGGATGAAAGTCTTTCAGGTTGTAGTGATATATTTTCAAGTAGATGGATTTTTACAGTTAAATTTGCACTTAGTTTTGAAGAAGACTCTTTGGTTAGAATTGTTCTTCACTGTTTGGCAGGACTGGAAAGGCTTGAAGTCAATTAAAAGTGAAAGGTGTGCAGTAGCTTGTAACAGCCTGTTATGAAGGAGCTGCTTTCCATGAGTGACACAGGCAAGGATCAATCAGCTCACAAACTACAGGGTAACCTCTCAGTTTCCACACTGAAAAAAAAAATCTCACCCCTGAATGAACACTGGGTATCTAAATAAAATGGAGTTGATACCGAAGAAAAAAGTGTCCTGCGCTTTCCTTGTAAACTTTAGGAAGGAAAGAGTGTTTTGGTTTGGGGTTGGGTTTTTTGGGGAACAATATAGTAAAAGAATCCATGGCAACAAGAGAGTTGTCCCTGGAAAAATTCTGCAGAAAAACCCCACTGTAATAGGGAAACAAATACACATGCAGGCAGCAAAAGAAAAAAAAAAGGCTGGCGCTGCCCCTGTGATGATGCGCTCTACCCAAGGAGAGCAGCCTAAATTTCACACAGAGAAATCTACCGTGACTTAAAGTAGTATACAGTACAATACAAAGTGGTGGACATAACTGGCTACAGAAGGAAGACTCGTAAGACTGCCAAAGCAAAGAAACAAACAAACAAAACTCCCTGTTGTTCACCTGTTCCATGATCTCCCCCATAGCAAAACCTAGTAAGAAGTGGAGTGCTTTAAAGTTATTAATCCCTGAAATTTATTCAGAACAAAGTGGAAACAGAAAAAGAAGAAGAAAAAGCAGAAACAACACACAGTCATGCACCCCAGCTAAAGTAACCAGGTTCTTTCCCTGAGCAGATGTCTGCATACACAGCTCCTGTCAACATCCCCATTCTGACAAATGTTTCAACCTGCTCTTAAGGTGCAATTCTTTTTTGGTGTAAGACTTTTTTCTTTTTTAACCAACCATAAAGCAGCTGTACTCGGTCATCAGAGAGAAGCAAAGATTCCAAGTCTGAGCAAGTAGCTAGTGAAAGTGTCCAGCATAACTAGTGGAGGAAAGTATATCTTGTTTATGTGGATGTTACTGTGTGTGCTAGAACTGTGTTGCATACAGAAGAACACTGCAACATGTAATAAAATGTGTGTGTGTGTGTGTGTTGTGTTGTACAGGAAAATGGCCAGACCGGGCAGACATCCACAGTGAAAGGCACAGTCAACCCAGGTACAATCAGTCAGTCAGTCAGTCACTGACCTCCAACATCCTCCCCATCAACACTGAAAGATCTTGTGAAGTAGAGACTATCACATGAGTACACTGATACATTGTGTTTTCATGGGGTTGGTTTGTTTAGTTGTTTGGAATTTTTTTCCCATTTTTCGGCTAGAGCTCTGAGGTTCACCAATGGTGAGATTTTGTTTATGCAACCGTTTTTGCCCACCATGAAGGTAGCTGCATTCCAAATTTGGAAATTTGTGCTGGGTATGTTCATGTTTCTGTAATCCACTGAAAGCTGATATAAATGACCTAATCTTTAACATGTATATTTGATCTTCTGGATGTGTATATACACGAATGGAATTAAGACACTGGCAGGTCTGTACTTGATATTGACCTGGGAGATCTTAAAAATCCCCACTCTTAATTCACCAGAGGCCACCAAGTTTCAAACCCACGACTTCATGGACCCATGGAATTGGAGTCGAACAGTCTTTACTCAGCTCCATCATTCAACGTTTTCATGTTCAACTCTTTTAATCAGACTTCCTTATAAATACATCCATGATGTTGATAAACTTTTTTCATTAGCCTTGTCCTATGTGACAGGCTAGTGCTGCTGCTCCAGGATCAGTCATGTTGATTCCCTCTCCACACTCATACCAGGAGATCTTTCCCCTGCACATTTCTCTGAAAAGTTCCTGTCTGCATTTCAGGCCAGTTTCAGGATCTGTCTGTTCATCAGGCTTTCCTTCTACCCCCTCTGTGTGTCTCACTCTCTGTCTGTCTGTCTGTCTCGCTCTTGCTCTCTCTCTCTCTCTCTTGCTCCTTCACTCTCTCTCTCTGTCTCTCTCTCTCTCTGTCTCTCTCTCTCTTTCTCTCTCTCTCTCGATATTGTTATCCTAAGTCATATTTTTGTAGCTGACTTTTTGTTGTACAGTAACATTTTGTCGTTACTATTGCTTTTACCCCCTCCAAAATACTAGGCAGTTCGGCAACCCCCTTCATGTATGAGCCAATGGCCTTTTTGTGAATAAATCATTTGAGTTCTTTCTCTCTGTCTCTCTCTCTCTCTCTCTCTCTCTCTCTCTCTCTCTCTCTCTCTCTCTCTCTCTCTCTCTCTCTCTCTCTCTCTCTCTCTCACTCTCTCTGTGTTAAACTGCTAGTTTGTCTATTCATTTGGGTGACATGTGTGGAGAGAATTTGTTACCAGTACATTCCATCCAAATTTTGTTACATGGTTTTGCATTAGAGCTATTTCCACATAACAATGTAATCTATGGGTTTTTTTAAAACTATCCCTCTCTGCCTCGGTCTGTCTGTCTGTCTCTCTTTATGCGTGTATGTGTATTCATTTGAATTCTTTGCTTTTGGTTTTTTTGTGGGTTTTTTGCAATTGTCTTTTTTTTCTTTTTTTTTATCCATGTTGAGGGCTGAATGAAAAAAAGTCTTTGTAACTTATTCTATTACCCTCATAAAATAAAATTGCGTTTGCGTCTCTCTCTCTCTCTCTCTCTCTCTCTCTCTCTCTCTCTCTCTCTCTCTCTCTCTCTCTCTCTCTCTTTCTCTCTCTCTCTCTCCCTCCCTTCTCTCCTCTCCTCCCCTCTCCTCTCCTTTCCTCTCTCCTCTCCTTTTATTAAAGAACTCACCATCTGCCTCATTAAGTTGGAGTAGTTGTTTTGTACATGTGTACATAATTATGTGAACATTTTCTTTCTTTGTGTTTCAGAGTATGGTGGATGTTTCAGGCTGAAAATTGACCGCAAGGCCAGGAAATTTGCTCGTTTTGTGGAGCGGAAAGGTATCAGGTTGGAAATCTACATCAAAAGGTAAATAAATGGCTTCCTGTTTTAATCCTCTTTGCTTTTATACATGGTACTGAAAAACTTTTCCTAATGTTAGATTTTCCCCCCACATTTTCTGGAAAAAAAGCTTTGTACTGAAAAACTTTTCCTAGTGTTCAGATTTCCCCCCACATTTTCTGGAAAAAGTGTCTTTTTACACCTAACTGCATGTGAGCATAGAGTGACTCTGACCCCATACTCAGGGTGGGGCAGCATGTGTAGTGTAGTGTAGAGTAGTGTAGTGTAGTGTAGAGTAGAGTAGTGTAGTGTAGAGTAGTGTAGAGTAGTGTAGTGTAGTGTAGTGTAGTGTAGAGTAGTAACAATAACAATAATTTTAATTCAGTTTTTGCAGGCCATATGGCCCATAGGAACAACAGTTAATCATATACTTTCATGTAAGGTGAACATCCTTACTTCTGATATCTAAACATTTAGTAAGAAATAATCCAACTTTAAACATCAAACTAGGTTTAGTGTTCATACAAAGAAGCTGCACTTTCAGATTCGATGGAAATCTGTAATAATACAGAGGAATACATTTTCTTCGCAATACCGCATATTTTGGGCATACAAGTAAAAAGTGACAAACATCTTCAATTTGTTGGCCATCACACTGAGAGCAGAATGGATCAGTAATTGGTTTGCCATTAACATGAAATTCCATTTAAAGGTAATCTGTTTGACCTCAGTAAACATATACCTCTACGGTATTCTAAAGATTCTACTTCACATACATAATTTGCTCTACAAATAATCGGGTGATAATCTAAGTAGTCAGGGTATGCTGATAGAGAGTCATGCCATTTTTGTTGGTACACATCTTGTATTCGTATTTGGAATTCTTTCATGAAGGATGAGGAATTACCACAATTTTGCATTGTCCAAACATAACCAAATCCGTAGTGTAGTGTAGCGTAGCGTAGAGTAGAGTAGTGTAGTGTAGAGTAGTGAAGTGTAGTGTAGTGTAGAGTAGTGTAGTGTAGCGTAGAGTAGAGTAGGTAAGTATGTATGTAGTAGTGTAGGGTACGTAGTGTATGTAGCGTAGATAGTGTAGTGTAGTGTAGTGTAGTGTAGTGTAGAGTAGAGTAGTGTAGCGTAGCGTAGAGTATGTAGTGTAAGAGTACGTAGTGTAGTGTAGTGTAGTGTATGTAGAGTAGTGTAGTGTAGTGTAGTGTAGAGTAGAGTAGTGTAGTGTAGAGTAGTGTATGTAGTGTAGAGTAGTGTAGAGTAGTGTAGTGTAGTGTAGAGTAGAGTAGTGTAGTGTAGTGTAGAGTAGAGTAGTGTAGTGTAGTGTAGTGTAGAGTAGTGTAGTGTAGTGTAGTGTAGTGTAGTGTAGTGTAGTGTAGTGTAGTGTAGTGTAGTGTAGGTAGTAGTGTAGTGTAGTGTAGAGTAGTGTAGTGTAGTGTAGTGTAGTGTAGTGTAGAGTAGTGTAGCGTAGCGTAGCGTAGCGTAGAGTAGTGTAGTGTAGTGTAGAGTAGTGTAGTGTAGTGTGTGTAGTGTAGTGTAGTGTAGAGTAGAGTAGTGTAGTGTAGAGTAGTATAGTGTAGTGTAGTGTAGTGTAGAGTAGAGTAGTGTAGAGTAGTGTAGTGTAGTGTTAGTGTAGTGTAATGTAGTGTAGAGTAGTGTAGTAGTAGTGTAGTGTAGTGTAGAGTAGAGAAGAGTAGTGTAGAGTAGTGTAGTGTAGTGTAGTGTAGAGTAGAGTAGTGTAGTGAGTGTAGTGTAGAGTAGTGTAGTGTAGTGTAGTGTAGTGTAGTGTAGTGTAGTGTAGAGTAGTGTAGTGTAGTGTAGTGTAGTGTAGTGTAGTGTAGTGTGTCTATAACAAGGCAGAGACAGCTTGTTGCACAACAGGAGGACCTCAGGCCTGATTCATAGGGAAGTGGCCTATCTGCCACCAGTATGGGCTGCAGTGAATATACAATCAGAGATGACTTTTATCCAGTGAAATATGACTGGAATAATAGGAACAAATTCAGATGAGAAAGTCATTCTTGAAATCCATAATGAAACAGAATCATTCATTCTTTCATACCCCAGTCTCTATGTGTGTTATCGTTTTTGCTCTGACATTTTTTTGTGGCTTTTCTTCTCATTCCCTTTCATTGGTGTTGGCAATCTTGTCCTAATTTTTCACATGCTGCTTTGTCATGTGTACATAGCTGAAGTGCCTTGAGGAAATATCAGTGTGTGTGTTGTTATCTCTGCAGCTACCTTGCACCTGCCAGACTTGGAGAAAAAATTTAAAATGTTGAATAAGATTTCAGCCCATGATAAGTGTCTGTACTGAATTCTCATCTTTGTTTTTTTTGTTAATCACCTAGAAAATATATCATACTGATCTGTTAGTTCAGACTTTTAAAATGTCTGTTGTTATTATATGTGCTTTGATGACAAACACACAGACACAAAAACTTAATATGCTTTGATCATTTTTTTCTTTTCTTTTTTTAATTAGAGGATTCTTGAAGGGAGACCAGTTGTTGGGAACTACGACAGTGAAGTTGTTGCCGCTTGACACCAAGTGTACACTGCACGACAGTTATGATGTGAGTTACTTTTTGTGTAAAAAGTATTGCTGTTTGTGATGCACTATTAGACAGTATGGCTGTATGTTTTTGTGTATGTATGCATGTGTGTTCGCACATATGCATATCTGTTCAAGCCTGTATCTGTGGTGTGTATGCATGTATGTGTGCGTGTGTGTGCGTGTGCGTGTGTGTGTGGGCATGTCAGTATGGCTTTTGCAAAATTATATCATCATGCTTATATTAGTTTATATTCCATTTTACATACTGTGACAGCCACACAAAGTGAAGAAGTGAAATAGATACTTTCCCCCATTGGGGATGCCAGGGGCATGTCAGTATAAAGGGCATTCCCATCTTCTGGAAATTCTGTGCTAGGAATTCTTGTCAGATGTTAAACAGCAGCACGACGCATTTTCACTCAAATGACAGATAACAACGGTTGCTGTCTGAGCATTCAATGAAGAAGAAGAAGAAATAAATACTTGACAAAAGAGAGAGGGGGAGAGAGAGAGAGGGGGGGGGGGGAGAGAGAGAGAGAGAGAGAGCATTGCATATGCACGGTGTGTGTGTGCCTGCATGGCATCTATAAATGTCACATGTATGTGGATAGTTTCTGTGTGTGCATGAACATATGCCTGTAGGTATGTGAATACATACCCAAATGTACATCACTCTCTCATGCTCAAATGCTTCCATGATATTTTGCGATTCAGTTGACGGAGGGTCGCAAGTCTGTCGAGGGCAAACTGGAGGTGAAGGTCAGAGTGCGAGAGCCATTCAAAGGTCGGCAGGTGGACCAGAGTCAGGAGAAGTGGCTGGTCATCGACCAGTTTATACACACTCTGGGGCTAAAGGTCAGTGCTGTCTGTGTGAGTGAGTGTTTGTGTGTGTGTGTGTTCTTTAATTTAATGTCTGTACACATGAAATGATGTCAGACAAAATAAGACTGTGTGTGTGTGTGTGTTCATAAGTATAGTGTACACTACAACTAGCAATCTGTTACATAGTTGTGACATTAAAAATGTTCTAACATTTGAAAATTTTCAAACAAAATCCAACATAACTTTAACAGGATCATCCAAAAAATGATTTAGAGAAATTGACTAACTGTGCTCTTAATCAAGCCTGTCACCATTTCTAACATTTTAAGATTATCAAACAAAATGTCTGTCAGGGAAAAACCAACGATACCAGTATTACTCAACCAAACCAGCAAATACAACTTCATATGATCACAGTCAAAAATAAAAGTGCGTGTGCGTGTGTGTGTGTGTGTGTGTACTCATGTGCATGCATGCATATGCTGTATATATGAAGTTACATTTTACTTTATATGATCAATATGATTCTTGGTATGGGATAGCCTAGTGGTTAGAACATTGCGCTCACAATCTGTCAACCCGGGTTTGATTCCCTAACAAATCTTCTCGTCTGTCTCACTGTGAGCCTTTCACAGAAATTTATATGTACTCACACCCAACAAATGAACACAAAATACTAACACATGCATCCATTATTCTCGATATAAAAGAATAAAATTAAAATAAAATAAAATAAAACACACGCGCACAGACACATGCAAATCAATTGTGTTTCATTAAAATGTTTCAAAAAGATAAAATCATCTCTTGTAACATGTTACATTGATTTTTTTTCCACCGCAGACTCAAGGACAAGAGGTGAGTTGTTTTTTCTGAAAACAATCAGAATTTCCTCCTCCTCCCCTCCCCCACACAAACATTTACTCTCTCTCTCTCTCTCTCTCTCTCTCTCTCTCTCTCTCTCTCTCTCTCTCTCTCTCTCTCTCTCTCTCTCTCTCTCTCTCTCTCTCTCTCTTCATGGCTGTCATCTCTTTGTCTCTCTCTTGCTGTCTCATGCACTGTCTCTGACTGGTTATTTGTCTCTATTATTATAGCCACATGTATATAGTCACACACACACATGTACATAGTCACACATAAGTGCATGTACACTCAGATGCACACATGCATACTTACACACACACACACACACACACACACACACACACACACACACACACACACAGATTACAAGTACACATTTCAACAAACTATACAACAAAATTTTATGCGTATATTCCACACACCTGTATCATAAGTATTGTTTTGTTTCTGTTTGTTGCAGGTGCAGAAAAGCAAAAGGTATGTATCATTTTTGGGGGTGGGGTTTTTTTGGAGGGATTTTAAAATTTTGTAATTTTATTCTTTTATTTCGAGGATAATAGAATAAGCACTCATGTGCTTTTTTTGATCCAGTCCCCATGTGTATGCAGTTTTGTAAATTTTGTTGTCCGTTCCCACTGGCACACAATGGCCCACTCTTCTGAAAAGCGGAACAGGTTTTAACATGTGCGCAAGATGTTCTGCATGTGTTCGCGCATGAGACTTCAGTTTATAGTCTCATCCAAAGGACTTTTGGAGAGAGTGGAGTCAGCACTGATGTTAACTGCAGAGAAAAAAAATCATCTTGAACGAGAATCAAACTCGGGTCAGCAGATCACGAATGCATCACTGTAATCACCAGGCTATCCCCCCATTGGTGTGCATGGCTATGTGTGTGTGTGTGTGTGTGTGTGTGTGTGTGTATTTGAATTGTGTATTGTATGTGTGCCTAGCTCATACCTGTGTGTGTGTATATGTGTATGAGTGTGTGTGTGTGAGACTGTGTACATGCTTCATACCTGTATGTGTGTGTGTGTGTGTGTTTCTCTTCCTCCAGTGACACTAGTTTGTTCTGTTTGCTGCAGTACCAAGTCCAGCATCTGCACCCTGTCCTGACCTCTGTCAAGGAGAGACCCCTGTCCTGAGGTGACCCTGCATCATTGATGCCCTGCTTTGATGCCTTCACCTGTACAACAATGAAGACGATGCTGCCATCATGGCACACACTATCTTAGTTTTGCCTCCTCATCTTTTGTGATGCATTGGTCCTTCTGTTTCCACACTGCTGATTGATCTCACCTATCCCAAACTTACCATGACCACTCCTCACAGTTATAAGTTCACAGGAAGTTAAGCAATATTAGGCTGCTGTGAGGGCACCAACCAGGAGGGTCCTGCACTACTTCTGGGTCACTTTAATAGCATTCAGTGGTGCCTGTTTTGACCAAACATAGCAGGACACCACCCACTAACTGACAACAATAATAGCTTATTCTCACAGCCAGCCTGGGTTAGACTCTCAACTTCATTAGCAGCCTTCACAGCATCCTGCCGACATGTGTCTGCCCTGAATGTCCAGACCCTGAAGGCTTTGACACAAACTGAACTCAGGGGCAGAAAGCAGTGTAGGGAAGGTACAGCAGACTTCCTCCTGTAGGGAACTGCCTCTCAGGTTACTGCTAGTGCAGATTCTGTGATGTCTGTTCCACTGATTGTTGTTGCTGCATTTTGGGGGAGTGGGGTGGGGGGGGGTGTCTTTTTCTTCTTTCTACTTATCAGGGTTCTCTTCGTAGCATGTGTAGGCCTTTCCTCCAGCCACCTCTGTCTGCAGCCTTCTGCCTCACTTTCTTCTGCATCTTTTTTTACTTTTTTGTCATCATCAGCACCCTCCTCTCTTTCTGTCTACATAGGGTTTGGGATCTGTAAACATCCCAAATCTGAAGCATATAAGATTACTGCAAACCGATCTACTTTTCTAAGCTTGCCTCCAGAGTTTACAGTGTAGGGCTGGTTACTTGGTTCTTGGGGTTTTTTGTGGTTTGGTTGGGTTGTTTTGTCTGTTTGTTGTTGTTTTTTTGGTGGGGGGTGAAGTGGAAGGGGTGTACTTTGTGCCCTGAATGCAACAACACTCTCTCTTTGATCAAATCCATCCCGGGTCTGACAATGTTCCGTCCTGTGTGCAGTTATCCCCCTTCTTGAATGGTCAGAGAGGAGAACTGACACATATTAAAAAACCAACAACCACAAAACAATTATAGCAATAACTGAATAAAACAAAACAAAACAAAAGCCTACAAAAAGATCTCAAACAAGAAAAGGGATGAGGTATGTAACTATAATTCCCCACAGCCATTGACTTTATGGGACATTCTTACCATCTTTCAAACAAGCCAGTGGAAAGACATCAAGTGTCAAATGCATTCTCTGACTTCGGCTGTTTAGTTTATGGAGTACTATTACCATTTTATCTTAATCCTATGAAAGGATTCTGTTAACAAAAGTTTTAAAGGTGAGGTGGGTAACACGTCATTCCTCAATGCCTTCTCTGATACGGTTCCACCTGACGTTGTAGAAGAGCACCAGTGAGCCAGTAAGAAAAGATTGTCGTGCAATATGTGCTGGAAACAAAAGTGCACATGTGAGATCAACCAGCCACAGTTTGTAGTGAAAGAAGGCTATGGTTAAAAACATGAGCTTCAGTTCAGCATCTCACACTGACAATTCTTTGTCGTCAAATGTGGCACTGCTGTTGGGTCCTGTCAGATGTAGGGACAGACACAGAGAGTGGAATGTGAAGATTAGAGAAGTGAAGCCATGGAGATGTGCGTGGCACCTTACCACCATCATGGCTTGTCTGATTTGTGGATTTTCAAAATTGACAGATGTCAATAGTACTTGTGATGCCTTTTTTTTTTTTTTTAAATGGAGATCAGATTTCAGTTGCTCCTGTCAGCAACTACGAAGTGATATAATCACATTCATAGTCTCAGGGGTACTGAATAGGGAGTTTTTGTTTTCCTACCATTGTGATGGACATTAATAATTAAGCATGCATTATTCTCTCTCTCTCTCTCTCTCTCTCTCTCTCTCTCTCTCTCTCTCTCTCTCTCTCTCTCTCTCTCTCTCTCTCTCTCTCTCAGTGTTGCTTGTAGTTTCCTTTCCTTGCCTTGTTCTTCCTTTTTCCTCTGTTCTGATTTTCTGTTCCTGGGGTGCTTTCATACTTCAGCTTCAGGGCTCTTCTTCAGTCATCTGCTGCACTCCAATGGAGGTCATCTGTTGGTCTGCTTCCTCAGGGTTGTCTATGTTTGGTCTTTGCTGTAACATTCTAGGGCTGGCTGGGCTGGCATAGGGTTGTTGTGCCTGGCAGTTTGGTTGGCTGGGTCTGTGATTAGTCTTGTCCTGTTCCTTCTTTTCAAGTTGATCATGTCCATGGCAGTAAGGCGTCTAGTCTCCTCTCTTCAGCGTCCTCCATGTTCCTGGGCCATATGTCTGTTGGTCTGTAAACATTCTCACATTCTTTCGTACTTCTCTATTTGTGAATATGTTTAATTCATTTACAAAAATTCCCTCTTGCATCATTTCTCCTTTTTCTTTTTATTTGTTTCCCCTCTAAGTTGCAATGGTAATCATAGAGCACCATTGTTTTCCTTTCCTTTATTTTTGTTTTCCTTGGGGGATTTACATGTTATGTTTCATGTTATGTTATGTTCCACAAAAAAGACAGACAAGGCGAAAACAAAACTAAGAAAAAACCAAACAAAATAAAGAAAGAAAAAGAAAGAAAAAACCCCAAACTAACCCAAAGCAAAGAAAAAATTCCTATTCCTTCCCCCCCCCCCCCCCCCCCCCCCCAACACCAAACAAGCAAACAACACAAAAACAAAACAAAAAAACAAGGGAAACAACCGATCAAAAAGTAAAACAAAACAACAAAAACCAACAAAAAAACCCAACCAACAAAAAATAAAAAATAAAAAAAACAAAAAAACAACCAACCAAAAAACTCACCCAAACACAGGTTCCCCCCACCCACTCAAATAGACACCCCCTCACTCACACACGCATGCACAAACACACACACACACATACACACCACCACCACCACCATCACCACCACCAATCTACCACATCCACACCCACATCAAATGTGGGAGTAGTGGTTTGTGGATCATATGTATGTGTGTATGCACTTGTTTGCAATGTTTTCGTTTTAGGTGAAGGGCTTGTCAAAGCCAGATACATTATTTTGTGAACGTCTAATTTCAAATTCTTTTTCAAAAATCATGTTTAGAGGAATTACTGTCTCCGTTTTTTTGAAAATACTAATACACATTTTGCCAAGTAATATGAGGAAATTAATGTAATTATGATCTTTCTTAAGAATGGTCAATTCCATTTTTCCAAATAAAATATCTGTTTTGGAAAGTTTTATCTGGACATTAAGTTCTCTGCATATTTGTTCTTCTATGAGCTTCCACAATCCTGATACAGTTGGACACTCGTAGAAGAAGCGTTCAATGTAGTCAACTTCACACTACAATATGAACACTTGTTTGTTTCTTTAACTTTCATTTTGTTTAGCGTGATATTAGTTGGGTACATGTTGTGCAATATTTTCCAGTGTAATACTCTGTCTAGTCTCTTTAGTGGCATCTTTAGCCTTTGACCAAACAGAATTATCTATCTTGATTCCCTGTTTTCTTTCCCAGAAGAAGCTTGCAGTAGGAGTGACTGGTTCTACCCGTGTGCTTAAGATTTTTCTGATTTCTTTCGGGGATGTGTTATATAAGCTTGCTTCACATATTGGAGTGCTTTGTTTCCACTTCTCCTTCTTGAATCCACTCTATCCACAGGTCTGGGATAGCACTAACAAGGGCATTATATTGAAAGATGATGTTAGCTTTGTTTTGTCCTATAATAGTTTGCACTTCCTCTAGTGACAATAGTCTACTCTCATCTTCACTAATCAGGTCTTTCACTTTTCTTATTCCTTTTTTTAGCCAGTTCTGAAAGAATAGTGTTTTACTCTTAAATTTGATTAAAGAGTTATTGAAGAGCAGTTGTGAGTGGAAGTTATCCGATTGTATATCTTTGTGTTCTGTTAATTGTTTACTGTCTAGATAAGACGTTAATACTTCCCTCCAGAATTCATTATTGATTATGTCAAGACCTAACAAGTCTTTTGTTTTACAGTTTATGTGGAATATGTCATTTCCTTTTGCTAGTTGTTCCAGGTTCCAACGTGGTAACAGGGACCAGTTTTCTTTATCTGTGGCACTAACAAGTTTGCCCATCCACTGAAGGTTGAAACAATTCTGGAGATTAATTAAGTTTATCATTCCTAGACCTCCCTCTTCTGTATTACTTTCCATTACTTTTCTTTTGGCTTTTTCAAATGCCTTTCTGTTGCAATGTTTCTTTTGCCAGAGGAACTTATATAGCATTGTGTTTAGTTTAATTAACACATTGCTTGGAAGGCCAGTAGACTGCATTGTATATACAAACTGACTTATTAAGAATGTTTTAATGACAACAACTTTGCCCTGTATGCTTAGATCTCTCTTACTCCAATCTTTGATTGTTTGGTATACTTGTGAAATATGGTCCTTCCAATTATCCTCAATGTTTCGTGCCATTTTATCGTTTTGAAAATAGATACCTAGTATTTTTATCTTTTCCACTATGGTAAATGGTAGATCTTGCTGTAATGCCTGCCTACCCATACATAACACTTTCGTTTTCTGAGTATTTAGTTTCAGATTGGAAAACTCTTGAAAGGAGAAACAAATCTTTTGTGATTTCACTATATCTTCTTTATTTTTGAGAAAAATGGTAGTATCATATGCAAACTGTTTAATCTTTGAATTGACTTTTTGGCTCTGAGTATTCATTGGGAGTTCAATACCAATAATTGAGCTATTTTTTATTTTAATTGCTAAGATTTCTACTGCCAGTACAAATGCTAATGGAGAGAATGGGCACCCTTGTCGTATTCCACAAGATACTTCAAAGGATTCTGATATCCATCCTCCATGTTTTATTGCACTTACAGATCCATTCATTAACACTGAAATCCATTTCTGAAAATTAGAGCCAAATCCAAAAACTTTGAAAGAGTTTAGCAAAAAATCTTTTGAAATTGAGTCGAAAGCTTTTGAAAAATCAACTGCAAGCAAATATCCAGTTTCATTTGTTTGCTTCAAGTAGTTGATTGTGTCATCTATTGATCTTAAGACTGTAGCAATATTTCTACCCTTGAGATAGCCCACTTGATCTTTACTTATTAATTTCTGAATGACTCCACTAAGTCTTTCCACTAATGCTTTCGCTAACATTTTATAATCAGAGTTTGTTAGAGTTATGGGTCTCCAGTTGTTTAACTCATATTTGTTCAGATCTTTTCCTTTGGGTATCAATGTGATTATTCCTTGATTCTTGGTATAGGATAGTTCCCCTGTCTCAAAGGATTCTATAAACGAGTTTGTCAAAGCTTTGGCTATTTTATTCCAAAAGAACTTTAAAAGTTCTATTGTTATTCCATCATATTCAGGGGCTGACCCATTTTTCATCTTTTTTAAAGCGTTTGTTGTTTCTTCCACTGTCATGTTTCCTTCACATGCAGTGGCCTTGGTTTCATCCAAACATGTAAAAGTTTCGTTACTTAAAAACGCGTCTGTTGCTGCTTCAACATCCTGTGCTTCTGGTGTTGACTATACACTGTCTTAAAATGGGCTACTTGCTCTTCTAAAATCTGTCTTTGGTCTGTGATGACCTCTCCTGTGTCTTTACATAGTCTTGTAATGATTTTCTTTTTTCCTCTAGCTTTTTCTAAACTACAAAAGTATTTACTGTTGCGTTCCCCTTCTTCTATCACTTTATTCTGGCTGTTACTTGTGCCCCTTTGACTATGGCTGCTTGATGCAGTTCTAGTTTCTGTTTAAGTTGTATATACTTATTTTGGTTGTCACTGTTCGTTGGGTCTTGACCTAATAGCCTTTCTATTTCTAAAATGTCTTGTTTAGATTTTAGTTCGGCATTTCTCCTCTTGTTCACTACCTCTTTACCATATTCAATACTATGGTTTCTAATATCTACTTTGCATAGTTCCCATCTAGATAAGTAGGAGCTTGTGTCTAAAGGATCGTTAAGTTTTGCGTCTAGTATTTCATTCATTTTTTGCACAAACGCTGTGTATTTTAAATAACTATTGTTAAATTTCCAATATCCAGGTCCACGTAAAAATTCACTACTATTTAATTCAATTACCAATGCTTTGTGATCAGAATTGGGGGTAATGTCATACTCACATGAAACACAGTTTTGAACCATTTCTTCTGATAAAAAAACAATAATCTAGTCGGCGGGCAATAAAAGGGTTTACTCGTGACCAAGAGAAATCTCTTTTTTCTTTGTTAAAAACCCTCCATATGTCAGTGAGTTGTAAATTATTTATTGTATTATTAAATGTCTGAACTTCCAGGTTACGGTGTGGATTACCCCAGATGATGTCAAGTTTATTACTAAGGACACAGTTAAAGTCGCCCTTTAGAACAAGGTTATGTTTACTATAATCACTAAGTATTTGTTGTCGGTGTTTAAGGAATGATAATTTTTCTGTAGAGTTATTAGGAGCATATATGTTTTCCAGCCTAAAGGTATAATTTTCATGCTCTACTAATACCACTAAAATCCTATTTTGCCCTTGTTGTAAGCTGGTTTTTCCTTCAAAATGTTTTGCTACTAGTATTACTTCACCTTGACTTTTGTTGGTTCCTTCATTATAAAATATTGCCCCACCCCATTGTTTTTCCCAAGTTGCAATGTCATTAACTGTTATATGGTTTCTTGAAGACACACTATATCATATTTCTGTCTTTTTACATAATGAAACATAGAATTTCTTTTCATTTATTCTTTAAACCTCTCGCATTAAGAGAGCATATCTGTATTTTAGCCATGATAAATAATACAATTTGTATATTTTAAACATTTTCATTATGGATATTTTCATGGATCGGTGGTCTAGAGGTAACGCGCCTGTCTAGAAAGCGAAAAGTCCGGGTCTGAAGTGTGCGGCGGTTCGTACCCCGTTTGGACTGGAAATTTTTCCCCCATCCATTAGACCATGAGTGGTGGTCTGGGCGCTAGTCTTTCGGATGAGACGATAAACCGAGGTCCCGTGTGTTACACGTAATTATTAAGCGCACATAAAAAAAAACCACGGCAACAAGAGAGTTGTCCCTGGCAAAATTCTTAGAAAAAAGCCACTCTGATAGGGAAACAAATACAGCTGCAGAAAAAAAAAAAAAAAAAAAAAAAGGGTGAACGGGTGGCGCAGCGCTAAGTGGCGACGCGTTCTCCCGCTCTCCCCGGGGAGAGCAGCCCGAATTTCACGGAAAGAAATCTGCCGTGACTTAAAGTGGTATGAAATAAAATCTGAGCGCTTTGATTTGTTGCTTTACAAGATTCAGCGCTAAATAAATTCCATACATTATTATTATTATTATGGGCGGAAAGTTAAAATTTCGTTGATCATGATCGCAGTCTATGGACGTAGCTGGGTCGTAATCTGGGGTCAGTTCTGGGTGTGGTGGTTTTACCCAAACTCGCTGTCACCCTCGGTGTCTGAGGTTACACCATCATGGTTCTGGCCCGTTCGCTGCTTTTTCTGTTTTCCTCTTGCAGACCTCTCTATCGGGCTGCAGTCTTCCATGGATCGTTGACGTTTAGGGGTCTCCGATCTGTGCCTGCGTGGGTTCTGGAGTCGCAGTGTAGAGCTGTGGGTAGTCTGCCGTTCCCATGGCCGACTTCTTGTTTGTTCTTCAGTGCCAGCTCTGCCACTGTTTCCAGTTTTGTTGGCACTCTCCACAGCCACATGTTCAGCTTTGTCTTTGCTTGACTTGCTGTGGTTTCTTTTTTGTTCTTCTAGACGACAAGCTGGGTCACCACGTTTGTGTCCAGGCAGCCTGCACTCTCTGCACACAATTTCTTTTTCACACATAGAAACATGGTGATTTTCTTCTAAACATCTAGAACATACAACTGTTTTTCTTGCAAGTTTTTGTTCACGGTGATAGATTTTTGCCGTGAAAATACTAACTTTAAGTGTTTTTTCTAGTGGGACTGGAGGGACTGTTATCTGTACAAATCTCCTCCCAGTCAGGAACCTAGTTAACTTATGATCTGTGTCTTGCCCTTTCTGCGATTAATCTAGATCTCAGTTCACATCCTGACTTCAATAATGCTTGTTCAATCTCTGTGTCTGCCACAGAGATAGGAACATTGTCTATCCACACTTTTGTTGTTGGTTTCTCTTCCCCAGAGTCATTTCTTAAGATGAAGGGGTTGGTGTCTGAAAGCTGTAAAACAGTCCCTCTCACACTCAAACCCTTCAGTAACAGATTTGTTCTAGCCTCTCTTGTGGCTGGGTATATTCGCCATAGTCCACCAATTAACCGTGCACCAATTAGTGAACCTTGCCCAGCTGCTCTTTCGCCTGGGATGCACACTTCCAACACAGAAGGGTTGTTGGTAGTACAGTCTGGAATGTTTTTGGCTTGTAGAAACACTGGCTGCTCTTGAGCAGACATCGTTATTTTATATTTTTATCATGACTTACCATATGTTGTCTGGTTTACCTTCTTGTGTTGTTTGAAAGACTTGTCTCTTACACCTCCAAATGTTGTTGAACGATTGAGAAAGCTTTCTCAAAGACGACAACAACGGGACACTCTTTCTTGATGAAAAGAACCGGTGGCCAAGGTGACCGCCGCCATGTTGTTAGGATCGAAGACACAGGGCCTTGTGTGTGTAAGACGATCACGATAGCCTATCGTCTATGGTGAGCCTGGATGGACTCTACCTATATTTCTGTTAACTCTTACCTTCTTAAGTTATATTCTTATGCACTAACTAACTTGATTGGATCGAGATTGTTGTCAATTTGTCCGAATATTATTGGGAACTCAAACGCATGCGCCTACTCAACTTCGAGTAGAAACCGGAACCGTGATGCCTTTGTCACACATCTACAACTCTTTTATGGGTCTCAGAAAACATTTTTGTTTGTGATGATTTCTAAGCTCAAGCCAAATCAAATTTGTGTATAATTTATGTGATGAAAAATGATTGTTATAAAAATTTTGTTGTTGCATATTTGGTTTTTTGCTGATGTTTTTTTGACATCAAAGGACCATTTCAAAGCCTTTGTCATATCAAAGCCTTCATCATATTCAAGCCATCATCATTATAAAGCTTTGTTTATATCACAGCCTTCATCTTATCAAAGCCTTTGTTATAATTATCAAAAGCCTTTACCCATCATGTGATTTTGAACATGTTGCCATTATTCTGCTTTTATTGTTTATTGTTGGGACCAAGTTTAAAATGCCAGTAAAGAATCTGATGATTCCATTTTCCTTTTTACATTTTGTTTTTATAGCTGTAGTGCCAAACATATTGGTAATGTTTTATTTCCTGAGTGTTACAGATGTTTTATTACCTCAACCATATATATATACACACACACATACACACATACACACACATACACACACACACACATATATTTTTATTTTTATATATTATATATATATATATATATATATATATATATATATATATATATATATATATATTAAAATGGCAATAAAAACATAACTATGCTCAGCTTCATTTCTCCTTTTATTTCTGTCAGCAAATTTTCGCTTCCATCTGAAGCTTCCTCAGGCTGAATGGATAACATAATAATAAAACACTCAGTAATCTACTAGTTTAAAAGATGGTTTTATTATTATGTTATCCATTCAGCCTGAGGAAGCTTAAGATGGAAGTGAAAATTTGCTGACAGAAATAAAAGGAGAAATAAAGCTGAATATAGTAGTGTTTTTAATTGCCATTTTACTATTTTACCTCAACTGTGTGCTTGAAGGGAGTGGTACCCAGCAGAATTGTGGGTTTTTATCAAGACAAATATATATATATATATGTATAGATACATGTAGATGCTTATATATGCTCTCTCTCTCTCTCTCTCTCTCTCTCTCTCTCTCTCTCTCTCTCTCTCTCTCTCTCTCTCTCTCTCTCTCTCTCTCTCTCTCTCTCTCTCTAACACATATCATATGCATACTCTGTATACCCACCATACTTTTGTATTGTGGCCTAAGCCTGATGTACAGTAACAGTCTGAAGTCACACATGCACGCACGCACGCACGCACGCACACACATTCCTAAAATTATTATCCAGAACTTGTACATTCCGTCCATATTCTTCATCTGTTTCATAAATTTTTAGTACAATTTACTGATAACTGATAATAACTGATTATTCTTAAAAGTTTTCTGCCTTTTGTATTTTTAAATACACGATATATGTTAAACAACACCGCATTAATGTTGACATTAACATATCAGTGTTTTTCACTTTTGGTTGGGTTTTTTGGTGCTGTTTTTGTCCTTTTTTTTTTAAGGGGTGGGGTTTTTTCTTTCTCATAAGCATGAGACACAAAAAAACAAAGAAAACCACAATGGTGTTGAATTTGATTTGTCAGGGATTTGGGGGATTTTTGTGGAGTTTGTTGTTATTTTTATTTTTGTTCCTAGTATTGCTGTAGTCTGTTCATTTATATCTTCTGATGTGATATAATGGTTCTTGGAAGTGCAGCTTGTTATGAGATGTTGTGTTTTGCTATGTCGTAAAGCCATCCGTTAGTCTTGCCGTTGTTTTACAAGAACTTTACATGGCAATTTTTGGGGTCATAGCTCAGAGTTATGACTGTTTTTACAACTGTACTCATGCCTTGTACATGTGTGACAAAAAAAGAAGAGATGATGGGATTTGTTGATATGTTTGCTGAAGTTATGGTGTTATCAGCTTTTTTTCCTTTTTTTTTTTTTTTGGGGGGGGGGTGTTCTTTTATTTGATTTGCTAGCAACACGGCCATGTCAAGGCTGAAGCTCTTTGTCCAGTTCTTCATCTGTCTGCCCTTGAGTCTTCCTCCCTTAAGTGACCCCTGTAGGATAGTTTCGGCAAAATAGCTGTGACATGTGACCTGACCAAACCACACCAGCTTTCTCCTCTTTATAACAACAGCCAGAAGGGGTTCCTGTGGCCCAGCTTTCATGATCACCTCTTGCCACACTGACTCGTTGGTTCTGTGGTCCTGTCAGAAGATGTGTAGGAGCCTTCTGAATGATTTCATTTCAATGGCTTGAATGTTCTTTTCCATTTCTGCAGTCAAAGTCCATCTATCACACCCCTGCAGCAGGATGAAAATGACTCGATGTCTAAGCAACTTGTTCTGCCTTTTTGGTCCCTTCTTCTGCCTTTTTTTCCATTAAGACCTAAAAGATAACAGTTCTCTCCCTCACTGAAGTCACAGCAGTTGTTTTCCCCCATTTTCTGCTGCTCTTAGACTCTGGAACTTGACCCCTAATGAGCTAATCTTAGCTCAGGCACTGACCAGATGCAAGGGTCTGGTTTGGTGCCATCAAGATAGCAAGGCATTCTTTCCACTGTTTCAGTGGTCACACAGATTTTGATTTCCAACTTTTCAGTGCTTTGTGATACGTTTGCAATATTTGTCAGCACTATATTCAAGTGTATTCAGTGCAGTGTTCTCTTGTTGTTATGGAGAAGTTAATCTGAATCAGTATATAACTATTGTGTAGGAGTTATAAACAAAAATAACAGATGGATTGGATGTTCGCACCAGATTGCTCCTTTGTTTAGTATTGAGAGTGATCATTTTCGTGCCAATGACATAAATTAACTGCAATTTTCCTTCTGAATTCATGTAAGTTTCACTTTGGCAAAGTCAGGTTTGTAATCTTGATGCTTAACGCAGAGAAATCTCGTGACTTAAAGTGGTAAAATGAAAATGAATGAAAGTGAAATGATTGTTTAAGCTCAGTCAACTTTTGTTGTGTCTAGGATACGTGTTCATCAGTTTTGAAGGGCTCAAATCTGGGCAAAATGTTGCCTATTTGCTGTCTCAATCTAGTGCGTGTGTGTGTTGGGAGGATAGGCTTGCCGTACACAGTGGGCTTGTCTTACGTAACATAAGCTTTGCCAGCCTTCCAGCTCTTAGTTTCTGATTCTGCATGTGTGCGTGTGTGTGCGCGCGTGTGTGCGCGTGTATGTGTGGTTTAAATGAGTAGATTGATAGTAGTGTGTAATTGAGATTTTATGTATTTTTGGCATGGATTTTCTTTTTCTCTTATGTTTGACAATATTCGTATTCCAGTAGCCCTAATTGCTTCGACGTATTATATAAATAATTATATATGTTCACAAGGACAGATTGTAAGACTAGGCTTGGCTTAAAATCTTCATCCTTGTGTATCAAAGATCATTCTCTCTCTCACTCTCTCTCTCTCTCTCTCTCTCTCACACACACACACACACACACACACACACACATGCGTGCATTTTCGTTGTTAAAACTGAGTTGTGTTTCAACTAGCATTAGGCTACGTCAGTCTGGTTTGTGACCCTTTCCTGTAGGGCTAGCCCAGATCTGTGGCATTAGGGGCCAGCGTGTGTGTGTGCGGCTTAGACTTGAGGTGCTGTGAGGAGGGCGGGTGAAGAAATGGGAGGGGTGCGGTGGTAAATGAATGGGGCGTGCTAATTTTAGCACTGGGCTTGGACCTTTGACTGAGCACTGCTGGATATGTGCACTGTGAAGTCGGATGCACAGGGTGACTTGTCTGATGCTTAATGGCAGCGCAACACATTTTGTCTCATCTGACAGACAATAATAGCTGCTGTCTGAGCATTCAACAATGAAGAAGAAAGTCCCAATAGATATTGGTTAAATTCTGCACATGGGGAAGCCACCCATGTGTCAACTGCAAAGGAAGCAGCTGAAGTCGCTAACTTTCTGTAGTCTTTTAGTTTTGGGTGATCTAAATGCTGTCTTCAAAGCAGTAGCTTTTTTGTTGCTGAGGGTATGTGTTTGGGTTGTTTTTTTTATTAACTGTTTTGGTTGAGTTTTTTCTTTTTGTTTATAATGACCTCCAAGAAATACGTGTATGGACAAGGTTTGTTATGACAAGTCTAGTCCTGTGAACAAGTGGATGGTGAAGCCTTACTAGCATCCTGACATTTTGCTTTGTTCAGTTTGCTCAACATGTTTTTGTTTTTTTAAACAGAAATGGCCTTTGTCTTGTTCGTTTTTTTGTTGTTGGATGACCATTGAGGACATTATGATTGAGCTGTGATAATAAATGACATTTGTTGTTCTCACCTTTGGTTTTTTGTCTGTTTGCTTGTTCGTTTTGTTGGTGTGTACTCAGTTCATGGCGTTTTCTTTTTTCATTCCTGGGCTAGAGCTCCAAGGTTTTACCAATGGAGAGATTGTATGTATGCAAGTGTTTGCCCACTGTTAAAGTAGCCACATTCTGACTTTAGGGATGATGTCTAAACACAGCACCAGTGTGCCTGCGTTTTTAAAGACTTTATCATCTATTCCTGCCAGCACACAATGGCCTACTCTTTTGAAAAGCGGAATGGGTTTTATTGTGTGGGCAAGATGTTCTACATGCGTTTGTACATGGGATGTTGGCTCAGAGTCTCATCCTAAGGACTTTCATGGGAATGGAGTCAGAACTGATGTTAACTCCAGGGGAAAAATCCCCTCAAACAGGTGTCTCAGTGGCAGATCAAGCCCACATTGTCAGATTGTGAGCTATTGTGAGCTAAATACTTTTACCACTAGGCTATCCTACCCCCCCCCCCCCCCCCCCCACTTACAAAGCTTTTTTTGTGATGCCCCATCTTAAGTGACATCCCATCCTGCTGTTTGCATGCCACACATCCTGAACTCTTGCCTCAGCCTACTTCAGGGTTGAAAGTCCACAGGGAGTTAGTCAGTGTTAGGCTGCTGTGGGGCCACCAACCAGAGGGGCTCTGCACAGCTGCTAGGTCACATCCGTGATGCTCAGTGGTGCCTCCATGCAATGTTGGTCAAGTAACAAGTGGTCTAGAGATGAATCATCCATGTAAAATGTGAGAAGTCACAGGTTTGACCCCACCAGACCATGATGTTGGTCTTGGTGAAAGTCGTTCAGATGAGATGATCATCATCATCATCAGTCCTGTGACCTTGGCGGTCGTGGAGGAGACACGAAATGAGATGATCAACAACATGCATATTTAGTGCAGGTAAAAAAAACAACAACCATGGAAACAAGGGAGCTGACCCTTGCCAATTTTTTGGTAAACAAATTTAAAGCCACTTTCCTAGGGAAACAAACATAAGGGAGGGAGAAAAAGGATGACATTGTGGTGGTGCTTTCTCTGTCCCTCTTCTGTCTCTGTCTCTGTCTCTCTCTCTCTCTCTCTCACTCTCTCTCTCTACTGTATAAGTGTTGGGTTATTATTAAGATGTATCCCTACGGGCGGGGACTGGATGTAAAAAAGCACATGAGTGCTTATTCATTATCCTCGAAATAAAATAATTTGTCATTGTCTCTCTCTCTCTCTTCTCTCTCTCTCTCTCTCTCTCTCTCTCTCTCTCTCTCTCTCTCTCTCTCTCTCTCTCTCTCTCACACACACACACACACACACACACACACACACACACACACACACACACACACAGCATAGAGACCTAATGTTTGTAACATCCATACAGACAACGATAGCAGCACAGCCATTCAGATGACACTGGCAACACCTAAGTATCTTACTTCCCTGTAATCCAAATAGACTTCATGCTATAAATAGACTGCTGACCACAACAAGAAGAGAGCTGAAATCAACAGTGATGCTTAACTAATCAATACATTGCCTGTATGTCAGTGGTGAGTGTGGGTGGGTTTCACTTCATCTTACAATCATTCAATTTGCTAGATCACTACTTTGGTGCTTCTGGTGTATTTGCTATTTATTTGGTTTGGTATGATAGTTGTGGGTATCCACACAAATACTGTGTATGCATAGATGTGCGTGTGCGCACACACACACACACATAAATGCTCTCTCTCTCTTACACACACACACACACACCATTCCCCCTCCACCTCAATCCTCATTTCATGTTATTGACTTCTCTGTGGTGATAGCATGTTCATTCTTTTTGACAGAAGCTATTGCCAAGTGGTTAAGACAGTTTGACTTCCGTACTTGTGAGTATGAAGTAATGAGTTCAAATCTCGGCAGCAGCTTCTGGTGAATTAAGGTTGAAGATTTTTATAATCTCCCAGATCAACTTATTGCAGACCTGCCAGTGCCTCAGTTCTTTTCATGTATATTCACACGCAGAAAATCAAATATGCATGTTGAAGATCCCATTATTCATGTCTGCGTTCAGTGGGTTGCAGAAATATGGATATACCCAGCATGCATCTTCAAAAAAATGAGCTGCTCTGAAGTCAGAATGTGTCAGCTGAGGCCAGCAGGCAGACCTCCTGCACAGATACAAACACAGAAGAAGACCAGACTCTGAGCATCTTTTTTTTTTCTTTTTCATTCCTCTGCTAGAGCCCAGAGTTTACCAGTGGTGAAATCTTTGCATATGCATCTCTCCCCCCCCCCACCCCCACCCCCCACCCTACCATTAAGGTAGTCACATTCCAACTTCACAGATATAGTTGGGTATTGAACATGCTAATTTTGCCAGGACAGTCAGGAGATAACCTCCCTACTATCTCTGATTTTCAACTGTCACATGTTCTTTTGACACGCATAAGTCCATCAGCACACAGGTCTGACTGGTTAAGAGTCACCTCTGAAAGACTTGACATTCAGTTTGATTTTCCCATCAAACTGGTGAAAAAAAGATGAGGCTGGGAATCAAACCCAGAACCTTATGGTTTACTTGTAGGCAGGTGAACGTCTAAACTGTATTACCACCTTTCCAGTTACTAACCATCTGATCCACAAAGGGAATACAGAGAAAGTCAGAGAGCATTTTTTTTGTGGTATAGATGACAAATTATCTGTATCCCCATGTTATGTTTTAAAAACCGTTTTTACATCAGCAAATGAACATAGAATCTTGCACTATCTCGTAGAATCTCTCTCTCTCTATCTCTCTCTCTCTCTCTCTCTCACACACACACACATGCTTTTTTCCCCCCTGGAATTAACTCGGTGCAGACTCAACTCTCCCCAAAAGTCCATTAGATGACACTATAAACCGAGGCCCTGTGTGTGAATGCACACAGAACATCTTGTGCACATGTTAAATCCTGTTCCGCTTTTTGAAAGAGTAGGCCATTGTGTGCTGGTGGGAACAGATGACAAACACATTCGGGCTTATTCCATTATCATTGATATTAACCAAAAAATTTTATATTTAAGGCTCACAGATTTACACACGCTGCATACTCTTCTTTCTTTCTCCATTTTAAACATTAATTGATTAAAGAACACACACACACTGTACAATGAGGCAAATATTTCATGAAGGACATGTTTAGTAGCTCTGCATATGGTGGGAATTCTCATGGTAGGTTCAGCATGCATTATTTCTAACATTTAAGTGGAGCCAAGAGTAGCTGTTCGTTGTCTTTGATTTCTTGATATAAATGTTTGGGTGTGTCTTGTGTGAACACTGCTTATAGAACGTTTTTTGGAGATAACAATTATGTAAGACTTTTTCTTCCCTTGTTAAAAAGAAAAAAGAAAAGAAGAAGCAACATGTACATAAAGCAGGATTTATTGTGAAGGACAAAAGGAAATGAAGGAAACTCTCCCTCTCTCTCTCTCTCTCTGTTTCTGTCTCTCTCTCTCTGATCAGACATCAGTGTGGGTGTCTGGCAGCTGTGTACAGGGGAGATAATTTTATTAACTCCGCCTCCATGTCGCAGATGACCCACTTGTTTCTCTGGCAACGTTCAGATGCGCAATCCGCCCGCTTTTCTTAAACATGGCTCAATGGAAAAATCATCGAGAGTGCGTCTTCTATTGAATGCAGCGAATCAACGAGAATTGGAGAGTGCAGACGCGAGCGATCTTGTGACACTATAGGCCTATCAAGAAAATATTTTTATGGAAGTGGCATCTTTTACTGAAGGATCGGCGGTCGAACAAAATGGACACGGTAAACACATTAGACTTAGCGGTTGTCAGAATGTCGGGTTTGATTATTGGAATGTGAATAGATTCTGATAAATGAAAGTAGGTGAGAGAGCGAAAGTGGGTGCATCACAATAAATATGGCGCCGGATCATCAAATTGTGTTTGAAGTTTTGGAATGAGTAGATCATAAGGTTTATTGACAGTTGTCCAGATTTGGTCTTAACTGCACTTAACGTTTTCTGATTACGGCCCTTTTAAGAGCATTGCTACTAGGATTAAGAAAAACCAGCAACAACAAAACAAAAGATGCTGGTGCATAGACCAATGTATAAAACAAAACCACGCACAGTCGTGAGACAAAAGTACATTAGGCTAGGTAAATCTGCACACTGCGGAAGCACATACGTGGGCATGTGCACACACACATGCAGACCCATGTATACATCACACACACACACACACACACACACACACACACACACACACACCATGGGACTATTACTATGTTTAAATCAACAAAGTGCAAGTCATCACCAGATCAGGATCATGACTTCACCATTAACCATCTATAGCCTTTAGTTTAACATTGCATTAGGCCGCTTAAAGTTATAAAGTTTGTTTGCTGTTTGTTTTTTAGCAGTAAAATCTCTTAAAGTTTATAAATATTCCAATTGAATGGTATTGAGGCAGTGAATTATTTCAATTTCACAATGGCAACACTGTGTTTCCAGGGGAACATTTGGTCAGTGTTTTATTGTTTGATGATTTTTTTGCTTTCATAATTTCCTTTCACTTCTAATTAAAAAATGGTCATTATCATTCTGTATTGTACATTATGTTATTTATCATGTTTTGTTCATTCAGTTAGCCGGTTAAGGAGGGGGTCGCGCGCATGTGTGTGTGCATGTGTTTTAACGTGTTCACTATAATACATGTCTCTTCATAAAGAAGTGATGCACAGTGAAAAAACTTGAGAAAAGAAATGTAAGTGCATGTGCCAATATCTGAATTAGTGAATATGTGCTTGTGTGTTCAACGTCAAGTCTCTGTGTGTGCAAGTCATGTGTGTGGTGTATGTGTGTGTGTGTGCGTGTGTGTGTCACTGTGTGTGATGTATCCTATATATTTATTCTTTTATATCGAGGATAATGGAATAAACACTCATGTGCTTTTTTACATCCAGTCCCCGTGTTTATGCGGTTTTGTAAATTTTGTCATATGTTCCATCAGCACACAATGGCCTACTCTTCCGAAAAGTGGAACAGGATTTAACATGTGCGCAAGATGTCCTCTTTGTGTGTGTGTTGTATACCACTGGCAGATTTATCTTCGTGAAATTCTGGCTGCTCTCCCTGGGGAGAGCACATCACCACAAGAGCAGCATCACCTTTTTTTCTTTTCCTGTGTGCAACTCTATTTGTTTCCCTATCAAAGTGGCTTTTTTCTACAGAATTTTGCCAGGGACAACTTTCTTGTTGCCTTCTTTTAGTTTTACATGCATTAAATGTGTATACCACATGGGATCTCGGTTTATCATCTCATTCAAAAGACTAGCACCCAGACCACCATTCATGGTCTAATGGATGGGGGAAAAGTTTTGGGACCAAACGGGGATTAAGCCACCACTCACTTCAAACCCAGACTGTTCAGTTTCTAGGCAGTGCATTACCTCTAGACCACCGATTCACTGTGTGGTGTGCGTGTGCATGTGCGTGCATGCATGTGTGTGTCACTGTGTGTGTGTGTATTTGTGTCACGTGTGTGTGTTTGTGTGGGTGGGTGGTTCTCTAAAACTCTTCACTTTAATGTCTCTTCACAAAGAATCGATGCACATTAGAAATTCTCTTGAAGAAAAGAAATAGTATAGTGAGTGAGTGCATGTGTCAATATATGTGTGTGTGTGTGTATGTGTGTGAGAAACTGTCATAGAGTGTGTGAGTGTGTGCGCGCGCATGCGTGTGCATGCACACCACATTTGTGTCATGTGTTGAGACAGTATATAATCTATGTGTATCTACTATCTAAATGTAATCACACCTAATCTTGCCACAATAGTTCAGGCATTATTGAATGTGTTGATGTCACAGACAGTGGTGTGCAGTGCTCAATGTCAGACTGTTGATGTCACAGACAGTGGTGTGCAGTGCTCAATGTCAGACTGTTGATGTCACAGACAGTGGTGTGCAGTGCTGAATGTCATACTGTTGATGTCACAGACGGCAGTGACCAGTGGTCAGCTGGAGGAACGAGTAGCCATGTACTTACAGGCCATTGAGTATGCCACTGCTGCCAATGACGGCAACAGAAGACAGGCCTTGGAAAGAGATATCCAGGTGAGAAATGTGCTTAAAGACAATCGTGTGTGTGTGTTTTTTATTTATTTATTCTTTTATTTCGAGGATAATGGAATAAGCACTCGTGTGCTTTTTTAACATCCAGTCCCCGTGTGTATGCAATTTTGTAGATTTTGTCATCCGTTCCCATTGGCACACAATGACCTACTCTTCCAAAAAGCGGAATGGGTTTTAACTTGTGGGCAAGCTGTTCTGCATGCATTCGCATACAGAGCTTCAGTTTCTAGTGTCATCCGAAGGACTTTAGGGGAGAGTGGAGTCAGCACTGATGTTAATTCCAGAGGAAAAATCCTCTTGAACGAGAATCAAACCTGGGTCAACCGATCACAAATATATCACTCTAACCACCAGGCTATCCCGTCTCCCATGTGTGTGTGTTATTATTTATTTATTTTATTTTATCTATTTTATGTTATTTATTCTTTTATATCGAGGGTAATGGAATAAGCACTTATGTGCTTGTTTACATCCAGTCCCTGTGTGTATGTGGTTTTGTAAATTTTGTCATCTGTTCCTACCGGCACACAATGGCCTACTCTTACGAAAAGCGGAACAGGATTTAACATGTGCGCAAGATGTTCTGCGTGTGTTTGCACACGGGGCCTCGGTTTATAGTCTCATCCGAAGGACTTTTTGTGTGTGTGTGTGTGTTTGTAAGAAAGGTAAGCCACTCCCATGCACTAATATTTTCTCAAATTTCTGTATTGCTTTGATTTGCTTAGTGAGAAATTTTTATTATGTTTTTTATTCCTCGTTCCTTGAAAACTATAATTGGGATGTCAGAAAGCTTTGAGATAAAAGTAGGAGTGCACCAAGGATCCGCATTGAGCCCTCTGCTCTTTATCCTCGTGATGAATGAAATATCCAAGGAAGTGGAGAGGCCAGAAGAGATAACAGTGATGACGCTACTCAAAGATTTGGCAATTGGAAAAAGAGATTAGAATGCAGAGGAATGAAGGTAAATGTTGACAAGACCAAAGCAATGACAGTTGGAAAAGACCACAGAACACATAGAGAGCAAGGCAAATACCCGTGTGGTGTCTGCCACAAAGGTGTAGGGAATAATTCGATCAAATGCTCCAAATATCAATACTGGTGTCACAAAAGAGCTCAAAAGTCTGAAGAAGGAGGACGAAGTATTTGTCTGCCCCAGTTGTATGAATAAGAAGGGTGAAGACAATACCGATGCAGGAGAGGAGGAGCTAGAATTTGAACAAGGGAAGATAGAAGTGGTAGCGAATTCTGCTACCTGGGAGAGATGATGAGCTGCGAAGCAAAATCTGAGTTAGCTGTCAGAACCAGGATTGCGAGTGCTTGGAAGAAATGGAAAGAATTGGCAAGTCTGCTCGGAAATCAGAAAATCCCTCTGGAGAGATGCTGTCTGATATATAAGGCCTGCATCAAACCTGTTCTCCTGTATGGTTCGGAGATGTGGGTTTTCACAAAAACCAATAGACTGCGCTGGTTTGGGCACGTTCAACGGAAAGCAGACCACCGCATCATAAAAAGAGCAATGAACTTTGTAGTGGATAGAAAGAGACCAAAGGGAAGACCTAGCAAGACCTGGGCTGCCTGTATTGCAGATGATCTTAGAGAAAGGGGCATAAATAAGGAGGAAGCTCAAAACAGAAAGAGATGGAGAAGGCTCATCAATGTCAAACCTCCCCTGGGAGAGACATGACAAAAAAGGAAGAAGAAGAAGAAGATTCCTCGTTCCTTGGCTAAAGCTCTGGCATTTACCAGTGGTGAGATTTTGCATATATATTTATGTGACTGTTTTTGCCACAGTTAAGGTAGGCGCATTCTGAGTAAGGGGATGGTGCATAAACACAACAGTGTGCATGCATTATAACAAAGCATGTTTAACATATCATCCGTTGCTACTGGCACAAAATAGCCTATTCTTCCAAAAGGCATAACTGGATTTTAACGTGTGCACAAGATGTTCTGCATTTGTATTCAAGGCCTTAGTTTATCATCTCATCGGAAAGACTTTGGGGGAGTCAGAACTGATGTTAAATCCAAGGTAAAATTCTCTGAAACAGGCACCTCTGTGATGGCTTGATCCCAGGCCATCAAATTATGAGTGCCATGCTCTAACCACAAGGCTATTTTGCATCCTTTATTTTGTATGACTTTTGTTTTCAGTAGAACTGTATGAAACCTGCTTGATTGTATCTGTGCAGATTCTGATGGACTTGATGGAACGTGTCAACATGGGCCAGGTGGTTCCTGCTAATGCTGTGCCTCCTCCGCTTCAGGTTCACTCCCATGCAGGTGGGGATGTGAAATGACCTGTTAGATCAGGGTCTAAACCATTTACCCTCAGGGCTATTGCCTCAGTCAGTTCAAGTGTTGGTGTTGATGGTGGTGTTGATGGTGGTGTTGATGGTAATGATGATGATGATGATCTTTATGCTGGATATTACTTTGTTGTTTGTGGTGGGGATGGTGATAGCGATTTTTGGGCACTTTTGTGTGTGTGTGTGTGTGCGTGTTCTATTCTACTCTGATCTTTTATATCGAGGATAATGGAATAAGCACTTACGTGCTTTTTTACATCCAGTCCCTGCGTGTATGCGGTTTGGTAAATTCTTGGTAAATTCTGTCATCTGTTCCCACTGGCACACAATGGCCTACTCTTACAAAAAGCGGAACAGGATTTAACATGTGCGCAAGATGTTCTGCGTGCATTCGCACACGGGGCCTTGGTTTATAGACTCATGCGAAGGGCTTTTTGGGAGAGTGGAGCCTGCACTGATGTTAACTCAGGGAAAATATCCCCTTGTGTGAGTGTTTGTGTGACTGTGTGTGTGTAACTCTGTGTAACTCTGTGTGTATGTTTTATTTATTCTATTTATTTATTTATTTAATCTTTTATATTGAGGATAATGGAATAAGCACTCATGTGCATTTTTACATTCAGTCCCTGTGTGTATGTGGTTTTGTAAATTTTGTTTTCTGTTCCCACTGGCACACAATGCCGTACTCTTTCGAAAAGCGGGACAGGATTTAACTTGTGCGCAAGATGTTCTGCTTATGTTCGCACACGGGGTCTTGGTTTATAGTCTCATGTGAAGGACTTTTGGGGAGAGTGGAGTCTGCGCTGATGTTAACTCCAGGGGAAGTCTACCACCTTCCTTCTTAGGCTTGGTTTGAACACACAGTACAGCACCCATAAACCAGGGGGACATACTTCATTTTTAATATGCCTCGGATGGTCCATCGCAGTGTTGATTACATTATCATTGTGGTTTGCCAGGTGTTCTAGCCGTCATAGTATTGTATACAGCTTTTTTTCATTAGCCATTACACCCAGCGGTGTGTAGGGCAGCAACAAAGCGCTTCCAATCCTGCCTATCCTGGGCCAACCTAGTCATTGATCCCCAAGAGTGCTGTATGGCCTTCATCTCACTTTCTACAGTTATCCTCCACGTTGCTTTTGGTCTTCATTTCTTTCTCCTTCCTTCTGGGGTCCAGTGCAATGCTGTTCTTGTGATTGACTGTGGGTCTCTTTGGAGGATGTGCCCAATCCACTTCCACCATCGTCTGATGATGATGAGTATGGTATACAGCATTGTGTTATTATCATCTTATTATCAAATTTATTGATAATAATAGTGATGAGATGAGGAAGTTAGCTAATTGATTTGGAATGCATGTTTTCATCAGGGGAGCCCTTGGAAAATGCCCTGGGTGAGCTGTCAGCCCGCCTGGCTGACTATCACAAGGCACTGTACTACGCTGACATTGAAATGAGTGGAGAAAACAGAACCAAGCAGATTCAGACTCTGCAACGGGGATTACAGGTAATCTCTCACCCCTATCCCCCCCTTCTCTTTTCTTTACTCGTCAGTATATTTGGTTAGAGAGAATTAAGGTAATATTTGGTTTTAGATATTGCATTTGGCTATGGCTCACTTTTATCATGTGCATTTAAAACCACATCCATAGATAAAGGTAAATATTTTAGTGTTTGAATAGGGATAAGCTTTGTGATAAAAAATCCCAGTCTTTTATGTTCTTTTTTGTTGTGTGGAAAGGGACAGGAAGGACCAGTTTGAAGGTTTTCCCACAAAGTGACGCATAACCCTCACTGCAGTCCGTTATTCACAGAATAGTTTTTTGACAATATCTTTGGAATAAATTAACACTTCTCTGCTTTTATGTCTTGAGCCTTTGCACAATGCCCCCTACCCCCTCCACCAGCTGTCAGGGAGGGTCTGTTGATGCAGAGGTGATTTTTTTCATTCTGGTTTTTGATGGTTTATTTTGTGATGTGATGGTGTCATGTCACATCTGTGAATGGATCCCAACAAGTTTTGCTGAGGCCTAGGCATTGACACACAGCTGCCAGAAATGGAGACAGATGATGTTTTGTCAGTTCACAGCCCACCATGGTAAAGGAACTGGTGCAGTGTGGTGTAAATATAGCAAAGCATGATATAGATAGTGTCTTGTAGTGTGATGTAGTGTTGTGTAGTGTAGTGTGATGTTGTGTCGTGTAGTGGTGTAGTGTAGAATAGTGTGGATTGTGGTCTAGAGGTAATGCTCCTGCCTATGCAAAAAGTGGGTTTAATCTCCATTTGATGACAGCCATGGTGTGGTGTGGTGTGTATGTACAGGTGATATGATGCTCACACAGTGACAGCCATGGTGTGTATACTGTACAGATGATACAATGCTGACAGCCATGGTGTGTATACTGTACAGGTGATACAATATGGTGTGTATACTGTACAGGTGATACAGTGCTGACAGCCATGGTGTGTATACTGTACAGGTGATACAATGCTGACAGCCATGGTGTGTATACTGTACAGGTGATACAATGCTGACAGCCATGGTGTGTATACTGTACAGGTGATACAATGCTGACAGCCATGGTGTGTATACTGTACAGGTGATACAATGCTGACAGCCATGGTGTGTATACTGTACAGGTGATACAATGCTGACAGCCATGGTGTGTATACTGTACAGGTGATACGGTGCTGACAGCCATGGTGTGTATACTGTACAGGTGATACAGAAGCTACAGGAGAAGGCCCAGGCTGGTTATCCCATCAGAGCTGAAGACATCCCCCCTCCTGTCCACATCCCTGCTGATGAAGGTACACTCTGTGTGTGTGCGCATGTGTGTGTTGTGTGTGTGTGCGTGCATGTGCGCTAGCGCACACACGTGAGTGTGCGTGCGTGTGTGTATCTGTGTTTGTGTGTCCGTGTGTCTGTTAATGTGTGTGTGTGCTGCATGCTTGTTAGATATAATCACATCTTCTCTGAGAGTGTAAGAAGCTTTAGAGCACCACTTGCATGATCAATATTTCACTAGAACAATGACCACTCTGTGCAAAGTATGTCATTGGCATATGATGGAAATTGTGTTTTTACAATCAGGGCAGTGTTAGAGAGCTGAAGACATTTATTTGCACAAAAGTCTAAACTCAGATGCTTTATATAACATTGTGATCTGCAGTGACACAGAAAGTTAAAATTTGATTGGTCAAAATTGTGTTAACAAAGTCATTTCTAATTATGGCGGACTGTAAGTATGTGAAGAAAGAAATGACAATAAAGTTGATGAGCATGATGGGGCTCCCAAAAAGTACATTATGGAACGTCGGCAGGAAGAAAATAAATATGTGACTACAATGTAAGTTTAGATAAAATGTGCACAATCTGGTTTGGGACTTTTGAGAAATGTGTGGTAAAACATAAGGCAGTCAGGTCTGCATTGAATACTTTGATCTTTGGTTTTTTTTGTTTCTCAGCTAGAGCTCCAAGGTTCACCAATGGTAGGAGTTTTGTGTATGCAACCATTCCCCCTGCCCCCACTCCCCACAACCACCATTAACCCTCTTGCTGTTGGATTCTTCAGAGCTAAACTGCCTTTAGATTTTGAATTCTTTGCAGGTTTTCTACCCCCAAATGACTTACTTTACTCCTAAGACAATTGTGTGTGTGCATGACAAGCTATCAAGCTGAAATTTTGTCACAAGCTAGGCATGTCTTTGTACTTGCATTTAGACACAAGTTTATGTGTCTGGTCACCAGATGTCTTGTCATTGTCACCTTATTTGTCACCAATCACAGGTAAAAGTATGGTATCCTGCATGGATTTGACAATAGTTCATGCATGTTAGTGTCAAATAAGGAACTGATACCCAGCTGATGTGTTTACCAATGGTTATGTGCAATAGTACTTCAAGGATGTGTCACACAATGTCCCCATAACACCTGTTGTTTTATAGTATGTCTCGAGGAGACAGAAGTTTTGTTTAACTTTTTTTCTTTTGAAAACAAGTCATATTCAATAAACATATGACCTTTATACTGCAGTTCATATTTGCATGTGCTACCACATGTTTGTTAAGTGTATAGAAGTGCATTATTGTACATGACTGTCACACTGTCACCAGTGTCACTGCACAGGTGGGACAAATTCGAAACAGCACAGAATTTCTGTAATTCTACAAAATTTTTAACTTGGTAGTGTCTAAAGTAGTCTGATGGCACAGGGTCACATCACATCACATAAAGTACAAATTGTGGATGTATGGGGGGTGTACCCATTGCTGTCACCTGTTGAACCTTGGAAGACCAGGGACCTATTTTTGTTCCCTTCTTGCCATTTCCGTTATTGGCATATCTGTTCGTTTCTGCCTTTGCAGTTTCAAAGGAAAGGTGTGGTAATAATGAGAAAACAGCCAAAAGGCATCAGTTTTCAAGCGTCTCTGCGGCTGACCGGCAGGAGGTCAAATTTCTCCACAGTCTGTGTGTGTGTGTGTGTGTGTGTGTGTGTGTGTGTGTGTGTGTGTGTGTGTAGCACAGGTCAGGAATGTGCCCTGTAGCACATTATTTTCTGGCTCACTCTTCTCCCGAACTGCAGCATTTCCTTCCTCCTCTTCCTCATGAGCGTTTAATATCGGGCTCACTTAACATTTATCGTTCAAATGTTTCTACTTCCAAGACAATAACATCCAATTCATCGTCTCGCAAATCAGATGAATCATCTGCTACCAAAGAAGATGCCATTTTTTTCACCATGCTGCTATGATTGAAAAGCGTTCCAGCCGCTGGCTGTTATTTCTTCCTTCCCTCTTCACTACACACATGTTAGTGGTCTAAATTTATCACTGGCACCCTCTCTAACACTCCCTGCATCACCCCACCAAGTTTCAGACACATTGTGTGAAAACCACGAGATTTGTGTGTGATGGAAAAGTACTGCCCACGTGGGCAGCATCAGCTGTCGGCTGCGGTCATATTGGAATCTAGCGGCAGCATCCGTTACTGTCAGCTGCGGCCGTAACTGGATCAAGACGGTTAAGGTAGCCACATTCTGACTTCAGGGATACAGCTGGGAGTTGAATCTACCAAATTTTCTAGGTCAGTCAGGAGGTACCTCCCTGCTCTTTTTCAATTTTCAATTGCTGTAGGCCCTTTTAACGTGCACAAGTCTGTAAGCACATGGGTATGTCTGGTTTAGAGTCTCCTCTGAAAGACTTGACATTCAGTTTGATGCTCCTGTCAAACTGGGAAGAGAAGTCAAGGCTGGGAATCAAACCTAGAGCCTCAAGGTTTACTTGTTAGCAGGCGATCATCTAAACTATCCTGCCATTTTTCTTCTTGAACACTTGGAATTAATAGTTTCATCTTTATATATGTGGCACTGTCAGATGACTGATGTTGGTATGATCTGTCCACAGAGTTTGTTGTTGACCCCAGGCCAGTGATAACAGAGCGTATCGCACTGTATTACCAAGCCATTGAACTGGCTGAAGAGGAGGGGAACAAGACACGAGTCAAAACACTGCAGGATGGCATTCAGGTTGGTTGTTTCGGGGTTAGCTTCTGAGTTGTGGGTTATCCAAGTCAGTGTGTGTGTGTGAGAGAGAGAGACAGAGAGAGAGAGGCTACATTAAATTTCTGTCTTTAAATATTTTTTAAAGAGTTTTATAACTCTGTATTCATCTGTGTGTATTGTGTAAATGTGTAAAGGAAATGATTAAGTAACCAGGATAGTGGTGACTGGTGGGGGGGGGGGGGAGTGACAGACAAAAGGGACATTTTACTTTTGTTGTTTTGTGTCCATACCGGATTTATATGTATGTGGTTTGTAAATAAAAGAAAGCAGACTTATTCAAATCCTCTTTTCCGTCTCATTTACTGACTTGGAATTCAGTGTGATAATCCTGTTGTTTCTTTTTTATGTGGACAATTTCAGAAGCTGGAGTACCTGTTGAAGCGGGCAGAAACCAACATCCCCATCTACAAAAAAGACTTGCCCTGTTCACCAGCCCTGGGACCCAAGTTCCGTAAGTTGAAGTAGAAATACCAGCTTAGTTGTGATTTACAATTTTTGTTCTAAGTCATCAAATAACTAGAATATGTTATGTTATGGTTGTTGTGACATGTAAACTGATGTTTGTTTGATGAGATATTTGTCTACAGGCATGTGAAATTTTTGAAAACTGACATGTGTGTGTGTGTGTGTGTGTCTAGATAAGTAAGTAGTTGATAGCATTTTACTTGATTGGAGTAATTATTGATTTTCTTGTTACTTTTTACCACACATTACTTTCATACTTTCCATCACCCTGCTGAAATGTACGACCTGTGTGTGTGTGTGTGCGTGCATGCGTGCGTGTGTGTGTGTGTACATTTGAATTTGTTAGAATATTGTTAATCATTGTTGGTTGCATGTGTAGGAGTGGATTGAATGCAAGAGCTCTGATTTGTAATTGCAAGATATAGCGCTATATAAATTCCATTTTTGATTATTATTATTATTATTATAAGCTGTACAGCAGCTCAGGAAACTATTCAGTCATGAGATGCCTCTCTAGTGAGCGTGGTTACCTGCAGTTTGTCATGTTTTTTGTGGTTGACTTTTTTGTTGTTGTTTTTTTTGGTCATTCGGAGATGACAGTCATGAAACAGATAGCCTTCTCATCAAGGCCTAGTAATCAGCATGTCCTAGTGCTGTGTGCGTTATGGAATCCATTGGTTGAGGTGTCACGGGGTGTACTCACTGGAAGGATAATGAAGTTAGGGATTGGGAGCAGACTGATGCTGTTCATGGTGAAAACACTGTTGTAGTTGACTGCATTCAGTCTTCAGACTTTAGCTGAGAGTGCAAACCCAGAAATGACTGTGACCATCTATTGTGCTCTGGCAAACAAACAAAAAGATGATAACTGTGGTGTTGCTGCTGCTCCTGATAATGATGATGGTGGTGATTGTGCTGCTGCTGCTGCTGCTGCTGATGATGATGATAAACATTGAATGTTATGTTTCAGATAAGCAGACAGAGCAGTACAGGAAGACGGTGGGCTGCTGACCAAGATGAGTGGACTCAGCACCAGAGCTGCCAAACTGGCTGGGGAGAGGGGGGACAAGGAGAAGGAGAAACAGCTTCTGCACAACGCCAAGGTCAGGGCTGGGCCGTATTTCTTATCTTGTAGGTCTGTCCTGGTTGATGTCTTTACTTTGGGGTTTATTCATGGATTATCCTGCTGTCTGATTTTATTTTCAGGACTCATTTATTCATCCTGTGAGTTGGAATTTCGGGCTATATATTTTACATAAATGCTATCAAGCAAGCTTTTTGGGGATTTTCTGGAGTTTTCAATACAAATAAAATCTGTTTGAGACTGTACTTTAGTTTCGTTGGAGACTATACTTAATGTAAAATAAATTGTCAGAGTGAAAACCTTCCTGACGTTAAAGTTGTGGGGTGTGGTTGTGTGCAGGTATTGAAACAGGTGCTACAGGACTATGAGGCAGGTAAACCCCTGGACGTGTCAGCCTGTCCCTACTCTCTGGCTGACATTGAACGCCTGGCTGATGAGGCAGGTGTACCAGGTACAGCTTTTTCCTCCTGTTTTTTCTTTCATTATCTCGGGGTTTGAAAGACACTATAGCCGAGTGGTTAAGACTGTTTGACTTCATTCCCATGGGTCCATGAGGTCAAAGATTCAACTCTTGGCGGCATCTGGTGAACCAAGGATGGGGATTTTTACAATCTTCTAGGTCAACTTCAAGTGCAGACCTGCCAGCGCCTTAATTCCTTTTGTGTTTATACACATGCAGAAGATGAAATAGGCACATTGAAGATCCTGTAATTCATGTCAGTATTCTGTGGGTTACAAAAACATGGACATACCCAGCACACAGCCCCAAAGTTGGAATGTGGCTTCCTTCATGGTGGGCTAAAACAGTTGCATATACAAAATCTCACCGTTGGTAAACCTTGGAGCTCTAGCTGAGGAGCAGAACTTTAAAAAAATCTCAGGGTTCATGTAGTCTTAAATGCTTGGACAACTTTGTGTTGTGTTGTGATGTGTGTCAGCACAGGGAGGAACATTGCAGTAGTGTGTGTTGTTGTTGTAGTGTGTTGTGTTGTGTGTCAGCACAGGGAGAGACATTGCAGTAGTGTGTCTGTGTTGTTGTTGCAGTGTATTGTGTTGTGATATGTGTCAGCACAGGGAGAGAACATTGCAGTAGTGTGTGTGTTGTTGTTGTTGTTGTTGCTGCAGTGTATTGTGTTGTGATATGTGTCAGCACAGGGAGAGAACATTGCAGTAGTGTGTGTGTTGTTGTTGTTGCAGTGTGTTGTGTTGGGTAATGTGTCAGCACAGGGAGAGACATTGCAGTAGTGTGTGTGTTGTTGTTGTTGTTGCAGTGTGTTGTGTTGTGATGTTTCAGCACAGGGAGGAACATTGCAGTAGTGTGTGTGTTGTTGTTGTTGTTGCAGTGTGTTGTGTTGTGATGTTTCAGCACAGGGAGGAACATTGCAGTAGTGTGTGTGTTGTTGTTGTTGTTGCAGTGTGTTGTGTTGGGAAATGTGTCAGCACAGGGAGGAACATTGCAGTAGTGTGTGTGTTGTTGTTGCAGTGTGTTGTGTTGGGTAATGTGTCAGCACAGGGAGAGACATTGCAGTAGTGTGTGTGTGTTGTTGTTGCAGTGTGTTGTGTTGTTGTTGCAGTGTGTTGTTTTGTGTAATGTGTCAGCACAGAGAGGAACATTGCAGTAGTGTGTGTGTTGTTGTTGTTGCAGTGTGTTGTGTTGGGTAATGTGTCAGCACAGGGAGGAACATTGCAGTAGTGTGTGTGTTGTTGTTGTTGTTGCAGTGTGTTGTGTTGGGCAATGTGTCAGCACAGGGAGGAACATTGCAGTGGTGTGTGTGTTGTTGTTGTTGTTGTTGCAGTGTGTTGTGTTGTTGTTGCAGTGTGTTGTGTTGGGTAATGTGTCAGCACAGGGAGAGACATTGAAGTAGTGTGTGTGTTGTTGTTGTTGTTGCAGTGTGTTGTGTTGGGTAATGTGTCAGCACAGGGAGAGACATTGAAGTAGTGTGTGTGTTGTTGTTGTTGTTGCATTGTGTTGTGTTGGGTAATGTGTCAGCACAGGGAGAGACATTGCAGTAGTGTGTTGTTGTCGTTGCAGTGTGTTGTGTTGGGTAATGTGTCAACACAGGGAGGAACATTGCAGTAGTGTGTGTGTGTTGTTGTTGCAGTGTGTTGTGTTGGGTAATGTGTCAACACAGGGAGAAACATTGCAGTAGTGTGTGTGTTGTTGTTGCAGTGTGTTGTGTTGGGTAATGTGTCAACACAGGGAGGAACATTGCAGTAGTGTGTGTGTGTTGTTGTTGCAGTGTGTTGTGTTGGGTAATGTGTCAACACAGGGAGAAACATTGCAGTAGTGTGTGTGTGTTGTTGCAATGTGTTGTGTTGTGATGTTTCAGCACAGGGAGGAACATTGCAATGGTGTGTGTGTTGTTGTTGTTGTTGTTGCAGGCAGCCAGCACCTGCAGGATGCAGAAACAGTACGCCTGAGGTGTAACCAGTACAAGCTGGAGGCCCTCAAAGCCAAGCGCTCTAGACACACCGACCTGGCGTTCCAGCACATGAGAGTTTTCAAGGTCAGGAACACCTCTGATTTTTGTTGTTGTTTTAAAACCACTCCTCTGATCATTAAACCCCCCCCCCACCCCAAACCCAACCTTGTCCTCTGATTACTTTGTTTAGAGTGGTCTTCTGATAATAATGAAGATAGGATAGGTAGGTGTTCCCATCACCTCTGCAGTCGTTGGGGTGTGAGGTTCAGAGACCTCAGCTTCTCTAGGGGCCAGCATATTGAGGGTGATGCTCATCTCCTCTCCCTTGCTGCTTTACCTTCCCTGTCCCTAAAGAGGGCAGGTACCCATTTACAACTGCATAAACTAGAGGACAGTATTGAAACCAAGGTGCATGAATGGTGACTCATCCACTAGGTAGCCACACTGCGTAATCTTAGCTTGGGAAGAGCGAGTGCTCTGACCACTGAGCTATTGCGTCCCCATGTGTTCATTGTGAAGAGAACACGAAAATGGAATGATTGGGTTTCCCCGTTCTTTAAAAAGATTGTTAACGTATGAAATCTGCCTGACAAAATTGGTTCAAGGAAAACATATGAATAAAACTTGCTGCAAACAGAATGGGGGCTAAAAGAAAGGAAGAAATTCATAAGTGTAGGGGGAAAAAAGAAAAAAACAAGAAGAAAGAAAATGATATCAGCGATATGTGAAGTAGGAAAAGTATTTTGAAATAGAAGGAGGAGGTCTTTCATGAACTTCATTACCCCAATGCCCATTTGATAAAAAGTAAATTCTTTTTCTTCATCTTCAAATGCTCAGACAGCAACTATTTTTGTGTGTGTGTGTGTATGTGTGTGTGTGAAAACTGTGTGTGTGTGTGAGAGAGAGAGAACTTAATAAAAAGAATGAAAATAAAACAAATCCTACGAGAACAAAGAACATTTCCATTGTAACATAACTAGAATGATATTCAACTACAGGTAACAGCTAACATTAATCAAAGGTAGATCCCAGCTTGACTATTATGAAGACAAACAGACAAATTGCAAAGAAGCAAAGTCATTCAAAATGTGCTCTTCAGTAAAGGAGCTGTTTGAAGAATGACAATAGCCCAACTTTTGTAAAATTGAGATCCCCTGCAAATGGGCAGTGTACAAGTAAATGGATTCACTGTGATTTGTTCACAAGATAAGCATTTAATATTTTTGCAATATTTCATGTGGAAACTGTTTAAACGAAAACAGTATATTAAGGCCATGTGCGGCAGTAGATTTTGCTAAAATTGGGTCATTTTGGCTATTTTTAGATTTTTCCAAATTTACACTCTAAAACATGTATATATTCATATTCCATACTTAAATTTTACTAAAACAGTGTCTTTATGCTATTAAAAAAGGTTTTAATGACCTAACCCAACCGTGTTTGTGTTCATTTGTTCCGAAAAATGCGTGAAAATGCCGATTTTTACACCCTAGCAACATGCATTTCTGGTTCACAAACTGTAACACATCGCACACCAAACGAAACTAGATTATCTCCCCTACACTTTTCCGACGAGCTTCTACTACGAAAACTCATTCACAACGAACTACACGTCTTTTTTCGTCGATTAGCATATCCACGGCAACTTCCATATATAGAAAGCGATTCAAAACTAAGCTAGCCGGTTAGCTGTATTGGGTCACGTGACGCTTATGTCATTGCAAATGGCCGTTGTTTACATCGTGTTTCTACCTCCGCTTCAAGCAGAAAAATGACTCGTTTATGGAAACAAAGCCTCAGTTGGTTCCTAAATGCAAGCCGAAGCTAAAAAACACCTTGCATTTGTTCGACAGTGCAAAGCATTGAAGGAAACGGACGAATTGCTGAGAATCAGTGCCGAATCTGGACCGAGCAACACAGTGTTCAAAAACTGAAATCGGTTCGTCTGCTTCGCTGTCAACATCAACGCGTATTGAGGGCGTTTTTCTGAACGAGAAAGCTTGTACTCGCTCAAACATGAACTATATCAGGCAGTGTGTGAAAAAAAGGTTGGAAAAGGCCAGTGCAGAGCCATCTGGTAACTGTCACGAGCAGAAGTTGCTCCCAGTGTAAACACTCGTTTAGCATCAGAGCAGACAAAAAGAAACCACGTGAACTAGACTAGCTGTTCTGTGTGTTCAATGTGTGTAGTGTTTCCCCTGTAAGCAAGCTGTCGAGGGGGTAGAAGGTTTCCTTAACTTAGAGAGGGGGTGGAGAATACAAGCTCAGAAATTTTATTTGGTGGATATTTTATTTCTGTAGCATCTAAAATATAAATCTAATGTGTGTGTGCATGTGCATGCATGAGTGAGTATGTGTGTGTGTGTTGTGTGTGTGTGTGTGTGTGTGTGTGTGTGTGTGTGTGTGTGTGTGTGTGTATTTTCATTCATTTCTACCTGTAACTATTTTAATGAGACAAGAAGATACTTTTGTGATTATGGACAGAAGTATAGGGTAAACTGTATGACTGAATGAACAGTTTTCAGAAAAGGATTCAGGCTGAAATGAATAGGTTCAAATGGAGTGGAAATCAGCTTTCAAGTGTGTTGTTTGAACAAATTCATTTTATTAGATTATAGCATACTTTCCATGCAAGTATACACAAACACTCACAGATTATATATGTATGTGTGTATGTATGTATATATGTATGTGTTTGTGTATGTGTGTGTGTAATTTGTGTAATGTATGTATGCATGCATGTATGTTTATGTGCACTTGAATACACACACACAGACACACAAACCTCCTAAAGTAAACTATAAGTAGTATAAGCAGATCTTTTATCTTGATCCATTTTATGAGCACACATGGAGTTTGAGGCAGTCTTGTAGTGTGCTCAGTGGAACGCGACAAGCTCCCAATACCTTCAGTGAGCTGTCAACACCCCTGATCTGTGAGAAGCAGCATATCTACTACCTATGCCTGTGTATGAGAGACTGACAAATATGGAGCTGCTTCAAAGATGTGGTGCTGGCTAAGACTCAGAGTGCCTGAAACAGTCTCATGGAATTTGTCATTCCAAGGACAAGTTTACATCATGCCAGTGAGTTCTCTTCGCAGTCTTGACAATCATCCATGAGTTCAATTTTGGTCCTGATTCTACCCAAGACACTGCCAGTTGCTTTGGATTTGAAAAAAAGTGTGCACATGAAGAGGCTGGGGGCATCCAGACAGCAGAAGAGGGAGAAGAAAACCCTCAGATACCAGACAGACAGTGTGATCCAGAGGCGCGACACTCTGTGACCTGCTAAACTGAAGAGGTAGGAGGAGCTGATGGAGCTGGAAAGTGGCCCTGCCTTTGCTACAGGGGTGTTCTGACTGTGTATTCTTGTTGCTGAAAGGTTTGCTGTGTGTATTGAAGCCTTCCAGCAAGGCTGTGAGTAATAAATGTTGGTCTAACATGTTTGTGTTCTTTTTCCTCTGTTTTCTCGGGTTTTTGTGTTTTTTGCATGGCTTGCATTTTGGGATCAAAAAATCTCAGAAACTGTCTATCAGATGTTAATGAAACTTGGCACACTTGTACATTATTGTCTTCTTGACAGACTAACAGAGAGGTTTTTTTTAAAATGTAGATATCTTTTCTGTTATTGGAGCAGATTGCATAATACCGCAAATATAAATGACCATTTTAGGAAAAAAAATTAATAAAAAATTAACAATCAATGTACTGAGGAAAAATCTCTCTGTTAGTATGTAAATACATCTATAATGTACATTTGTGCCAAAAATCATGAATGTACTATTTAAATTTTTATAGGTAAAAAATGATTTCCTAAAAATCCAAGATGGCGGATGTTTATCTTGGTTTCCATGGCAACATGGCTCACTAACATAAAACAAATAGCATTTTTGTATTTAGAAGTCACAGTACTATAAGTTGATATTCAAAACTAGATTTTAATTCTTCAGTTGTAAAAAGTAAAATTTAGTGCCTCACATGGCCTTAAACTGATGATGCGTCTGGGACTTGAAGATAAATTGTTAAACAAGATGATGTTGGTCTTATTTGTAATAGTACTTTTTACGCAGTTATTGTAATATTGACACTCTGAACTCTCGAGAAAACTAAGGAATCGATCAGAAAATATTTTCTCTATGAATCTGCAACACTCCAGGAGATCTAATGGAAAGGAGAGACTAATAGTACTATCAGAACTGTAAGCTGCTTTTCTGGCAGCTTGATCCACCCTTTTTTCATTGGGAACGATCCCACAGTTTGAAGGCACCCAGAAGAAAGTTTTAAAAAAGGTAAAGGAGTCCCATAACCTATAAGGTGTGGGGGAGCGAGGCTTCAGAGACCTCACTTCAGCAGCGAGGGAGAGGAGATGGGCACCGCCATCAATATGCTGGCCCCTAGAGAAGTGAGAAGAAAGTTACTGAGATATATATCTTTAACTGACAAAAGATCTATGAGATGTTTCATTTCAGTCGTCACTTCACTTCTTCGTTTTTTTAATTTATAAATCTAAGTGTATGTAACACTGATTTTGAATCTACACAAAATAATATTTGACAGGCATTCATGGGCAGAGTGGACATATAATTTAAAGCCATGAGGATGGGAATGGCTACGAGTTCAGCAGTAAAACTAGATAAATAACTACCCAAGTGATATTGCTTTACACATTTTAGTGCAAGGATTACAAAAGGAGCACCTGCTCTACCGTCTTCAAGTACAGAACCGTATGTGTGTGTGTGTGTGTGTGTGGTGTGTGTGTGGTGTATGTGGTGTGTGTGTGCATGTATACATGCTTGTTCATGTATGTGTGTGTGGTTTTGTTGTTGTTTTTGGGGTGGGGGGGGGATCAAGCAGTGTGTGTGTGTCTATGTTAATCGGTATGCATAGAAGTGTGTGTGTATGTGTGTGTGTGTGCCTGAATAGTTAAAAACCTCTGTGCACCTGTGTGCTTGTGTGTCTGTAGGTCTGTGAACTCGGTAAGGAAGTAATGAGGTCAGTGTGTCAAGAATTATGCAGTACTCTGCCAGCACAGCCAGCCACTTTGACAGCAATACTGATCATTACCTGACACCTATACTGTGCAGTTAAGAAACAGGTGAAAACAATCACTGCCCTGAGGTAGCTTGCTTTATGCAGGTGACTGTATGTCAGAAAGGAGCCTTCATTTTCCTTGTCTGTGGCGTATGAATCACACACCCTCCTCTATTTCTGACTCTGGGTAGAGTTGTACATGGATATTTGTTGGGATTTTTTACCATAGTCTTTAGGGCAGCCCTATTCAGTCAGTATTCAGGGATGTTTCTGATTGTGGATACTGACAGTGTGTGATCTTAACAGATACCTGTTGTGCTGGTTTTGATGCAAGATGTCTCCTGTCTGTACATAATGTGGTGTGAAATGCCATACTGTGATGCTATTTCTTGTGAAAGAAGCAAACAGAAATCTGCTTTGGGAAATGAGTTTTTGAGATATTAATTTAACTCCCATCAGTTCTGATTTATTTTTAACACAGCTGATCAATGGTGGCATTGGTGGCAGAACGATCACAAACCTACGCTTCTCAGATGACAGATAGCAGGATCAGAAAAAGAGCTTGCCAGCCTAACAGAACACCTGAATAAGTCCTCCAAAACATACGGCATGGAAATCAGTGCAGAGAAGACCAAACTGATGACTGATAACACCAACGGCATTAGCACTGATATCAGGGTTAATGACCAGAAGCTGGAAACAGTTCAAAGCTTCAAGTATCTGGGAGCCATTGTATCAGACCAGGGATCCAAGCCAGAAGTAGTATGCAGGACTGCACAGACAATAACAGCACTGTCAAAACTAAACACCATCTGGAGAGATAAAAATATCACTTATCTCCAAGATCAGACTAATGCGCTCCCTTGTCATATCCATATTTCTGTATGCCTGTGAATCATGGCCCCTGACTGCAGATTTGGAGAGAAGAGTACAGGCAGTGGAGATGAGATGCTTTCGGGACTCCTTGGCATCTCCTACAAAGACCACATAAGCAACGAAAGCGTGCATAACAGAATCCAGCAAACCATTGGACCCTATGAGAACCTTCTAACGATCGTAAAAAAGCGTAAACTTAAATGGTATGGGCATGTCACAAGATCCAAAGGACTTGCAGAGACAATTTTACAAGGCACTGTCCAAGGAGGAAGAAGAAGAGGCAGACCAAGGAAGAGCTGGGAGGATAACATCAGCGAATGGACAGGCCTAGAACTCAACAAAACCCTGAGAAAGGCAGAACAGAGAGAGGAATGGAGGGAACTGGTTGTTGAGTCTTTGAGGGTGTCCCCACGGTCGTCAGACTACGGGACAGATAGATAGATAGATAGATAGATCAATGGAGAGGTTTTTTTTACAGAAATGTTCCACAAGTATTTTAAAAAGTGCTATGTGTTGATTTGTTTTAAAAATACTTGACATATTCATGTTGGATGATAATTGCACATTTTATAGGCATTTTAGTATTGCATGTGTTATTGCTGGGGGGGGGGGGGGGGAGGGTAGTGGAAAACATGCTGATGATGATAATGATTGGTGTGTATGGTTTCAGGGTCTTCAGTCCCTACTGCATGCAGTGGAGAAGGGGGAACCCATTGACATGACCCAGGTTGGTGACATTCATATCCTGTTATATGTCCCCAATTTTCTTCTTTTGACCATTTTATAGTATGCCCCCACTTTTCTTCCTCTGACTGTATAGTATGCCCCCAGTTTTCTTCCTCTGACTGTATAGTATGCCCTCACTTTTCTTCCTCTGACTATATAGTGTTGAGCGCTTTGATTTGTTGCTTAACAAGATTCAGCGCTATATAAATTCCATACATTATTATTATTATTATGTCCCCACTTTTCTTCTTTTGACCATTTTATAGTATGCCCCCACTTTTCTTCCTCTGACTGTATACTATGTCCCCAGTTTTGTTCCTCTGACTGTATAGTATGTCCCGTTTTCTTCCTCTGACTGTATAGTATGTCCCCAGTTTTCTTCCTCTGACTGTACAGTATGTCCCCAGTTTTGTTCCTCTGACTGTATACTATGTCCCCAGTTTTCTTCCTCTGACTGTATAGTATGTCCCCAATTTTCTTCCTCTGACTGTATAGTATGTCCCCAATTTTTTTCCTCTGACTGTATAGTATGTCCCCAATTGTCTTCCTCTGTATAGTATGTCCCCAGTTTTGTTCCTCTGACTGTATTGTATATCCCCAATTTTCTTCCTCTGACTGTACAGTATGTCCCCAGTTTTCTTCCTCTGACTATATAGTATGTCCCCAGTTTTCTTCCTCTGACTGTATTGTATATCCCCAATTTTCTTCCTCTGACTGTACAGTATGTCCCCAGTTTTCTTCCTCTGACTGTACAGTATGTCCCCAATTTTCTTCCTCTGACTGTACAGTATGTCCCCAATTTTCTTCCTCTGACTGTATAGTATGTCCCCAGTTTTCTTCTGACCATATCATGTCTTCACTTTTCTTCTAACAGTACTTGTGAGTTGGGTGTGTTCATGCACACTATGTATGTGTGAGTGTGTGTGTATGCATGCGTGCATGTGTGTATGGGTGTGTGTGTGTGTTTGTGTGTGTAGGTAGGTGAGTGTGCGTTTGTGTATGTGCATAGGTGTGTGTGTGCATGCATGTATGCGTGTGTGTGTGTGTGCCCGTGCATGCATGTGTGTGTGTGTGGTGGTGGTTGTTGCTGTTGCTGCTGCTGTTGCTGCTGCTGCTGTTGTTGTTGTTTGTTGTTAAACTTTTATGACTGGAGTTCCAAATGAGCCCAGTTTTAATTTTGTGCTGTCATTGGTAGGTGACAAGAATTGGTCATTGTTCTACACAAAATCACAGTCACAAAACAAAGACAAAATTTGGGTGAACACAAAATCTTATTAAAAGCTATAGCTTATTTACTGGAAATTGAATTATGCAAATGAAAGAAGCCCTGAATAGTTTTATGCATAGTTCTTAGTATCTGTGTGTTTTATGCATATTTCTTAGTATCTGTGTGTTTTATGCATATTTCTTAGTATCTGTGTGTTTAATGAATTTGTTAATTTATCCATTTTAAAGGGCCTCTCTTATCTTCAGAGGTAATGCTGCATACATTCATGGCTCTTTTTATTTGTTTATGAATATATCAGTATTATTTATTTTGTTTGTTTATTGATCACACAGGTGTCTTCACCACCTTTAGAATAAACTTTACATGCACTTATGACTATGTTGGTTTGTAAATGATTTTCTTTATTAATTTATTGTGTCTTGATTTACTTTTCATGTGTCTCCCTCATCATCAGAACAGGCATTACATCAATGTATCACTGTTTTTGTTTATCATTTTATTGTCAGGTCCCCCACTATCATCAAAAGAAACATTATGTACAGTTATGACTGTTTTTGTATGCTAACAATTCATTTATTTATTTTTTATTTATTCATTCCGTGTACTTCCTCCACCATCAGTAAAGACTTTACCTACATATATGACTGACTTTTGTTAAAGATTTTGTTTATCTATTTATTATTTCAGGTGCCTCCCCCACCCTCAGAGCAGACGCCCACCACAGAGGAAAAAGCCAGAATACTGTCTCAAGATCCTTCACAGTCCACAAACCACCAGGTAATACTGCTGCTGTTGGGCACCTGTCTGTCTTTTTCTCTCAGGTTCCACCCCTGCTCTCCTTTTTTTCTTAACTTGAATAAACAGCAACTAAGTCTGTTTTTCGGGGGGTGGGGTGGGGAGGGGAGGTTGTTGTTAATAATTTAGACCTTCTAGACCAAAGTTGTATATTAGCTTAATATGTACAAAGTAAAGGTTGGACCTTCCATGTATTTTTGATAAGCCAGTCTCCTTAATGGAATGGATGTAGTTTCCCTGTGGGGATCCTGGGGGCATGTCAGTATAAACAGCATCCCCACCTTCTGGAAATTCTGTGTTATACTATTCTTTTCTATCCCTTTCTTTGCTTCTGCCTTGTTCCTTTTCTTCCTGTCACCTCCTTCTTGTCTGTTTTCTACCTTCTTGGCCCATTCTCCTGCCTTTTTTTCAGGAAGGCTTACAAGATAATAAATCTCTCCCATGCTAAATAAAGTTGGATGCACTGGACCTGACCTGTCAGGCACATAAATGCCTATGTAACGGTTTTTTCGTTCATATGATGGACAACAATAGTTGCTGTCTGAGTGTTCGATGAAGAAGAAGAATGGATGCAGCAGTTGTTTGATTTTGTAGAATCGGCACCTGCAGTAGCTTTCTTCAGAAGTTGTTCAAATCACAGCACATGTGCTGGTTGAAAATTGGACACGTGCACCAGAAAAATATTGTCCTGATAAAGTTCTGAAACTGTAAGGCAGTGATAGGGTCTTCAGGACAAAAACAGATTAAAACCATCATCTGTTGTGGTTTTCTGTCTTGAATATACCTTCAGACAAAGAAAACAAACAAACAAAAGTATAAGCTAAACAGTTTGACAACTGCATTGGGATTGTGACATCAAAATAATGCCAGAAGCAATAAGCGCTTTTGTGGGGATTGTATGTTGCTTTCTTGTTGATGTCACAGCACTCTGTCATACAAGACTGGGCTTTTGTTTTGTTTTTTAAGCAATCGTTCATTTTTCAGTCCATGAACAATTTTTGCACTCTGCCTGTCTGTCTATCTGCCTATTATTTATATTTCTCTCTGCCTCTCTCTGTCTATCTACCTGTCTTATCTATCTGTCTGTATGTGCCTTCTTTCTGTTTGTCTGACTCGCACATTTCCTATCTGCTTCTTCCTCACATTTTTTTTCATCAAAGAATAGGACAATTGACAAAAATGCATGCCCATGGGAACTGGATGTAAAAAAGTTAATGAGTGCTTATTCCATTATCCTCAGTATAAAAAATAAGACAAAATGTCAGATAAAAATGTTAAAATGCAGTTTTTCAAAAGCTGCTTTGTATGTGGAAGGTTTCTGTGTGTTCACATTGATTATTCTGGTGTTCATTTGTCATTCTGACAGATTGCACTTTCAGGGTTTATTTGGGTGGTGGTGGGTTGTTTTTTTTAAACCTTTGATATGTACTATACCCATCACTTCTTTTTGTCGATCATCATACAGTTGCATTTCTGTCAGCATCACACATGTTCTTGCTTCAAGAAAAACGCTTCTTTTTTTCAGGAGGACAGACCGGAGCCAAATGGTGAGAGTGATGGAATGAGCCTTGCTGAAGAGTTGTCTGCCTTTTTGTTTGACAATGCACCGCCTGTAGCGGGCAGTGGTTTCACATTACAGACTCACAGCAACAACCTTCCCCAAACAACACCCACCACCACACCTTCCAGCCATTCTCAACCGCTAGTCACACAGCAACAGCAGCAGCAGCAGCAGCAGCAGCAACAGCAACAGCATCATCAAAACCAGCAGCAGCAGCAGCAGCAGCAGCAAGGAATTGCTCCAAGACAGACAGTGGCAGTTAATGCGTCGCCCAGTTCTGGTTTAAACCCTCTGTACACGTTAATGGAGACCTCCCCCCACAGGTCACATCCCCCCTCCGGTGTCAGGAACGGTGTTCAGCATGTCCCCAGCGGTCAGGCCTACATGTACACAGCTCCTCCTGTTCCCAGCCGCACACTGAAGCCAGGAGTCCACTGGACAGACTCTTCGTGTCCACCTCTTCCAGAGCGAGTGCCTCTCGTGCCCGTGAATGGTTTCCATAACGGTGACCTGGGTTTGGAATCGCTGCAGGAACACGAGTTTGTCAACGTGGATGGAGAGGACTTTGAGACCATGTACAGGCAGATGAAGAGACGGACCATGGGGAAAAGCAATGGAACCCTCAAGTCTAGGTTGGTTTTGCAGTTGTTGTTTTTTTTTATTCCTTGACTAGAGCTCTGAGGTTCATCAATGGTGAGATTTTGTGTATGTGACCATTTTTTCCCACCATGAAGGTAGCTTCATTCCGACTTTGGGGATGTATGCTTGGTATGTGTTTCTATAACCCACCCAATGCAGACATGAATTACAGGATTTTTAACATGCATATTTGATCTTCTGCATGTGTATGTACATGAAGGGAATTAAGGCATTGGCAGGTCTGCACTTAAAGTTGACCTGGGAGATCATAAAACTCCCCACCCTTAATTCACCAGATGCTGCCGAGAGTGAAACCAGGACTTCATGGACCCATGGGATTGAAATTGAATAGTCCTAACCACTCGGCTATGGCGTCTGTCAGTTACCAGTGATGAGACTCAGAGTTCTGGCAGAGGGAAGAAGCGAAAGTAAAGGATGTTTAACAATTAGAGAGAAGAGTTGTGTTGTTTTCTTTCATGGTGTGACCAACTCAGTTGTTTTGATTATTTATCTTTGTTGTGTTGACCATATTATCTATATTTGCTTCTTTTCCTTGGAAGGCACACCTCACAAATTTTACAGTATAGGGTCTAAGTGGGATTCTACACTTGAAAATTCTAAATCAGTCTGAGATCATGCTATTTTTTCAATGATTGGCTATGTTAAAGTGTGTGTGTTTGAGAGTGAGAGTGAGTGAGTGAGTGTGTGTGGGGGGTAGGGGGGGGGGGTGTTCATGCAGTAGTAAACATTAATATACTTTTGCCATTGTTTTGGTCAGGAATTACTGCAGATGTGTGTTAGTGCAAATGTGTGTTTCTCCACACTGAAGGGTTGACAGGAGATGTGTTTTTTGCAGTGCAGAGACATCCTGCATTGAGATCCTGAAGTATGAAGGAATGCAGCTGGACAAACAGGTACTCCTTTTTTATATAGTGAACAATGTGGGGTTCTGGTGTGTGTGTGTGTGAGAGAGAGAGACACACACAATGTGACACAATTTTATTGCTATTTAGCAATCAAGCCATATAGCGCTGCGGCGCGGTAACAACAATATCGAATGCGACGCGATTACAATGACATGGAAACCATGGCAGTGGTGGTATGTACATCAAGATTCGATACATTATTGTCTGTGTCTCAAGTGTCTCAATTTTCAAAGCAGCCTTTCCTTCTTCAGTCTACAGCCAGCGAAGTCAGCCCATGTAAGACCGGATCAGGTCCCGAAGATGATGTAACTCCTGCTCAGCACTCTCCACCACTGTCGCTGTGTGTTGTGTGTTAGTACACTGTTTCCCTTTACGAAGTCTGGCAAGCCTGACACGTTCTTCTGGCAACATGTTTTTCTCTTCTTGCTTGATGTACCAGAACACACACTTAGATTCCTCGCCAGGATCTCCATTCCAAGAGTATTCCAGGGTGATGTCATCTGATTCACACATCACAATGTTTTGATCAACCGAACTATGTACCACCACCTTTCGAAACCGTGTATTTCTCTTGCTGTCCCTTAATCGATGCTGTACATGTTTGTCAGTTAGAGTAGACACATACTGTTTCACAATACCAGTATCAGTATCAAAGTCATCCACTGTGCAGCCAACTGTCAGCTCTTCCTGCACATCAGACGCCTCAGAAGACACACCGATCTTGCTGTCTGTTGCTGGATCACACAGTAGATCAAGTGAATCTGGTGTGGCCGAGGCATTCAATTCACTGCTGACACATAGTTCTGTGTACACACTGGTTTGTTTTTCTTCTGTTTCCACATCGAGCAGGGAGTCAATGTTACACAAGACCGGCTCTTCCAAGACACAGTCATTGTCACATTGGCGATTTGCTTGTCTTTCTTGGTGTTGTCTGCTTCTTTGAACATCGCGACGGATTTGACATGGGGGCTTTTTGCGATAGTACTGAACACGGGAGTTACGGTTCAGCACCGGGTCCGCCATTTCTGTTGACACTGGCTTGTCAGCTGGCTTCATTCGCAAGATGAACACAACACTGCCGCTCTCCCCCGCGACTTTCCAACTCGATACCACGTTGTCGATCAGCAGGGCGTTTAAAGTTGTTATTACAGTTGCTGGAAGGCCAGTAACTGACATTTTGAAGCTAAAATGCAAAAATTTGCAGCAGCTTACTAACAGCACACCCGTTCAGTTCTCGTCCCGTCGAGAGAGAGAGAGAGGAGAGAGAGAGAGAGAGAGAGAGAGAAATGTTTATTACCTCTGTAAAGTACTTGGTGCATATTTTATTTTTCTTAATTTTATTTTGATTTAGATTGTTTTATTTTGAGGATAGTGAATAAGCACTCCTGTGCTTTTTTGCATCCAGTCCCTATGTGCGTGTGCTTCTCAATATTTTGTCATCCATTCCCCCCACCACACAACAGCCTACTCTTCCAAAAGGTGGAACAGGTTTTAATGTGTACGCAAGATGTTCCACATGTGTTTGCACATGGGACCTTGGTTTAAAGCCTTATCTGAAGGACTTTTGGGGGAGTGGAGTAGGCACTGATGTTAAATCCAAGGGGAAAAAATCCCTTTGACTGGAAGTCTTGGCAAGGGCTCAAACCCCGTCTCAAACCTGGGCCATCAGATTGAAAGTGCAACACTCTAACCTCCAGGCTACCCTGTCCCCTACAGCAGCCTTCACAGCAGCAGCCTTCCCTCAGCTTTCCTCACACACAAAAAAAGAATCTCTTCAGATTACTACAGTACCAGCTTTCTTTTGTGCGTATATTGTGTGTGCGTCATATATGAACAGATACCAACCACTGACCACTACTGAAGTCACCAGCAACAGTGCACAGCCTCGTCTGGCTAGTGACTTTATATTGGCCTACTTAAAAAGTTTCCCATAAACTAATGGCTCTGAGAAAGTAAGGGCCCCATCTCAGATCTTGCTGAGTGAATGGCTGGATAGACCAGGTCAAGCCTAGCACATTGCTGCATGTCACTGTGAATGGACATCTCCACCATGCTGGGTGGTCAGGATCATACTGTTCACAATGTACCGTGATCTGTTCAGAATGAACGGCTGGTATTCTCTATCTGATCAATGCTCAGCATTGAGCCTACATCCACTTTGGGTATGTGTGTTTTGTGTATGTTATTGAATCCTCACAACCGCCAATGTCGTTCACCTCACATTCATTTCAGACGTATTGTGTAGCAGTGTGTCCATTCCATAATGATAGATATGTGTTAGGATGTAACAAGAGCGCGTATGGAGAAACTAAAATGAATACAGAGGACTAGCAGCAGTGGAACATCATGTAGCAATAGGCATTATCCTCTTCTTCATTAGGCCCAGTGCATCCATCTTCGGCATTGGAGATAATTGTTGTTTTGAAAATCTTTCTGGGAAAAAGGCAGGAGAATGGACCCAGAAGGTAGAAAATAGATGAAAAGGTGGTGACAGGAAGAAAAGGAACAAGGCAGAAACAAATAGAAGGATAGAAAAGAGAGAAGTCCTTGACCAAATTTCCAGGTGTGGATGCTGTTTATGCCATTAGGCTCCTGACATCCCCACAGGGGAATGAGACAGTATGAAGAGTGTGTGTGTGTGTAGTTTTTCTTTTTTTTAAAATGTTGTTTGTTTGGGGTTTTTCAGGGGTGGATGAGGGAAGTGAATAAACTTGGAACCTCCTGTTATGACATAAGAATGGTGTTATGTACTGTTCAGGGGAGCGAAGAAGGGAAAATGGCGGCAGACAAACTGAGGGGTCAGATGGAGGAGGCCAAACAGCAGCTGCGTGTTGGAGGATATGAAGCATGGCTGGGTGAGCAGTGTCTGCTGCTTTGGTGTACATCTCTCTCTCTTGTTTTGTACTACACTCCACTTTCTGCTTTTTCTCGCTGTCCTTGTGTTGTCTTGATTGTATAAGAGTGGAGGTATTTATACTCTTTTTTTTCCCCCTGTTCCTCGGCTAAAGCTATAAGGTTTAGCAATGGTGAGATTTTGTGTATATGACTGTTTTTGCCCACCATGAAGGTACCTGCATTCTGACTTCAGGGATTTAAAAAAATTATTTATTTTTATTTTTATTTTATACCACTTTTTAGTCATGGCAGATCTCTCTTCATGAAATTCGGGCTGCTCTCCCCAGGGAGAGCACGTCGCCACAAGAGCAGCGCCACCCTTTTTTTTCTTTCTTTTTCCTGTCTGCAACTGTATTTGTTTCCCTATCAGAGTGGCTTTTTTCTATAGAGTTTTGCCAGGGACAACTCTCTTGTTGCTGTGGGTTCTTTTATGTGCGCTAAATAATTTTGTGCAACACACGGCACTTCTGTTTAGTATCTCATCCAAAAGACTAGCACCCATACCACCACTCATGATCTAATGGATGAGGAAAAAGTTTCGGGTCCAAATGGGATTCAAACCACCGCCTTTTTCCGACCCAGGATTTTCGCTTTCTAGGCAGGCGCGTTACCTCTAGACCACTGTTATCTATAATCTGACAATCTGTCATCTGCAGAACATGAAAAGTGTGCCATGGATTGTGAGCTCAGTGAAGAAAAGCGAAAGAGACTGGTTAGACACAGTTGTTTTGTGTGTAAAGTCTGGTCTACCACACCTGAAGAGAGTATTTGACACAGGTCACAATTGTTCTTCCTTAAGTCCATCTTCTCACCCCTCTACCTGTCATCTGTCACCTGTCTCCTTCACCGCTGTCAGCAGTAGGCGCTCCACATACTGCTACCACAGTGATCTTTCCTCTGTCTCTGCTGAGGTCTATGATTTCCCATAGCCCTCCCTGACTGCTGACCTCAGTGATGTTGCTAATGTAGGAAGTAGCTGGTCTACCTCTTTTCCTTCTGCCCTCTACAGTGAGTCATTTTTATGTGTGATGTTGTGTGATAGATTTGGCCTGTGTGATGAACTCATCTTGAATACACCAGTTTGCATGGTACAGTCAAAGCTGTGGGCAGTCTCATATGAGAACATTATCAACAACGTGCTGGTAAATGTTAAGCCAAGTGCACTAGGGATCAGGCATACACTTTTGGACTTTTTCAGATTTTCAGGCTGCGCAGTATTTTTTAATTGTCAGATAGGTTGATGAAAAAGAGATGATAAAAAATAAAGAAAGAAAGAAAGTCTTTATCATATGCATAAAACTAAACATTGAAATTAAATTGTACCATACATTTGTTTGTAGGCACAGTCTTAAATACTTTTTCTAATCTGAATTACATGGTTGCATAGTCCACACACAGATAAGTGCATTGTCAAATCTGTAAACTGAAAGAGCTGGAAAGTAGATTTGAATCAGGAAAATAGTCCCTAATTCCAAAATGATTCATCCAAAATATTGTTCATATAAAATGAACTGCTCAATTCCCTGCTTAATTCAATATAAAATGTCCTTAGAGCAGTTCTTGGAATCAACAACAGCATGATTTCTGAAATATCGATCGGAATCCAGTTGCTTAGATCAAAAGCATCAGTAGTTTATCTTTGACATCAGAAAATCAAGTTACAATCCAGTATCGGTGAAAGTAGGTAGCGGCAGCCAAAATTTTATATAGTATTTGTGTACATAAAAATGGTATTTTTTAAAAGAACTTTTTAAAACAAACACAACAAAAAAAGAATTATGTCTCTATCTCTATTTTTTCAAAAGTTATGGGTGTCTAAAGATGGCGGTACATTTTTCGGCCATTTTAACTGTATGGAAGCCTTATTTGGAAAGGACCTGTAGCGGAAAGCAATACATCACACCCCATAAAAATTTCCCACATACAATGTCTATAATACTAATAATACCTACAAAAGAATCAGCTCTCTATCTTGAAGGGGGAAAAAAATGATATACTTTGTTAAATTCCCTCATCATGTGATTGGCGGTTCTCAAATTGCACGAATGCCATGTTTGAGGCCCAACAGGTTTAAAGATAGCATTTTTATGGCACATTTTACATTGCTTAAAAGATATGATACATAGATTATGTCCAATTTTTTCTAGGGCTACCCTAGACCAAAATGTTTTAAATATTGGGGTCTAATTTGCCAAAACCCTAAAATCCCCTGGACGGACCAAAAAGACAGTACATGGTAGATTTTCATTAATAACTTTTGAACCTGTTTTGATATTGACTTGGAAAATTTGGTGGTGTAAAATTTTGGTTGTATATGCTATTTAAAATACATTTATTGATTTTTTTCATCAATTAATAATGTGTTTTCAGATTCAAAATGGCCGCCAAGTGGCTAAATATGTGTGAACATTTAAGTGAAATGTGTGAAACACTAGTTTTTGTGAAAACATGCTTAGAAAAGAAACAAAAATCATTTTTAACTATATTTTAATGATTAATCAGATGAATAAACCCTATTTTAATGATTAATCATTTGCATGCATTTCTTTATGTTGTGATATATCATTCTGAGAACCAGCTTCATAATCCCTAATTACAGGTGGTAAAGGATGAGGACAGGTTCATGCCAGTAGGGGGAGCTCAGTGTCCCTACTAAACTTGTAAACCTCTGATGCCCAGAGAACTAGGTGGTGTAAATTTGATGCTACATGTTGAGGACACTGGGGATGCAGAAGCGCAAAGAAGCCAAAATTTCACTTGAATCAGCCAAGCCACTCAACCTACTAATGATGAAACACTCATTTGAGGAGAAAAGACAACAAAAGCAAACATTTATCCTGTCCTTTTATAATTTTCTCTGTAGGCGTTGAAGCCAAGCTTTGATGTCTTATTTGTAATTTTTTCCCACGTGTGTACAAGGCTGCCTCTTCCACAGAAATTTCCTGTCAGTTGCCCCCACCACTGGTACATTTTAATATCATTAGGTTTTCCTATGCCTGTTTTCAAAAGCATAACAGCTTTCAAAAGTCCATGAAGCTGTAAAGGGTTGCATAAGTCCCAGATGATGTCCTGTTGGCTGGTTACAACATTTTTCCACAATCCTTAAATGGACACAGCTGTTTTATATGAACTGGCTTGGACAAAAATGTCTTTTATTGGTGTTCCTTTTAGTACATTTTCTTTAAAACTTAGTCAGAAGACCTGCAACCTGGAAGTCAGTTACAATTGATTTGGGACAGAGAAATGGGGCTGTTTCATCAAAATGTCTTCCACCTTCTTGTTTTAGTACCAATAACTGAATAAAGCAGATGCTTGCAAATCTCGCAAACACCTTTGGATGACAACTGTTTAGAGTTGCCAGAAAAAATTACCTCACTTGTTAAGTTAATTTCCATTTTATGTCGATTTAAAGAAATGAAAACTAAAAGGTTTATAGAAATGTTATGCATAGACAAAGAAAATAATTGGGGAGACCCCACTATTGACACACTAGAAATCCAACAAAAGTCTTCATTCCATTGGTGCTATAACTGCTGGAAATTGACTGCAGTACAAATGTGTCACAGATTGTAAAGGTTTGAATAAAGAATTATTTACCTGAAGCACATGTGTTAAATCTTTTATTGTAACCATGTTGTGTGTGTGTGTGTGTGTGTTTTGGTGTGTGTGTGTGTGTGTGTATGCTTACACTGAACCCAAATTTCAACCCCAAAATAATGGAAAAGGGAAAGAAGGGGATTGGGGGGGGGGTGGGGGGGGGTTGCTAGGCTGATAGACACTGTACTAATGCGTATTGTGTATGGTATAATAATACAAAAGATAATAATAAGCTTACTATTGAGTATTACTGCATTGACATGTACTTTTCCTTGTATATGTTGCGGAGAAGAAATCATTGATAATCACATTAATTTTTGGAAAGATTGCGTAACTCAAAAATCCCCCGGCACAACTAAACAAAGAAAATAAACTAAACCCACTTTCAATTCACCAAAAATGATACTAAAGTGTGAATTGTTCAAAAAAAAAAAAAAACGGGGACGACGTTTGCTTCATGAAATCACTGAGTCACACGATCTCAGATTATCTTTTCTTTGTTTGGCTGGTCATTCAGTAAATCGTTAAATACGATCGCTATTTCACCATTTAACCTTACCAAAAAAAAAACATTGTATAGAGTACGTTCAAACTATCTTATTTTGCGATCATCGTAAAATTTGTGAAGTGATTTGTGGAAATATCTGACGAAATCGGGGCATGCTTTTTTCTTTCCGGTTCGCACATGTCGAAGTTTGACAACGATCGTAAAAATCCTTTACTAAGTCTTCGTTTTCAAAAGATCGCACGAATTTTTTGCGCAAACCACGCGATTTTTTGTTTAAATAAACTGTTATATCGATGAATCTATTTGAAACATTTATGAAATTTACCCCCTAAATCGAAAAAAAATTGTCGATCCTTGACAAATCGGTTTCAAGATCGGTTTTGCGATGTCGTTGTCCTTGCCCTTGCGTTAAAAGAACTTTCCACCCTTTGAACACTTTGCTTTAAATTGGGTTTTCGGGTGGACGACGTCCATGAATACATTAACCCATTTCCCCAAAATTTGTACAAATAGGTCGTCTAGTTGATTTCACCTTTAGTTTGGGTATTTTAAGCTACAGGTTCTTCGGAGTTCGCCGTCGGAGATCGTGTACCGCCAAAAATCCTGTTTTTCGCGAAAAATAGCCGTTATGAAAAAACTTTCACCCATCTTGGTATTCTACAATAAAATCTGAACACAATTACCAAATATAGTGACAATAGTTGTCTGTCGCGAATACGCATCGGATTCAAAGTGGTCATGTCCCTTTTTAAGATTTGTACATGTGCGCGAAAATGGCGGGCCGCGCAGCGATTTTTAGCGGAATGCACACCTCATTCACACGCTTTGCGTATTGACGATACACAAGCCACAGAAATAAAAATGCACTCAATGAAAAGAAGAAAGATTGAACTTTTTTCGGATATACAGTGTTTTTTAATTAGTAAAACAGAAGCGGAGTAATAAGAAAGTGAAAAGACCGAAAATTTGCCACTTTTCAGCAGTGATGACAGTATTTGCCTGGGGCTGCCGCTACCTAGTGAAAGCATCGTTTCCATGATTATAGAAAACAAAGCATTTTAGAATGAAAGATAGAGCAGTGTCTAATACAACACAATGTACATGTATGTGCAATAAAGGACCACAGTCTACAAAACCAGTGTTCATGATGCTCCTATGTACACAAAACGCAATGGACTGGCTACAGGTGTCCTTCGATTAATACTGACCCTCTACAGCTCTATAGTCACTCAGTCTTGCCCACTGTTGGAAGGGTATGGCTGATGATCCCAATACTTCCTGGAGAACTGAAAACTTAGAGTATGAAATAAAGAGTGGGAATCAGAACATAAGGAAACAAGTTTTAAAGTGATAGGAATTCAAACAAGACAGCTTTAAGTCGTAATTGAAATGCAAGACAAGATTTAAATTGCAAGAGATGGAAATTGAAGTTGATCAGAATGAATGGGAAGCATTTAGGACCACAACTACCATCATTGGTACCATCCCAGTGCCTGTCACAGCAGACACAGACACATGTCATTCTCTTTACTTCTGACAAGCGGCCCACGTGGAGTAGACTTTCTGGAACTGGGGTACTCTCCCCGTCAGGCTGAAGATGCTGATGGTGAAAGAGTCTTTAGTCACTTCACTGACGTACTGGTCAAAGCCCAGCTCCTCACCCTGGGCAGACCCTGGGCCGTCGGTGAAGGCGGAGAATCCTGTCATGGACAGCATCACCTTGGGGGTGTCACTGAAAGGCGTTGTGAAGAAGATGGTGCTGTTGCCTTCAGAGAACACGCCAGCGCCGTGCGCACCTGAAAATATAGAAAAAAGACTTGGGGTTGTTTTAGGTGGTAGTGATTTGTTTTTATTGTGGTTGGTGGTGGCTGTGGTGGTAATAATAATAATATACCCATGGAATTTTTATAGTGCTGAATCTTGTAAAGCAAACAAATCATAGTGCTTGCATTCAAACCATTCATGCACATGCAACTGTTCACAACTAAGATTAATAGATTTTAAATTTACATATATAATCACACACACGGCATAACGAACTAAGGCAAAGTGATAGAAATAGAGGAGGCTGATTAAAAGTAGGAACAGATGTAAGGTGTAATAATGGTGGAAGATCCTGTGTAAGAAATAAGTGTGTCTTGAGACTGGATTGGAAAGTGTCAAATGAAGGCTTTTGGTGATGGGAGAGAGGAAGGTCATTCCAGATAGATGGACCAGAAATAATGAAAGAACAACAACCAACAGTGATTGTTTGAATCTGGGCATTTGTAGTAGAAGGTATGTGCAGCAGAATGGATGGAATGAGATGGAGTAAATAGGTGAAGACAGTCACAGAGGTGGGAAGGTGCAGCTTTGTGGAGACATTTGTAACAGAGGGTACCCACCTTGTACTTCACTCTTTGTGAGACAGGCAACCAGTGAAGAGATCGCAAGAAGTAATGGAAGTGATGTGTTAGAACATGATGGAGGAATGTGTGCTTCTAATAATTATATTGTTATGCATTATTTCCAACTTGTCTCTGTATCTATCTGTCTGTCTTCTTCTGTTTCTACTCTCCCATTCCCTCCCAACCTACCTCCCCCCCCTCTCTCTCTCTCTCCTCTCTCCTCTCTCCCTCCTCTCCCTCCCCTCCCCCCCCCCCCCCCCTCTCTCTCTCTCTTGCACTTACACACACACTCACACACACACAAACACACACACACTCACACAAGACAACCAAACCACTTTGTTTTACACTAGTGAGCCAACAAAATGAGCATGTAGACCTAATTGTATGAATTAAAAAAGAAAATCCACAAATTGTGAGGGGGTTGGGGAATAATTATGAAAGATGATGCTGTGTGTTCTGAAAGAGTACCACATGACACAACAAATCATGACATCACATGCTATGGCATATTCTACATCAAACTACATCACAGTAGAGGACAGCTTACACCGCTCAGTGACAAGTTGGTCCCGAAGCCCTTGCACAGCATTGTCAGCTGACGTCAGATTGGCACGCAGGTTGTTGAGAGCAGACTGCACCAGCTCTGTATTGTTGCTGGCCAGGTCCTTGGCGTCCTGATGCAAGTTCTCGATGTCCGTCATCTGGGACATGTCGATGGCTGTGAAATCGTTGTTCAGTTTGTCCAGCACTTCATTAGTGTCCATCATTGTGCTCATTGTCAGTTCTACTGCTTCTGCCGCCTCGGAAATGGCGCGTCCCACTCTGTGGCGTAGGTCCTTGCTCTGTGGGGGAGGAAGAGAGAGGAATGGGGAAAGTGGGCATCAGTAACTGAGTTTGTATTAACAGAATAGAGCAGTTTCTGGGAAACTGTTGGGCTTTTCAAGTGGATTGACCGTCTACCTCAGATTTTGCAGGAATATTGAAGTAGAGCAATTATGGTAATAAAAAAAGTGGTATTTTGTCTGTATAGGTGGGTTTTGTTTTGTGTTGTTTTCTTTTGGGGGGGGGGGGGGGGTTGTTTGTTTGTTGTTGGGTTTTGTTGTCGTTGTTTTGTTGTTGTGGGTGTGGTGTTGTGTTTTTTTTTTTGGGGGGGGCGTGTTGACAGTGTTTTGGATTTTAGGGAATGAGTGTGTGTTCAGTTTGAACTTGAAGCCAAGGGAAGGCAACTATTGAACTTGAGTAGGGTGACAGTGCTGATAAAGCTGTCATGGTTGGCAGAGCTACAAGCAACATGAAGTGCATTGAAATGACTGATAACCAAGCTTATATCTTGGCTGTAGTGATTTTGTATGTTAGACTTAGAGCTTGTTTTGGTAGCATGGGTAATACATGCTTGCTTTGATAGCAAGGGTAATTAATACAAGCTCGCTTTAGCAACTGACATCTTCCATGGCCTGCTGCTGATTAAGGAAATGTTGTGCCAATACTGTTTCTCCTTCCCCCTTCGCTTTCACGCCCTGCCCCTCCCATCCTTCTCTTTGTCTATCTGTCTTCTCTTATGTATGTATATATATATAATATCATCCCAAAAATTGAGTGGTGATATGAAGGTGCCATATCCACTGTTCCCACTTGATTTGTGTAAGAGTTATCTGACCTGATCTGTGCAAGAGTTATGAGTTATCTTTTCTCTACATTCCCATGTTGGGTGCAGTAAGTAGTGCCTGGTCTTTTCATTTTCTTGGAGGTTTTTTGTTGTTGTAGTTGTTCTGTTTGTTGTTGTTCCATGGCTGGAGCTCAGAGGTTTACCAATGATGAGATTTTGCATATGTGACTGTTTATCCACTATTTGTTTTCAACTCTGCAGAAAGTCTGCCTGCTGGCCTCAGCCAACACATTGTGACTTCAGAGCAACTCATTTTCTTGTACAAGAGGCATGCTGTGTATGTTTGTGTTTCCATAACGCACTGAATGTTGACATGAATTATAGGATCTTTAACGCAGACATATTTAATCTTCTGTATGCATGATATATACTAAAAGGGAATTAAGACACTGGCATGTCTGCACTTGACCTGGAAGATTGTAAAAATTCCAACCTTTAATTTACCAGACTTCCCTACAGAGATTCAAACCCATACCTTCATGGACACACAGGATTGAGCGGTCATAACCACTTGGCTATGGCATCTGTCGTAAGAGTTGTGTGAGCAAGGGTGATCTGACCTGATCTGTGTAGGAGTTGATGAGGGCATCTTGCTGGGCATTCTGGGCATCGGCAGCGGGAAGGAAGAGTTCGTTTATCGTCTGTAGCAGACCTCCACTGGATGCTGTCTGGACTGACAGGCTGGTCAGCTGCACCATCAGTGTGTCTGTGTTGTTTTCCAGACCTGGGGGACAGAGAGACAGAGAGAGGAGGGGGGGGGGGGGGGGAGAGAGAGGGGGGGGGGGGGAGGGAGAGAGACTTTTTGAAACTTGTTATTGAAGGAAAAGAATAAGCACATGTGATGGCTTTTTTACATCCAGCCCTCAGTCAAGGAAAATTTACGAATGAGGGAGAGAAAGAGAGAAAATGATGTGGTTTATTGTCCATTTAGCATTGGAGCCATATGATATAGACAAGGAGGGAAATGGTAACAACATCAATGATAAAGACATTATCCGAAAATACCCATTTCCTTCATCTACTTTACAAACATTAGTAGTTAACAATATCAATAATACACAGACATTATCCAAAAATACCTGTTTCCTTCATCTACGTTGCAAACATTAGTAGTTATCATTTTCAATATCAATAGATTTCTTTTTCCTTGTTTCATTCACACACACACACACACACACACACACACACGCATGCACACACACACACACACGCATGCACACACGCCCATGCACGCAAACTTCATTCATCATGTTTACAAATGCACACCCTTTTACTTAAACCAACGCAGGATCATCTTGAGATATGATTCTTTTTGTTTCTACTTTTTTCCTTAATGTTCATTGCCTCAGCAGTGAATTTAGCCAAGATGTTAATGATAGTTTCACTGGTGTCAGACAGACAGCAGATTGGCAACATCAGTACTGTCGGAGTGGTCTTTAAGAAAATCTGTCCTATTACACTTATTTTGTACATATGTATAGGTAGTACAATGGAAAAGAAAGTAGACTTCATTTTCTAAAGAGTTTTCACATGATGGACATAATGCATTGTCTGAGACATCTTCCTTTAAGAACCATTGTTTACAGGGTTTTTTAAACCACTAACTCTCAGTTGGAATCGTATTAGATTATCTCTGTGCCATTTTTCTGTAACACATGATGAATATTTTCCTGCTTGAAAAATAATTTTGAAAGAATAAAACCACTGATATATTTAGTTCCCATGTCAACATGCCAGTCTTGCTTGTAACAGGAAATAAGTACAATGGAAAAGAAAGTAGACTTCATTTTCTAAAGAGTTTTCACATGATGGACATAATGCATTGTCTGAGACATCTTCCTTTAAGAACCATTGTTTACAGGGTTTTTTAAACCACTAACTCTCAGTTGGAATCGTATTAGATTATCTCTGTGCCATTTTTCTGTAACACATGATGAATATTTTCCTGCTTGAAAAATAATTTTGAAAGAATAAAACCACTGATATATTTAGTTCCCATGTCAACATGCCAGTCTTGCTTGTAACAGGAAATAAGTTGATCTTTAAACTCAGTAATTAAGTCACATTCAGAACCTATAACTTGAATCAGCCATACAATTCCATTGTCAGTTAATATTTTCTGTACTTTTGACACCCAGTGTAAATGACCTGTTTCATGCTGTGACAAAAGCATTTCATAAGCCTGTCTGCACAATCCAGATGTAGGTAGCTTCATTAATTTTGACCAATACTTAATGCCCTTTATGTCTGTTCTAATTTTCAATGGGTATCTTCCTGTTTCTCCACATATTTATTTGATATATGTAGTGGGACATACAGAAATCTTTTAATCATGTTGGTATGTACTATTTCAATGTCTTTGGTCTGTTCTAGTCTCCATATCTCAGCAGAATAGGTTAGGATATGTTCAGTTTTTGTATCAAAAGAGTTTCCAAAAGACATTTATATCATTTGTCTTTAATTTCCTCAAAGACCTTACAATTTGCATGATAACCCCCTTCTTAAAGAGAGAGGGGGGAGGGTAACTGGGTAACTTGATTATATATATTATTCACCTTGAAGAATCTCCATGAGGTTTAGGATCATCTGGGCCACTTGGTTATTCACCACACCTTTGAGGAGGTGAGTGAGGTTTAGGATCATCTGGGCCACTTGATGATATAACTCACCTTCAGGGAATCAGAGTAGGGTAGAATAATCTGGTCAATTTGATGATTCAACTCACCTTCAAGAATCCGAGTGAGGTTTAGGATTATCTGGTTAACTTCAGGATTCCAACCAACACTATTTTGAGGTACACCAGTGACAGTATGACTTCCCAGCAGAAGGATGCACAGCGTCAGCAGACACAGGCCATTGCCTCTCATTTTCCACTACTCTCACCTGCACCTGCACATAGGTTGTCAACTGTCAGTAAAATCCAGCCTCTTGGCTCCAGCTTCTACATCAGTCATATATATCCACCTTCTCATTGCTTGTCCTCATCTTTAAAAAAGAAATTAGAAAAAAGACCTTGGAGGAGGGGGTGTTGGTGGTGGCATCCAAAGGGAATGTGGACTTTGAGTATTGCACGTAGTGATTGGTTGTGTGACTTGTGTGTCATGGTTTTTGATTGGTTTGTGCGTGCTGTTATGGTTGGCCAAGTTATCTGTCAATCATCTTGTCTTTTGGTAAAATGAGAGAGGGGGGGGGGGGGGGGGGGGGTAGATTTCTGTCAGTTTATTCATGTGGTTTTCTGTAGAAAACTTGAACTGCTTTTTGTGTGATGTGATTTGTCAATGAGGGGTTCTACATTTTTTTTGGGGGGTGGGTGGGGGAGGGTTTGTACTAAACCTTTTTTTTTTCCATTTCATATCACCTGTCTTTTCTTACCTACTTTACAGTTTATCAGTCACGCCTACAGAAAGGCCTATTACTCTGTGTGTGTGTGTGTGTGTGTGTGTGTGTGTGTGTGTGTTAAAGAGAGACAGAGAGAAAGGGGGCGGGAAGAGAGAGAGGGAGTGACACACAAGAGACCCTTTCAGAATTTAGTACCTGATGTTAAATGCAGGCCTTAGGGCATAGTCGGCTGCTCACCACTTTCCCACAGTATCACGAGATGTCATTTCTTGTTTTCTTTGCATATGGTGACACTAATACTGCCTGTCATGAGTTGATAAATAATTCATCTGATGTTGTCTGTCTGACCAGGGTCATTCCTGGGTCAATCTCCTTGCATGTTGAGATGTCAGTGTTGAGAGGGATGGGCTCTGCCAGGTTCAGTGTGTGGACCTTTATCTTCACTTATACTTGGAACCCCCCTCCCCCCCCCTTTCCATTTTGATGGTGTAGCATGTGTGGTGTAGCTGATGGGAACAGTTCTGCAAGCAGCAGCAACAGCACTCTGCTTATGATAAGCATGCTCTGATTCAGTAGCTATTCCCCTTTTTCTGCAGATCTATATGGTAGTTGGTGTTTTTTTATATAAACCAATGCAAAGAAGGCAAAAAGGTAAAGGAAAAAGGTAAAGGAGTCCCATAACCTATAAGGTCGTAGGGGAGCGAGGCGTCAGAGACCTCACTTCTCTAGGGCCAGCATATTGAGGGCGGCGCCCATCTCCTCTCCCTCGCTGCTTTACCTTCCCTGACCCTAAAGAGGGCAGGTACCCATTTACAGCTGGGGGAACTGTACTGAAGCCAAGGCGCGCAAACGGTCACCCATCCAACTGGTAACCACGCTCGACGCTGCTTAACTTGGCTGGGGGAATGCGAGTGCTCCGACCACTGAGCTATCCCGTCCCGAAGGCAAAGATGTGTTTAAAATCAAAGAGAAGAAATGTTTCAACATATTACCTGAAGTATTGAACTACTGTCTAAATCAGTTATCTAATCTCACCTGTTGGTGTCACCAGGTACGTTGTTGATTTCCACACTTAATGGCACGACATGATCTTCCTCCATTTTCTCCAGTCTTCGCTGGCCCTGCTGATTTCATGGATTCTCATGCCACAGAATTCAATGATGTTGCCAATGAGAGAAGCTGGTGGTCTGCCTGTTGTTTTCTTCTTTGACAGACAGAAAGGAAGACTTGAAAGACAGTCTTTATGAGGTCCACATCTTGGTTTCATATTGCATTGCCTGCATATCTTAATTTCCCTTCACTATCAGTGTTAGAACTATCTTTCCAACTGACCCTGAACAGCTTTCTGAAATCCACATGTCAGCTGCTTCAGTTCTTATTTGGAAAAAAGAAAAGTAAAAGGAAGTAACCTACCATTTCAAAATCAGAGCCTAAATGACTAACGTGGGAAAACTCTGATGGAAACAAATCTGTTATTTTAAAAAGGTGGCGTGAATATGGGAAAGAACTGTTTGACACCAGCACTACTGGTACATTGACATGCACTGTAGATCCGCAAGAGCTGGAACCTTTGCCTCTAAACGAATCAAACGACTATAAGAAGTAAAAGTAGTGGATCAGTAGCAGAAGCTGTAGCAGCAGCAGTACTAGTATTAGCAGTAGTAGCGCTACCTGGTAACATCACCCAGATTTCCCCTCTCCCTTCTTTAGATGCATACATGCATATATGCATGCATACATACATACATACATACATACATACATACATGTATACACACACAGAAGTGTAAGTATGTATGTACGTATGAGAGAAAGAGAGAGGAGAAGAAAGACCAAAAACAAAAAATAAAACAAAGAGAGAATAAGCAGTAAGTTTGTATAATCCCTAGAAAGTTAGTAAATTTGTAAACTCGCTGAGTGAAACAGGAAATTTGTAAATTATCTGACCACTTTTAGGAAATTTGTAAATTTACTAGTTTTGCAAATTTACTGTAACAGTAAATTCGCAAAATCAGGAAATTTATAAAATTACTAGTAAAAACAGCCTCTTTGTAAATTCACTGTTTCACTCGGGAAATTTACACATTTTCTGATTTGTGTAGGGATTTTATGTATTTACTGAATAAATAACACAGGAAATTTACAGATTTTCTGATTATATAAATGTTTATTGGGTTTTATTTGTACAAATCATATTAAAAAGATATTACTCTACAAAAAGTAGCCAACAAAAGTTTGCTTAAATCGAACACTTGGTACCCTAAAGCGTTCTGAGAAGTAGAAGAACTTTCCACACGCACTCTTTGAACACAAAGTTCAGAGAGGGAGAGAGGGAGGAGGATGAGGAGGAGAAGAAGAAGAGAGAGAAAATAAAACTTTCGACAAAAACGAAACTTTACACAAAATCAAGTGACCTAAGATGTCTGCAATACTTTGGAAATAATGCCAAAGTAAGACAATGTATTGAGATGCTTTTGAATAGATGAGAGTGACTGTTTCCAAGTCTTGCGTCTTCTGATAGAAATAATTATAGGCTTACCAGGCACCAAGGTAAGCAACGCAAGAAGACTTTGCTTTTTACTAGTAGTGGATCAGAAGCAGAAGCAGTAACAGCAGCAGTAATAATAATAATAATAATAATGTATGGAATTTATATAGCGCTGAATCTTGTAAAGCAACAAATCAAAGCGCTCAGATTTTATTTCATACCACTTTAAGTCACGGCAGATTTCTCTCCGTGAAATTCGGGCTGCTCTCCCCGGGGAGAGCGGGAGAACGCGTCGCCACTTAGCTCTGCGCCACCCTTTCACCCTTTTTTTTTTTTTTTTTTTTTTTTCCCCTGCAGCTGTATTTGTTTCCCTATCAGAGTGGCTTTTTTCTAAGAATTTTGCCAGGGACAACTCTCTTGTTGCCGTGGGTTTTTTACGTGCGCTAAATAATTACGTGTAACACACGGGACCTCGGTTTATCGTCTCATCCGAAAGACTAGCGCCCAGACCACCACTCATGGTCTAATGGATGGGGGAAAAATTTCCGGTCCAAACGGGGTACGAACCGCCGCACACTTCAGACCCGGACTTTTCGCTTTCTAGACAGGCGCGTTACCTCTAGACCACCGATCCACTACTAGTACTAGTACTAGTATTAGCAGGAGTAGCGCTAGCTGGTAATATCACCCAGATTTCCCCTCTCCCCTCTTAGATGCATACATACATATCTGCATACATACATACATCCATCCATCCATCCATCCATCCATCCATCCATCCATACATACATACATACATGTATACACACACACGGAAGTGTAGGTATGTATATATGTATGAGAAGAAAGACCCCAAAAAAGAGCGAGACAGAGAAAGATTTCTACTCTGTACTGGTTTTACTTATTTTGATGGCAATAATATCTTTATTGTATTGTGTAGTATTCTGCTTAGTTCTGCTTGGTAAATTCACTAAGTGAAATTGTCCAAAAAGCGAGATCAAGAAGCAGTAAATTTGTATAATCCCTAGAAAGTTAGAAAATTTGTAAAATCACTGAGTGAAACAGGAAATTTGTAAATTATCTGACCGCTTTTAGGAAATTTGTAAAACCACAGAGTGAAACAGGAAATTTGTAAATTATCTGACCGCTTTTAGGAAATTTGTAAAATCACTGAGTGAAACCGGAAATTTGTAAATTATCTGACCGCTTTTAGGAAATTTATAAATTTACTGGTTTTGCAAATTTACTGTAACAGGAAATTTTCAAAATCAGGAAATTTATCCAATTACTAGTAAAAACAGCCTCTTTGTAAATTAACTGTTTCACTCGGGAAATTTACACATTTTCTGATTTGTGTAGGGATTTTATGTATTTACTGAATAAAATAATAACACAGGAAATTTACAAATTTTCTGATTATACAAATGTTTATTGGGTTTTATTTGTACAAATCATATTAAAAAGATATTACTCTACAAAAAGTAGCCAACAAAAGTTTGCTTAAATCGAACACTTGGTACCCTAAAGCGTTCTGAGAAGTAGAACTTTCCACACGCACTCTTTGAACACAAAGTTCAGAGAGAGAGAGAGGGAGGAGGATGAGGAGGAGAAGAAGAAGAGAGAGAAAATAAAACTTTTGACAAAAATGAAAGTGACCTAAGATGTCTGCAATACTTTGGAAATAATGCCAAAGTAAGACAATGTATTGAGATGCTTTTGAATAGATGAGAGTGACTGTTTCCAAGTCTTGCGTCTTCTGATAGAAATAATTATAGGCTTACCAGGCACCAAGGTAAGCAACGCAAGAAGACTTTGCTTTTTACTAGTAGTGGATCAGAAGCAGAAGCAGTAACAGGAGCAGTACTAGTATTAGCAGGAGTAGCGCTAGCTGGTAATATCACCCAGATTTCCCCTCTCCCCTCTTAGATGCATACATACATATCTGCATACATACATACATACATACATACATACATACATACATACATACATACATACATACATACATCCATCCATCCATCCATCCATCCATCCATCCATACATACATACATACATACATACATGTATACACACACACAGAAGTGTAGGTATGTATGTATGTATGAGAAGAAAGACCGAAAAAAAGAGCGAGACAGAGAAAGATTTCTACTCTGTACTGGTTTTACTTATTTCGATGGCAATAATATCTTTATTGTATTGTGTAGTATTCTGCTTAGTTCTGCTTGGTAAATTCACTAAGTGAAATTGTCCAAAAAGCGAGGTCAAGAAGCAGTAAATTTGTATAATCCCTAGAAAGTTAGAAAATTTGTAAAATCACTGAGTGAAACAGGAAATTTGTAAATTATCTGACCGCTTTTAGGAAATTTGTAAATTAACTGGTTTTGCAAATTTACTGTAACAGTAAATTTTCAAAATCAGGTAATTTATAAAATTACTAGTAAAAACAGCCACTTTGTACATTTACTATTTCACTTAGGAAATTTATAAATTTACTGATTTGTGTAGGGATTTTATGTATTTACTGAATAAATAACACAGGAAATTTACAAATTTTCTGATTATATAAATGTTTATTGGGTTTTTGTTTTGTAAAAATCTTATTTAAAAGATATACATGTATACACACACAGAAGTGTAGGTATGTCTGTATGTATGAGAGAAAGAAAGTGAGAGAGGAGAAGAGAAGACCAAAAAAAAACGAGAGAAAGATTTCTACTCTGTACTGGTTTTACTTATTTCGATGGCAATAATATCTTTATTGTATTGTGTAGTATTCTGCTTAGTTCTATTTGGTAAATTCACTAAGTGAAATTGTCCAAAAAGCGAGGTCAAGAAGCAGTAAATTTGTATAATCCCTAGAAAGTTAGAAAATTTGTAAAATCACTGAGTGAAACAGGAAATTTGTAAATTATCTGACCGCTTTTAGGAAATTTGTAAAACCACTGAGTGAAACAGGAAATTTGTAAATTATCTGACCGCTTTTAGAAAATTTGTAAAATCACTGAGTGAAACAGGAAATTTGTAAATTATCTGACCGCTTTTAGGAAATTTGTAAATTTACTGGTTTTGCAAATTTACTGTAACAGGAAATTTTCAAAATCAGGAAATTTATACAATTACTAGTAAAAACAGCCACTTTGTAAATTTACTATTTCACTTAGGAAATTTAGAAATTTACTGATTTGTGTAGGGATTTTATGTATTTACTGAATAAATAACACAGGAAATTTACAAATTTTCTGATTATATAAATGTTTATTGGGTTTTTGTTTTGTAAAAATCTTATTAAAAAGATATACATGTATACACACACAGAAGTGTAGGTATGTCTGTATGTATGAGAGAAAGAAAGTGAGAGATAAGAGAAGACCAAAAAAAAAAGCGAGAGAAAGATTTCTACTCTGTACTGGTTTTACTTATTTCGATGGCAATAATATCTTTATTGTATTGTGTAGTATTCTGCTTAGTTCTATTTGGTAAAGCGAGGTCAAGAAGCAGTAAATTTGTATAATCCCTAGAAAGTTAGAAAATTTGTAAAATCACTGAGTGAAACAGGAAATTTGTAAATTATCTGACCACTTTTAGGAAATTTGTAAAACCACTGAGTGAAACAGGAAATTTGTAAATTATCTGACCGCTTTTAGGAAATTTGTAAAATCACTGAGTGAAACAGGAAATTTGTAAATTATCTGACCGCTTTTAGGAAATTTATAAATTTACTGGTTTTGCAAATTTACTGTAACAGGAAATTTTCAAAATCAGGAAATTTTTAAAATTACTAGTAAAAACAGAGAGAGAGAGAGGGAGGAGGATGAGGAGGAGAAGAAGAAGAGAGAGAAAATAAAACTTTTGACAAAAATGAAACTTTACACAAAATCAAGTGACCTAAGATGTCTGCAATACTTTGGAAATAATGCCAAAGTAAGACAATGTATTGAGATGCTTTTGAATAGACGAAAGTGACTGTTTCCAAGTCTTGCATCTTCCAATAGAAATATAGGCTTACCAGGCACCAAGGTAAGCAACGCAAGAAGACTTCACTTTGGATCAGTAGCAGAAGCAGTAGCAGCTGTAGTAGTAGTAGTAGTAGTGTAGTAGTAGTAGTAGTAGTAGTAGTAGTAGTAGTAGTAGGAGCAGCAGCAGCAGCAGCAGCAGCAGCAGCAGCAGCAGCAGCAGTACTAGCTGGTAACATCACCCAGATTTTTCCTCTCCCCTCTTACATACATACATACATACAAACTGATTGTGAACCTGGCAGTTTATGTAATAGAATGTCTAAAGATCAGAACCATGTAGCTCTTTCCCTTGCTGCAACAAAGACTATGTGCTCACTGTATCATATCACCTCGACTGCTCCATGGTTGCTTTTTCATATTGTGTTCTTATGGGTCTTATGGCCTGCAAAAACTGAATAAATGTGATTGATTGATTGATTGATTTATTGATACATACATACATACATACACACACACACACACACATACATACATATATACATACATACATGTATACACACATACATAACATAACATACAGACATACATACATACATACAAACACACACACACACACACACACACACACACACACACACACACACACACACACACACACACACACACACACACACAGAAGTGTAGGTATGTATATATGAGAGAGAGAGGAGAAGAAAGACAACCAAAAAAAAAGAGAGAGATAGATAGAAAGCTGTCTACTCTCTACTGGTTTTACTTAGTTTGTGTTTTGTGAATTCACTGTAACATTATATATATATATAATATATATATATATATATATATATATATATATACTATATAAAATCATCCACACCACCAGCCATCCACTGCCTACTCTTCCATCAGAGATGGACAGATGTTTATCATGTGTACACGTACAAGATATTAGTCTTGTATTGACACATAGGAGTCTGAATGTTGGAGACACCTCACATGTGAGGTGAGATCATGCTTTGTGATCTCATTCAAGACAGTCATTAAGTGGGAGGGAGCCCTCAGGCAGATTGGCCAAACCGATCAGTGAGTGTTAAATTAATGATATGCTGTCAGTTTTCCTGCTTATCTTTTAAGAGTTAAAACAAAACATACAAACAAAAAAAAGAACAAAAAGTTGGGATGGATCAGCTCATGATATTGTTTCCATGGTAATGAGAAGGAAGATGATGTGTGAATGTTGGAGGTAAAGATGATGTAAGTTATGATGATGAAGATAATGGTAACTTGTGATGAGGATGAAACAGTGGTGATGATAACTGGAATCGAAAACTGGATGGTCTTTTATGGTGTTGCTGCTATCAGAAATAAATCTACAGTCATGTGATCATGTCTTATCATGTTGACATTAAACATCAGTTAAAAGAAAACAAAATCCAACGAAAAGCTACCTGAGTATGGATGATGATAAAATGAGATGTGATGCCAACATGCATGGTGACCTGATTGTATGTTTGGAAGATGACATGAGCTGTGTGTTTCAGCATAGTGTGGAAGATGACAAAGGGAGATGTGTGTTTCAGCATAGTGTTGAAGATTGTGTTTCAGCGTAGTGTGGAAGATGACAATATGAGGTGTATGTTTCAGTGTAGTGTGGAAGATGAAAGGGGGTGTGTGTTTCAGCATAGTGTGGAAGATGACAAAGGGAAGTGTATTTTTCAGCGTAGTGTGGAAGATCATGTTTCAGCGTAGTGTGGAAGATGACAAGCAAGGTGTGTGTTTCAGCATAGTGTGGAAGATGACAAAGCGAGGTGTGTGTTTCAGCATAGCGTGGAAGATGACAAAGCGAGGTGTGTGTTTCAGTGTAGTGTGGAAGATGACAAAAGGAGGTGTGTGTTTCAGTGTAGTGTGGAAGATGACAAAAGGAGGTGTGTGTTTCAGCATAGTGTGGAAGATGACAAAGCGAGGTGTGTGTTTCAGCATAGTGCGGAAGATGACAAAGGGAGGTGCATGTTTCAGCATAGTGTGGAAGATGACAAAGCAATGTGTGTGTTTCCGCGTAGTGTGGAAGATGACAAAGTGATGTGTGTGTTTCAGCGTAGTGTGGAAGATGACAAAGCGATGTGTGTGTTACAGCATAGTGTGGAAGATGACAAAGCGAGGTGCGTGTTTCAGCATAGTGTGGAAGATGACAAAGCGATGTGTGTGTTTCAGTATAGTGTGGAAGATGACAAAGTGATGTGTGTTTTTCAGTGTAGTGTGGAAGATGACAAAGCGATGTGTGTGTTTCAGCATAGTGTGGAAGATGACAAAGCGGTGTGTGTGTTTCAGCGTACCTGGGTCAGGTGGAGGAGGATGTGACCACCATCAACACTCACATGAAGCAGGCCAGGGAGGGGGGACAGGAGCAGCAGCTGGCATCCTTGGTCATCAAGAAAGAGCTGGCTGAGAGAGAGGTGGGTGTCTTGTGGAGATTAGTTTCCATTTATGTACACTTCACGTCCCTCATTATTGAAAAAGAATGGCTGAGATAGGGGTTGTTATCTTGTCTAGTTTAGTTTCCCTTATGGGGATGCCGGGGGCCTGTCAGTATAAATAGCATCCCCACATTCTGGTAATTCTTTGTTGTTTCCGCCTTGTTTCCTTTCTTCCTGTCACCTCCTTAATTGTCTTTTTTCTGCCTTCTTAGTCCATTCACCTGTCTTTTTTTCCAGAGAGACTTGAAAGATAACAATTCTCTGCCATTCTTTAGTCATACGCACTGGGCCTGACTTGTCAGGCGCTTAACAGCAGTGCAACACATTTTTGCTCATATGACAGACAATAGTTGTTGCTATCTGAGTATTTGACAAAGATGAAAAGTTTTCCTTTACGAACAGCTGACGTTCCCTCATTATTGACAAAGAAGTGGCAGAGGGTGAGGTAGGTGTCTTCTGTACTGTCCTTACCAGTAATGAACTATTCCTCCTCTCCTAGATAAAAGGGGAAAAAACCAGCGGAGAGAAGTAAGGATCTTTCAGTCTTCATGTATTACAGCTGGCTTCACTGGTCATCATAACACAATTGGCCTAGAAAGGCTTAGGTCTCTTCTTTACTTTTATTCCTATACTTCACCTTGCCATTATTAACGAGCATAAAGAAAGTTATATGGCAGTTATCATTGTTTAAGTTTGTTTCTTCTTTTTTGGAAAATGCTCAGACCATCTATCATCTGGCATATAAGTGAAAATAGTGCTGCCATTAAGCCCCTGACAAGTCAGGCCTGGCCCAGTGCTTCCAGCTTTGGTGTCAGAGAGAAGTTATCTTTTTAAGTCTTTCTGAAAAAAAAGGCCGGAGAATGGACTAAGAAGTCAGAAAATAGACAAGAAGGAGGTGACAGGAAGAAAAGGAACAAGGCACAAACAGGGATAGAAAAGAGGAAATTGCTAACACCGAGTTTTCAGAAGGTGGGGATGCTGTTATACTGACAGGCCCCAGCACCTGCATGGAGGTTAAATTTGTTTTTAGAATTTCTTATGGTTTTGAGATCAAATGTACATATTCATATTCATTATTGAGATCTTGACATCAGTTTACTTATGATAATGGAAAACAGGTAATACTTCCTTCATTTAATACGTTTGGTTTTCTTTTCTTTTTTTTCCTTCCTCAACTAGAGCTGTGAGGTTCGCCATTGGTGAGATTTTTGTGTGTGTGTAAGTGACCATCACTTCCCCCACCATTAAGGTAGCCACATTCCGACTTTGGGGATACAGTTTGGAATTGAACCTACCATTTTTGCCAGGACAGTCGGGAGATAACTCCCCGTTCTTTCTGATTTTCAAGTGGCAAAAGTCCATAACCAGTCCATAAGCAGAAGAGTCCTACTAGTTTAAAATCTTCTCCGACAGACTTGGCATTCAATTTGATTTTCCCATCAAACTAGGAAGCAAGGGCAAGACTGGGAATCAAACCCAGAACCTCATGGCTTACTTGCTAGGCAGGTGATCGTCCTAACTGTCCTGCCACCTTCCTTCCCTTTTGGTTTTCTGAATCATGAAAGTGAGTGTGCAGCAATGTCATTAAATTGGGTCTTTTCTTTTCAGTTAAACAAATTCTTAAAAATAAAAGGACTTGACAGTTACTGAACATAGTATATAATAAGAGCAAAAAGAAGCTTAGAGCTTGTACCATACTCAACCATCAGAATACACACAACAGATCACAGCACTTGATGGAACATGGTATCGTTTCAAGGTCAGCTCCATCAAGGTGTAGACATGCACTTGTCCTTTAAAAGACCTTTGTCATTTTCCTGCTATTTTGTGTCAGTCCATATCAGTGAGCTGGCCATGTATTTGAACAAAATGTGTTCATCACAGTATGTGTTGCTTCTAAATGGATAGCATTTATCTCATTCCTTTTTTGTTTTTTTCCCCTTTGTTTGTCTCCAGCTTGCTGTGATGAGGAAGAGGCTTCCAGAGCTGCAGACATAGCCTCTGGTGCACTGACTGCATACACTGACACTGTGTGCACATTGGGTGTGTATGTGTTGTCTGGACGCCAGAAGTGAACATTGGCATTTATGACTGAAAACACAATATTGTCTTGTGCATGGTGTTCATGGATTTACACCGCGCACACACACACACACACACACACACACACACACACACACACACACACACACAGGGGGATGAAATAGCCTTGTGGTTAGAACATTGCGCTCATGATCTGACAGTTTGGGTTCAAGCCCAGGTTCAGACCACCACCAAGATCCCCGTTCAGAGGGATTTTTCCCCATGGAGTTAAATATTAGTGCTGAGTTCACCCTCCTGAAGTTACCTCGGATGAGACCATAAACTAATGTCCCATTTGTGAATGCATGCAGAAGATCTTGCATGCATGTCAAAACCTGTTCCACCTTATGGAAGAGTGAGCCATTGGGTGCCGGTGGGGGCAGATATTAAACTGAAGACAAAGTACCACCAAAAAAAAAAAAGGTCATTAGCTACAGGAAGAGAAATGGAAATGGCAAAATGTGTGAGTTAGTTGTATATCCTTAACCTCAGACCCCACCACCCTTGATATCATGACAGCGCTACAGTCTTGCTGTGCTTGGTGCTTTGCGGGCAAGGCAGGATCTCTAAGGACAGCTGGTCTGTAGGCTTCAGAGAAGAAGCCTGTCTGTGGCACATGTTTCTGCCTTCAGTTTTTTACACTGTAGTATAAGGGTCCTGAGCCACATCCAGAGGAAGAGCTGTGGGTATCCTTGTTTTATGTGCTTGTCCCTGTGTGTTTTCACTGTTGTCGTTGGGGCTCCAGTCTGTGTCTTTATGATGTGTCATACTGTCGGAAGATTTCGTCTGCTACATCTGTTGCTTTCTCTGTCTGTGTCAATCTGTCTGTACTTTTCTGCTTGTCAGTCTTTCTGTTTTCTCTGTATGTCTGTCTGTCTCTCCCTCTCTGTTTTTCTGTCTGTCTTTCCTCTCTGTTTGTTTTTCTCAGTCTTTCCCTCTCTGTTGGTTTTTCTCTTTCTGTCTGTCTTTCCCTCTCTGTTTGCTTTTTTTCCGTCTGTCTCTCCCTGTCTGTTTCTCTCTCTTGATATTTTCAAGAAGAGGCATGCTAATGTCAGCAGATTATCTGTGGAATACACCATTTGAGAAAGAAAGCGTAAGAATTTTTATATTTGCATGTTTAGAAATCATACCAAGATTTCAGTGATCATGTGAACCTGAAATTTTAAAGTGAAATAGATGTGAGTGAGAAAGAGGTAAAGAGAGAGAATTCAAACACCATCATTTTACTATATCTCAGAGGATCATATAAAAAAAAAAGGCAAATGATTGTTATATGCCTGTACCAAAAAAAGTCACTGTATTTATTTCACAACGAATGGAAATGAGGGCTGTACTACATTTACTGTGTGTTAACGCAACTACCATGGCACTGATTCTGGCTGTGTCATGCATGATGTGTGTGTGTGAAAAGTATTATGCTGTTTCATTAAAACCATTCTTACAGAAGTAGTATTGCTCTATTTTTCAGCAGTATCTGATATCTGTTTTTCACCTCAGCTTGAATCGAAGATTTTTAAAGTCTGTGACTATTTTCTGATGGTGAGGACATTGTGAGAATGAGTGAGTTTGGCCAGTGGAGAAAACAAAAGATTCAAGTATTTTGTGATTAATTTATACATCAGTGGGCACAGAGAGAGAGTGTGCTATACGTGACCAGTGTGTTTGCAATTTTTGGGGGTTTAAAAGCTGTTATAATTTATCATATTCATATGACTATATCAGGACAACAATCTCGTTGTCTTAAAACAAGTCAGTGGCACATTGATGTTTAAGTGTGTACTGAAAATGAATGCAAAATGAAATCATTTTTATACAGACAAGGGTTTTGTTGTTGTTGTTAGTTTCTATTTGTGGTTCATTTACTTGATGTGTACGAACTTGAGTGTGGGGATGGGGGGAGCTCCTTTTCCCCCCCCCAAAAATTACACCTTATCAGCATGTGAACAAAATTAATAGGCTTTGGGGCTTAAATTTATATGGGTGTTTTTCCCCTTGCACTCAAAATCAACAGAATCAAATTATTTGGTATTCCTTTATTAGTTGGGATGTGTAGTACCTGGTATTCTACTGTGCTTGTAACTCTGCAGGAGGTCTGCCCACTGGCCTCAGCCAACACATTCTGACTTAGAGAGGCTCAAGCAGTGTAGTCTGCATTTGGTGGAGGATGCAGAGAGTAGTTTTGTCATCATGCTGGTTGTCTGTGTCTGTACCATGTTCATCACAGTTTGAGGCTGTGCCCACCCTGCCCTGTGTCCCCATCAAGAGAACACCCACATCAGTGTGCCCACCCTGCCCTGTGTCCCCATCAAGAGAACACCCACATCAGTGTGCCCACCCTGCCCCGTGTCCCCATCAAGAGAACACCCACATCAGTGTGCCCACCCTGCCCCGTGTCCCCATCAAGAGAACACCCACATCAGTGTGCCCACCCTGTCCTGTGTCCCCATCAAGAGAACACCCACATCAATGTGCCCACCCTGCCCTGTGTCCCCATCAAGAGAACACCCACATCAATGTGCCCACCCTGCCCCCATCAAGAGAACACCCACATCAGTGTGCCCACCCTGTCCTGTGTCCCCATCAAGAGAACACCCACATCAATGTGCCCACCCTGCCCCCATCAAGAGAACACCCACATCAATGTGCCCACCCTGTCCTGTGTCCCCATCAAGAGAACACCCACATCAGTGTGCCCACCCTGTCCCCATCAAGAGAACACCCACATCAGTGTGCCCACCCTGCCCTGTGTCCCCATCAAGAGAACACCCACATCAGTGTGCCCACCCTGTCCTGTGTCCCCATCAAGAGAACACCCACATCAGTGTGCCCACCCTGTCCCCATCAAGAGAACACCCACATCAATGTGCCCACCCTGTCCCCATCAAGAGAACACCCACATCAATGTGCCCACCCTGTCCTGTGTCCCCATCAAGAGAACACCTACATCAATGTGCCCACCCTGCCCCCATCAAGAGAACACCCACATCAGTGTGCCCACCCTGTCCTGTGTCCCCATCAAGAGAACACCCACATCAGTGTGCCCACCCTGTCCTGTGTCCCCATCAAGAGAACACCCACATCAATGTGCCCACCCTGTCCCCATCAAGAGAACACCCACATCAATGTGCCCACCCTGCCCTGTGTCCCCATCAAGAGAACACCCACATCAGTGTGCCCACCCTGCCCCGTGTCCCCATCAAGAGAACACCCACATCAATGTGCCCACCCTGCCCTGTGTCCCCATCAAGAGAACACCCACATCAGTGTGCCCACCCTGCCCTGTGTCCCCATCAAGAGAACACCCACATCAGTGTGCCCACCCTGCCCCGTGTCCCCATCAAGAGAACACCCACATCAATGTGCCCACCCTGCCCTGTGTCCCCATCAAGAGAACACCCACATCAGTGTGCCCACCCTGCCCTGTGTCCCCATCAAGAGAACACCCACATCAATGTGGCATTGAGGTGCAACCTGTGGAGTTCACGCTCAACTTCTAGAGAGTAGGATTTCTTTACAGAGCATTTGAAATCAATGATAGCCATGGCTATAAGATTTCCAGAAAAAAATGAGCAGTGAAACAGTCAGTAAACCCACTAAAAAAGAAGGAGGGGGAGGGGCCACATTTTGCTCTGGCACTCAGATCTGCAAAATTGCTGATAAGCTGTGGCAGGGAAAGGGTTTTAAAAAAAAGAAGCCCAAAACATCTCTGTATTAGGAGAGAGGGTGTTGGAATGTGTTTGCACCTTATGTGAACCTTCCGGCATTCATCATTCATCCCTGAAATCAGAATGATTGTATTTATCTATCATCTCATTCAAAGAAGAAAGTGGGGTGGAAGAAAATCACTTCCTAGCAAAGTCTGAAGTCAGGCTAAAGTCAGACTTTGCATGAAGAAAATTTTTTTTTCAGCTTTGAAACGTATCCTTCTTGTATTTTTATTGAAAAGTTCATTCCTCTTAATAATAACAGAAAGCATGTTCCTCTTGTTTAGTGGGAAATATATTCTTATTTAGTGGAATTTAAATTAGAAGATAATTATGTTTCTATTTGCTCTCAGAGATACAGATATTGTACCTACAATGGAAGATGGATTGCTCTTATTTACAATAAAAAGTCTAGAGATGACAGAAATGTGATATATTTGTCAGATTTACAACTAAAGGCATATTGCTGACAGTGGTGAATATACTTCTTTTATTCATAGTGTAAAATGTTGTTTTTCTTACTTACAGTGGAAATATATTTGCCTTATAAATGGTGTAAAATGTGTTTCTCTTATCTAAGATGATAGTATATTCCCCCAGGTCAACTTCAAGTGCAGCCTGCCAGTGCCATAATTCCCTTTATGTGTATACACATACAGAAGATCAGATATGTTAAAGATCTATATTTCCTGTCAGTGTTTGGTGGGTTACAGGAACACAAACATACTCAGTATGCATCCTGCACAATGAACTCAGCTGCTCTGAAGTTGGAATGTGTCGGCTGAGGCCAGATCAAGAACAAGAGATAGATGACCAGGCATTACTCACCCCTCCTGGTGAGAGAATGCACAGAGAGAGATGGAGAGAGAGAGAGAGCGAGAGTATATTCCTGTTTTATTTTGTGGACAGTATATTCCCGTGTTACGTTGAGAACAGTATATTCCTCTGAAATTGAGGACAGTATATTCTCTTATTTATTGTAGAGGAGTTTGGTGCTGTTTTGCTTCATTTTTGAAAGAAATAAAGTCATCATAAGATAGTATTAATGATGATTAATTAATGATGGGATGCAGTCATCTTTTGATGACCAAACTCGCAAGTAGTGTAGTTTTCCGTGGTTAGTTTGTTCAGAAAATATGTTGTGATATATGTGGTAGAACTGTAGGGTACTGTGTTCAGAGCTTTAAACTGTTAAGTCTGATTAATCATTGGATGGCCTTAATTTCATCTACCTCTACAGAAGTTGTTGCCACAAATATTTTGTAGATGACGAAATGATCTATGAATGTTTCCCCCTGTTCCTAAGCTAGAGCTCCAAAGTTCACCAATGGTGAGATCTTGCATATGCAGCCGTTTTTACCTACCATTAAGGTAGCCGCATTCTGACTTAGGGGATGTTGTCTAAACTCAACACCAGTGCACATGCATTTTTTGTTGGGGGGGTGGGATGAGGGAGGGGGGATTTGTTTTTTTTTTAAATTTTGTCATCCATTCCTACAGGCCTGCTCTTCTGAAAGATGGAACAGGTTTTTAATAGGTGCACAAGATTTTCTGCGTGTGTTGGCACACAGAGCCTGAGTTTATAGTCTCATCCAAAGGATTTTTGGGGAAATTGAGTCAACACTTATGTTAACTCCAGTCTAAAATTCCCGAAAACGGGCACCTCAAGGGTAGCTTGATCCCAGGCCATCAGATCACAAGCACCGTGCTCTAACCACTATGCTATACCAACCCTCCAAATTCATTGTTAACCTTCCGTGCTTTTAGTTATTTTTGTTTTTAAGAGCATCACAGGAACAAGTATGCATTTTAGTAGTAGAATGTTATTGTGTGTTTGAAAAATGTAGTGTTTGTTTTGTTGTTGTTTTTGTTTTGTTTTGGGTTTTTTCTTATTGTTTTTGTTTGTTTGGTTTTGGGTTGGGTTTGGGTTTTTTTTGGAGGGGGGGTGGGGAGGGGGCTGGAGGGGTGTTAGCATTTTGTGAAATATCATAAACTAAATTTCAGTAGTACTGGATTCTCCTTCTTCATCGTCAAATGCTAAGACAGCAACTATTGTTGTTTGTCATATGAATGAAAATGTGTTGAGCTGCCATTAAGCACCAGTGATATCAATGAAAATGCGTTGAGCTGCCATTAAGCACCAGTGATATGAATGAAAATGCGTTGAGCTGCCATTAAGCACCAGTGTATCAGACATCAGTGTGGGAGAGAATTGTTATTGTTTAAGTCTTTCTTGAAGAAAAGGCAGGAGAATGGACCAAGAGGGCAGCAAAAAGACATGAAAGAGATGACAGGAAGAAAAGGAGCAAAGCAGAAACAAATAGAGGGATAGAAAAGAGGGAATTCCCAGCACATCATTTTCAGAAGGTGGGGATGCTGTTTATATGGACAGGCCCCCAGCAATCCCATGGGGGAATGTACACTGGATGAAAGTTGACATGGCGCTCCTACAAAACCTAATCCTCAACCTGTAAACTTTGATGATGTGTGCTTTTTTATATCCCATACACACTGTGTGTGTGAGAGAGAGAGAGAGAGCGCAAATGCATGTAAGTGGGCTAACCATAGAGGTTCTAGCCCATTCTTTCAGTGGACAGCGCAGTGGGTTAGTTTTGTTGTGTTGTGTTTTAGCTCATGTTGTTAGTAGTCCATGGACCATAGAGACCATAGCTGGCTTGACCCCACATGGAAGAACAGTAGTTATAGTGTGTACAAAAAGTGTGTGTGTCTGTACATGTGTGTGTGTCTGTACATGTGTGTGTACGATTTTGTAGTGTGTTTTCACATACTGTGATCATATTAAAATCAAAGCAGTAAAAAGTCTATGTGCCAAATGTGCGCATGCACACACACGCACGCACAACACACACACACACACACACACACACACCACACACACACAAACACACACACACAGTGAGGAAAACTGCCATGGGTCTATATTCCCTGGGATTACCTTCATGTTATTGAGCAACAGATTGAGGTATGGAGTGCACTTGTTCCTTTAAAGCATGATCGTACCATTCATTTTACATGGATAATGGATAGCTGCATGCTACATGTGCTGTAGAGCACACAGATGAACATGCACGACACTGATGGATATTGCAAATGCTCCACAACCTTCAGGTAAGATAGACTTCAATATGTCCTGTTCAGAGGTTTTGTTCAGTAATGCTTGCAATTTTGTGTGAAAACTTAAATTTGAACAAAATTTGTACATGTACACTATACTTTGTTCAGTTTTGAAACAGAATCATGTGTTTAATTAATAGTCTTCACAAAACATTTGAATGAAATGTGTGAAGTTTTTATCATGCTGTGTTTCAAACAAAAGCTTGGTCATGTTTGGTATTTCAAAATGCGCTGGTAAATCAGAAGTCCAGTTATCTTCATCACACCTGATTCATGGCATTTTGTCAGGGACTTTAACATCAGAGAAACACAATATCCTGTTTTGACAGGCTAAGAAGACATTATGGTATTGGGTGGCTTCCCACACATCTCTTTCAGACCAATTTTAAGCTGCCCAGTTGGCCTAGTTCTGCTATAGCATTGTCAACTTGTGTGTACAGGCCATCTCTCTCTTTCTGTCTGTCTCTCTCTCTCTCTCTCTCTCTCTCTCTCTCTCTCTCTCTCTCTCTCTCTCTCTCTCTCTCTCTCTCTCTCCCGCCTGGCATTTCTATCTCTCTCTCTCTCTCTCTCTCTCTCTCTCTCTCTCCTCTCTCTCTCTCTCTCTCTCTCTCTCTCTCTCTCTCTCTCTCTCTCCCGCCTGGCATTTCAATTGGAATCTGGCTTGGAATTGGAGGTTGGTGTAGATGGAAAGGGTGAGGGCACAGTTACTTTATTTTTCATCAACAGCATTGTCCTGTAATACATATCCAAAAATCATGTCTGTCTGGAATTTCATCTTTCCGTTTTTATATTGTTAGGATACATTTCAGGAATTATACCACGCATTCTTTCCAAATCTTACAGTTCCCCCTCTATACAGTGTGAAAGTTATGAAGAAAAAAGTTCTGTAAAGGAGGTGATTTCTCATAAAAATTTTGGACAAAAATATTCTCAAAAAGAGGTTGGGTTTTTTTCTGCATAAAATATGCTCCACAGTCTTTAGGGCTTTTTTGTGCTTTTTCATTACAAGTTGATTTAGACACATATAATCAAACTGAAGAAAAACTTAAACAGTCGTCATCATCTATGTTAAGACCTGTATTTAGTTCACCGTAACCATTACCTGATCACCAAAAGAAAAAACAACCATGCAAACAAACAAAACTTTGTAGGGAAATGACTCATAATTTCAGGAAATAATATCATGTATAGTTGAGAATCGTATCATACTTTATAAATATTTGTATTTTCTCCATCTATTCCCGTGATTGTATGTAAGTTTGTGAGCATTGGATATACAAAGGTCTTAATTATAAAGGGACATCAATATAAAGTGAAACCATAGGTTTATTCATCATTCCATTCAGAAAACTTTGGCCTTCATTTCATTCATATATTTTTGTTACATTAAAAATAAACACCCAACAACAAAATCAGAATGTACAGACTTTGATAATACATAATCAGTTAATATAGGCTCTTGTGTATTCTGGGGATTGTGGTTTTCTTGGTATCTATAAAGGCAAGTGTAAAGTTACGAAAATCAGTGGGAATGGTGTATTGGTTCCATATATGATATAAGGTCATTGGTATACAACCAAATCATCAAATAACCGTGTGTGTTTGTGTGTGTGTTGTTGTTGTTGTTGTCTCATAATCATGTGAAAATATATTTTTGTTATTTTCTTTTCAGCGTGGTAAAAGTAGAGATATGACTTTAGAACCACCACCACCCTTCCCCATGTTAAAAAAAATTAAGTAACAAAATGTATATAAATGAATAAAGAGAGAAATTACTGGAACAAAACAGGTGTCACACCTAAAGTAAGATTTCCTGTTATTTAGATGTTTCATTTGTTACGTGTGGCAGCTGACATTATTCAGTGGAATATCTGTTGTTACATGTTGATGTGTCACATTCCCATGTTATCATCCTATTCTTTTGTTGAATTTTTTTTTTGGGGGGGATGTTCTTTTTGGGGGCAAATGATATAGCAGTCAAGAATGTCATGTTGGCTTGTAGGAAGGAGATGAAAGAAGTGGTATTTTGTAGAAATGTTCATTTTTGTATTCTGATTCAACAGGTGTAGTCAACCAAAAGATCATTTTATATGAGAAATATTTTGGATGAATTATTCATAATAAATTGTTGAAGAGCTTGCTTTCTCTTGTTCTTTTTATATTGTCAGTGAAGAATGGGGTGTGTGAAAGAATCTCTGTCTCTGTCTGTCTGTCTGTCTGTCTGTCTGTCTTCTCTCTCTCTTCTCTCTCTCTCTCTCTCTCTCTCTCTCTCTCTCTCTCTCTCTCTCTCTCTCTCTCTCTCTCTCTCACACACACACACACACACACACACACACACACACACTGTCTTAACTGGTGTCAGTCCCCCGTGGGGATGCCGGGGGGCCTGTTTGTATAAATAAATTTTGTGCCTTCTTGGTCGGTTCTCTTGCCTTTTCTCCAGAAAGACTTAAGATAACAGTTCTCTTTCTCACCAAAGTTGGATGTGCTGGGACTGATTTTCACGCACACACACACACACTCACACTCAAACACACACTCACACACACACACAAAATCCTGTTCCACTTTTCTGAAGAGTAGGCCATTGTGTGCCGGAGGGAACATGACAAAATTTACAAAACTGCGTATACACGGGGACTTGACGTAAAAAAGCACATGAGTACTTATTCCATTATCCTCGATATAAAAGAATAAGTGAATGCAAACAAGAATGAACATGAAAAATTAACAGATTACAGATATGGAGAAAAAAAAATGAAAAAGAAGAGTGGAATGTAATGGGGGAAAAAATGACTGAAAGAGAACAAGAGAGGAAAGTAAATTCCATTTCTTGCATAGAATGTTGAGCAGAATTTTGTAATGTAACTACAACAACAATTATACATTGTGTTAATTATGATAATGATTATGATACTTTGCTGGTTAACATTTTTATAACAAATATATACATATCCAAAAAATAAGTACACAAACAAGCAAATACAGGGAAGGTCAAATAATCTTATTGGGCCATTATCTGTTGAAATTTGTGTACACACACACACACACACACACACACATACACACACACTTCGCTTTTCAGAAGAGTAGGCCATTGTGTGCCGGTGGGAACGGATTCCAAAATTAACAAAACTCCATACACATGGGGACTGGATGAAAAAGCACATGAGTGCTTATTCCATTATCCTCGAAATAAAAGAATAAGAATAAATAAACACAACACAACACAACACAACACACACACACACACACACACACTGCTCACTCAGACTGACTGCCAAAACAAACTATATATCATAGAAACTTTTTTTTTTTAAATACCGGGTCTAAATTGATATGGGGACAAACGCCAGGTCGTCACCACTGTCACTCTTCACTGAAAAAGAAAAGAAAATAACAGTGAAAGTGGGTCTATTTTTAGCCTGGACACAGTGCGATCGACTTGCACTCTCGCGGCCATTGTTGTTGCGAAGGAAGCTTTCGGATAGAAAGGTGAGATTTTTTTTTCATTGAACTTTTTGTCATACAGTTTGGTGTGTACGCGTTGTGTATCTGATTGTAAATATTACTCCTTGTTTTGGTATATACACAGTGGGCATTGAGTTTTTTGTTGTTCCCTACTTCTTCCAAGGCCTTCCCGGTCATTTAGCTATTTATTTAGGCCCATTTCATAGAAATCGAGATTGGTTTCATGTGACCAGTGTATCCGATCTACCGGCCGATTTTACATGGGTATGTGTCGGTGTTATTTGTCCTAGAATTTTGTTTTGATAGAGTGTCAGGGTGTACATTTTACATGGGGGGGGGGGGGGGGGGGGGGGCACTCTTTCATACAAGGATAAAGATTTTAGGTCAAGCCTAGTCTTATGATCTGCCCTTCTCAACACACTCATATGCATCAAAACAACCAGTAAATTATTGGGGGGGGGGGGGGGGGGGGGTCAATACTAAATTAGAGTAAATAGCAACACAAATTCAAAACAAAAAAATAGAAGAGATAAAGTTTGTATGAAAAAAGTCATAATACACTAATATCATTTTCAAATGCACATATGCCTAAAAAAGAAAAAGAAAAAAAAGGTTGTTTAAATATTAGCACACACTTATATTCTTTATTATGTATATATATATATATAGATATAGATATATATAGATATATATAGACATATATATATTCTTTCAGCAAGGGGGGATGGGGGGAGAGAAATCTCTCCCACCTTCACTTTCCTTTCTTCCATTTCTTTTATTTTTATATCTTTTGAGAAGGGGTGGGGGGTAAGAGAGGAGGGGAACATTTACTTGCTCTAACACAAACTATTCTGCTTTAGGCTCCACCACTCTACTAGACCAAAATGTCGGGGGCAGGACTGGAGATCCATGATGCAGCCTCCACAGGGGACTTTGACTCCTTGGAGGAATACATCAAGACTGGCAAATATGACCTCAACCTTAAAGACATCGATTCCGGAAACCGAACTGCCCTGCACTGGGCATGCCAGAAAGGTTAGTCGCTGGAGAGTGTGTTTGTTTGTTTGGTTTTTTATGCTTATTTTTGTAAGGAGCTGAAGTTGTGCTGTTAGTGGTGATGTGTTTTTTTTGTCAGAGTGGAATTGGCACTAATGGTAACTCCAGGGGTAAAAAAACAAGCCGGAGTGGATGTATGTGGTTTTGTTAAATTTGTTATCTGTTCCCACCGGCACATATAGTCTACTCTTTTGAAAGATGGAACAGGTGTTAACATGTGCTCATGATGTTCTGCACATATGACCTCAGATTTTAGTCTCATGTGAAGGACTTTTGGGGTACTGGAGTCAGCACAGGGTGAAAATCGCCATGAACTTGTGTGTTGCAGGGGGGGGGGGGGGGGGGGGGAGGGTGTGCATGTGTGTGTGTGTGTTTGTGTGTGTGTAAGTTTTTGTTTTCAAAAACACATTTGGTTTACTCTCAGATTTTGTGCTGGTTATGATTTTAGAAGTACATCATTTTAACATTTATCTATCATTTCACTTATATCTATTTTCATATTGATTTATTATATTTGTTTAGTATTTGCTTGCATTGGGGTGGGAGGGGGAGGTCAATATTTAAAACATAATACTGTTTCTGCTTGCTGAGGTGATTTATGTTCTTGGCCTACACAGGGTATGTGGAGTGTGTTCGCTTGCTGCTAGAAAACGGTGCTAAGGGAACAGCACGTACCACCACAGGCTGGACCCCAGCCCATTGTGCAGCAGAGAGTAACCGTATTCCCGCACTGAGGGCCCTGCATGTGGCCCATGTACCCATCGACCTCAAGGATAAATATGGGGACACCCCCAGACGTGTCGCCACCATCTATGGCCATCAGGATTGTGTTCGCTATTTACTGCAGTAAGTGTCTGCAGCACAATGAATAAAACAAAACAAAAAAGATGTGGGGTAGGTGGGAGGGAGGAGGGCAGATTTGTCAACACTGTTATTGTCTTTCTTGATGTTTTTTTCACTCCCCTCTACTGTGCAGTTGTGGCATTATTAATCAGTGGTTCCGTGCTGTCTTCTTATATTTATTTGTGTAGTGTGTAGTGTCATGTGCATAGAAACTGTATGATTGCTTTTGCGTGTGTTTGGTGTGTGTGTGTGTGTGTGTGTGTGTGTGTGTGTGTGTGTGTGTGTGTGCAGGCATGTATGTGTGTGCATTTTACGTGTTGAAGTATATGATTTGCAAAAAACTAATATCAGAATATTAAACTGTGGTGATTACATGGATATTTAAAAAAATTAATTTGTTTGATTTTACTGACTATGCACACAAACACTGAAAACACTTTAACGATAAACCATGATTATAGAGGCTGTAACTACATTGATTTTCAGCTGGAAGTTTATTATGTTTTATTTGTTCATTCTTTCTTTTATTTTGAGGACAATGAAATAAGCACTAGTCTGCTTTTTACATCCAGTCTCCATGTGTATGCAATTCTGTAAATTTTGTTGTCCATTCCCACTGGCACAAATGGCATACTTTTCTGAAATGCTGAACATGTTTTAATGTGTGTGCAAAATGGTCTGCTTGCGTTTTTGCGCGCAGGGCCTCAGTTTATAGTCTCATCTGGCTGTTAGCCCCATGGCAGCCTGACATTGATGGGCTCCCTGTGGACCTCTGACCTTGGGGATTTGAGCATCTCAGTGGTGGCTCAAACCTGGGCTTGAACCCAGGCCATCAAATCACGAGTGTGATGTGCAACGCTTTAACCACCAGGCTATCCTATTAACCTTCTGTGTCTTTCAGTCTGAGTACTTTTGTTTCTTGTTTTACTTACTGTAGATTATTTCAGTTGCCTGCATCCTATCAGAACTTTGTGCATGATGTTATGATTGTGATTGTAACTCCATTCAAAACCAACTGACAGTAAATTTCCTTTTAACAGGGCGGAATCAGAGCTGGCAGAGAGACGAAAAAAGAACGGCATTTCAGAAGAGGAAGAAGAGGAATACAGTGATGATGACAAAGATGCCTTGTGACATCATTTATGTTTCATCCTGTTATGACGTCAGTTGTGATTCAATTTTTTAAAAAATTTAACAGGAAAGAGAAAGGGTGAATCAAGGAATAAGACACTGTGATAACAAACTTTGTGATAGTCATTTGTATATTATATATATAATTTGTTCCAGTCACCTGACACAAATGTCATCTTTTACCTTTCTTTGTAACCTAGTATGCTGGTGATGTGTAATACTTAGTGTATTCTGAAATGATAGTGTTTAAGTCAAACATGTAAACTTATGTGTACACTTCCCCAACTGAATGGTACTGCTATTCTGAAGGTAGGAGTTGCCATCAACACTTGCTTGGGGGTGGGGGTGGGGGGGGGGGGGTGTTTTGGTTGGGGGTGGTGACTTGGGGAGGAAGGTAATGACACACTCTTCCCTTTTCTTGCCCAAAATTGTAGGGGTGTTTAACCTTGACAACAAAGGCTTTTAGAAGCCTTAATAGATGAACTCTAGTGTATTGTTGTGAAGATTATACATAAGTGTAAGGCATTCATTTCTGGGAATATAAAAAAAAAGAAAAAGAAAACACGGTGGAGAATAAAAAGTTTAGCACACACACACGCATGCATGTGCACACACACACATGCGCGCACACACACACACACACACACACACACACACACAAGAACTATCATACATATGTTATTAGATTTTGATAGGACTCCAACACTGAAGTGATATAATAACAGAAATATTGACTGGTCAGAAAATACAGAGCAGGAAAGTATTAACTATTATATCAATACAGAACAGGTACATTTCGTGTTGTTAGGTCATTGATCTGTCCATTGGACATTCCACCAACACCACAATATATTTTCACTCCTGTAAAATCAGCTGTCGTAGTATGTGTCAAATCATGCACTATCTTATGCAGAGGAGTAATTTTTGTCATGAGAGAAAAATTGCATTTCAGCCAACAACATACTGTAACCACTTCATGCTAAGAACGTTTATCCACAACAAGGTAAGGAAGGTAAAGGAGTCCCATAACCTATAAGGTCGTAGGGGAGCGAGGCGTCAGAGACCTCACTTCTCTAGGGCCAGCATATTGAGGGCGGCGCCCATCTCCTCTCCCTCGCTGCTTTACCTTCCCTGACCCTAAAGAGGGCAGGTACCCATTTACAGCTGGGTGAACTGGGGGAACTGTACTGAAGCCAAGGCGCGCAAACGGTCACCCATCCAACTGGTAACCACGCTCGACGCTGCTTAACTTGGCTGGGGTAAGCGAGTGCTCCGACCACTGAGCTATCCCGTCTCGTCCACAACAAGATGAACATGATTTTCCTCTTTTTGTTAGTTGTTTTGCTTGCTTAAAGCTCAAGTCATTTTCCATGATTTTCAAAGTCATGCAGTAACTATTGTTGTTTTTTCTGAGGTCTATTTTACTTGTTTTTTCTTTCTGTTGTCTTCTGAGTATGTCTTTCTTATTTTCTGTTATCAGAAGAAAGTAGAGAGATGCTATGGTTATTCGTGTTATGAATTATACTGATCCTGTTGTGGTTGGTTCAGCTGTGCAATATAAACAATACATGTAAGTGTTGATGTATCTTTAGAACACTGTTTTTTTATGTTTGCTCTCTTTTTTAAAATCATTGAATTAATCTACTCATGGAATTTTACTTGGTAAATAGCTGTTGCTTTGCTTTTGTGTGGCCTGTTACAGTTTTGTATCATTTGTGTAGAACCTTGATCATATATTATGTTTAAATTTTTATCGTCAAGTGAAATCATACTTTAAAGTTATATGACATATGGCCACATGCTTTCCGACAAACAAGAGGATTTAATCCCTGGTGCCAAAATGTACAGCCCTGTTAAGCTTTCAATGACTATATCCTCTCTTTTTTTGGAGCGTATTTATGACTAAACAGTAGACATTGTGCTGCCACATTTCATTGAACTGTATCTTATTTTAGGTTACTTCTGCTTTGTACATCATGTATCAATATATTTCAAAATTTTATAGTTTGATCAGTGTCCTGGGAATTTTTTTTCAAAGCAGTGGGTATAGTAAACCTTTGTTCTTCTTCTTTTCTCTTTTTTTAAATGTCTTTTTCTTTGTGCTCGGGATTTCCTCTTTTGAAAGTGACTTCAACTGAAGCACAAAAATTTACTTTTAATTTAATTGTTTTTGGTATATGGCCTTTCCTGCCTATCATAGAGGCAGCCATTCTCTATCTTCAAGGAAGAAGCATGCTACTGCATGTTTTTTTTTGCTGTTGTTTTTTTCCATGCTACTGCATGTTGGTTGGTCATGGAATATGATCATGGTTAAAAGACAAAGAAAACCCAGGAGGGTTTTATTCCCTTTTTTAAATTAGACAAAGCATTAGCAAGATTATGTTTGTTAATGAGAAATTATGTCTGCAAGTATTCTACACATGAATGGTAGATTTTTTCTCTGGTGTAAGAAAGAGTTTGCACATAACTTTTTGTGTGCATTACTTCCATCCATCTTCCTTCCTAAATATGTCCTTTTCAAAATGAACCACACTTACTGAATATAATTTTATATCAGTGCTAATTTGTGGGTATAGTTCAAATGAAAGAGACATTTATCATGCATGTATGTTACTGAATGGAAAATGAAGGGGTTTTTACCCCTGTTTTCTGGTCACCATATTCTATGATGTATTTTATCATTAAAAACTTTGACAAACAAGGTTGGTTTTGAGAATTTGTATATTGATTGTATTTTATTTTATGTGTTGATTATGTAGTTCTCCCACAATGCGGTGACTGTCCTGGGTTGACCCTTATGGTTGGCCAGGGCATTTATACAAGGAGCAAGAGAAGAGTTGCATTGTTTTAATGTAGTATCATAAGCTTAATGAGGTGACAGTCCCAAAATGCCCTCAGTGGTCAGCAGGGCTATAAACAGTAAGATTGTATTTGTTTGACAAACTCATTTGTCCTGGTCTGGTGTTGCTTTCCTTTAGTAAATTTCCATTGAAGCGTATTTTCAGTTTCCCTAGAAAGCATGTTACACCTTGGAGCCACCAATTGTTTGTCTGTTAATTAAAAGAAAAAAGCAAAGGCTTAGCACAACTGACTTGTTGTTATTCCCCTCCCCTGCCCCCTTATAATATGCCCACACATTCACACGCGTGCACGCACACACATACACACACACACACAAACCCACACACAACATCCCCCACCTTACACACACACACACACGCACACACACACACACACACACACACACCATAGTCAAAAATTAAGAAGGGTGGTAGTTTCAGAGTCTGTATGTAAAGACTTGTACCTATTTATCGTAATCAAGGCAAGAGAGTCTACATGTGTCTACATGTAGACTCTGCAGGTTGAAGACTTACCACTCATGCTCTGCAAGTATCTGGCTAGCACACCACATGATTTATGGACTCTCTTGCAGTGAAGGCTAACCTTTTTATAGCAGAAGAGGACAGATAGACCCTATCATGGCCCTCAATACCTCCTTATCTCCACGAACTTAACACATGAAAGCAAACAGGGTAGGGAGAGTGAGTGATTGCGTTTTATGGGTTGTGAAGGAGACATTGTTGCCTTCTTTTCAGTGGTTGGGCCATACAGCAGAGGACAGAGGGGTAGTGTTGTGAGGAGTGTCAACAGCCCAATGCTGACTGTTGTAGTGGACCATGGATCACACAGGGTAAAGATTGCCTTTTGCTGCACAACATGGCATGCCAGTTTTGCTGTTCACTTCTGTTGTTGAAGTTGCAAGTTTGAACGGGGTGGAGGGGGATGTTGTTGTTGTTCACTTCTGTTGTGGGGGGAGGGGTGCAGGGGGAATGTTATTGTTCACTTCTGTTGTTGAGGTTGCACATTTGAGTTTTGTTTATTTTCACTTCTGTTGTTGAGGTTGCACATTTGAGGTTTATTTGCCTTGTTGTTTGGGTGGGGTTTTTTTATTCGTTTGTTTAGGGGTGGGGTTTTTTGTTTGTTTGTTTGGGGTGGGGTGGTTGGTTGTTTTTTTGGGGGGATGAGGTTGTTTGCTGCTAATCATTCTTAAAATTGTGTGTGTAGTTGTTTAAGAAATGTGCTCTTGTCCATGTGTAAAAGCACAAAAGTAGTTCTCTCTTCTCTCTCTCTCTCTCTCTCCCATCATCATCTTCTTCATTCACGTAATAGACAGTCTCTGTCTCTGGCCATGGCCTGCATTGTATGGCGCTATTCTGTAAAGGTTTTGCAGGTGGCTATAGAATTTACCCTCAGTGGTGTAGTGCTGATTCTAGCCAGATGGCTACAGAGTTAATCCTCAATGGGGCTGGTTCTGACCAGGTGGCTGTAGAGTTAACCTTCAGTGGTATTGGTTGTGGTCAGGTGGCCATAGAGTTAACCCTCAGTTGTGCTGGATGTGGCCACGAGGCCATAGAGTTAACCCTCAGTGGTGCTGGATGTGGCCATAGAGTTAACCCTCGGTGATGTGGTTGTGGTCAGGTGGCCATAGAGTTGACCCTCGGTGATGTGGTTGTGATCAGGTGGCCATAGAGTTGACCCTCAGTGGTGTGGTTGTGGTCAGGTGGCCATAGAGTTGACCCTCAGTGGTGTGGTTGTGGTCAGGTGGCCATAGAGTTGACCCTCAGTGGTGTGGTTGTGGTCAGGTGGCCATAGAGTTGACCCTCAGTGGTGTGGCCAGATGGTCAAAGAGTTAACCCTCAGTGGTGTGGTGCTAGTTGTGGCCAGGTGCCATAGAGTTAACCCTCAGTGGTGCTAGTTGTGGCCATAGAGTTAACCCTCAGTGGTGCTAGATAGAGTTAACCCTCAATGGTGTTGATTGTGGCTAGGTGCCATAGAGTTAACCCTCAGTGGTGCTAGTTGTGGCCATAGAGTTAACCCTCAGTGGTGCTGGTTGTGGCCAGGTGCTATAGAGTTAACCCTCAGTAGTGCTAGTTGTGGCTAGGTGCTATAGAGTTAACCCTCAGTGGTGCTAGTTGTGGCTAGGTGCTATAGAGTTAACCCTCAGTGGTGCTAGTTGTGGCTAGGTGCCATAGAGTTAACCCTCAGTGGTGCTGGTTGTGGGTAGGTGCCATAGAGTTAACCCTCAGTGGTGCTGGTTGTGGCCAGGTGCTATAGAGTTAACCCTCAGTGATGTTAGTTGTGGCCATAGAGTTAACCCTCAGTGGTGCTTAGTTGTGGCCATAGAGTTAACCCTCAGTGGTGCTAGTTGTGGCCAGGTGCCATAGAGTTAACCCTCAATGGTGCTAGTTGTGGCCATAGAGTTAACCCTCAGTGGTGCTAGTTGTGGCCATAGAGTTAACCCTCAGTGGTGCTGGTTGTGGCCAGGTGCCATAGAGTTACCCTCAGTGATGCTAGTTGTGGCCATAGAGTTAGCCCTCAGTGGTGCTGGTTGTGGCCATAGAGTTAACCCTCAGTGATGCTAGTTGTGGCCAAGGAGTTAACCCTCAGTGGTGCTGGTTGTGGCCAGGTGCCAAAGAGTTAACCCTCAGTGGTGCTAGTTGTGGCCATAGAGTTAACCCTCAGTGGTGCTAGTTGTGGCCATAGAGTTAATCCTCAGTGGTGCTGGTTGTGGCCATAGAGTTAACCCTCAGTGGTGCTGGTTGTGGCCAGGTGCCATAGTGTTAACCCTCAGTGGTGCTAGTTGTGGCCATAGAGTTAACCCTCAGTGGTGCTGGTTGTGGCCATAGAGTTAACCCTCAGTGGTGCTGGTTGTGGCCAGGTGCCATAGAGTTAACCCTCAGTGGTGCTAGTTGTGGCCATAGAGTTAACCCTCAGTGGTGCTAGTTGTGGCCATAGAGCTAACCCTCAGTGGTGCTGGTTGTGGCCATAGAGTTAAGCCTTAGTGGTGCTGGTTGTGGCCATAGAGTTAACCCTCAGTGGTGCTGGTTGTGGCCATAGAGTTAAGCCTCAGTGGTGCTATTTGTGGCCATAGAGTTAACCCTCAGTGGTGCTAGTTGTGGCCATAGAGTTAAGCCTCAGTGGTGCTGGTTGTGGAAATAGAGTTAACCCTCAGTGGTGCTGGTTGTCGCCAGGTGCTATAGAGTTAACCCTCAGCGGTGTGCTAGTTGTGGCCTGCTGCCTGAAAGAATTGTAGAGTTTGCAGCAATGGAGACATCTAAATAGCATGAGCACATCTCACATGGGTCCCATCTGGTTTTTCTTAACAGGGCAATGGGCATTAAGTCTGCTGTGCCTAGTGTTGTACCCTGAAGAGAATGACCTGGTGTGGTCTGCTCAGTTTTCAGTAGCAGTCAGACTGCTGGAAGTGTGGGCGGTGCTGCTTTCACTTCTTTGTGGAGATGGTTTTGAGGACAGTTCAGGGTAGGTAGTGCAATGGGGAACAGTTCATTAGTCAGAGCATCAGGAAAATACTTATGAATACATTTTCCAGGGCATACTGTCACTTGGACCCTGGCTATCCAGCCTTGTATTTCAGTCACTACACAGTGTCAAGTTGTTGAGTGTCACAGCTGCTCAAGACTGAGGGCAGTTTGTTTTCTCCATGAGAAAGCTGTTGATAAATAGTTCCACTATTCTGCAAAGTGCTTAGGTTAACACTAATGATTTCATGAAAGTTTTATGTTGTGTAGGATCCTTGTCACTTGAAGGATGGTCAGTCAATTGGAGCTGTAAATATGTTTTGTTCCTTTAAAACAAGTGTCAAGAGAGAGAGAGAGAGAGAGAGAGAGAGAGAGAGAGAGAGAGAGAGAGAGAGAGAGAGAGAGAGAGAACACTCAATGGAAGAAAAACAACCCTGAGGAACCAAGCTCTATACATTTTTCTCCAAAAATATACTTCACAATTCAAAAGAATTAACACCATCAAGCAGTCAACTTGTGATCGAATTTAGCATTTACAAAAATAATCCAACATTTTCATTTCTTAAAATAATTATGTATATCAGTATATGATTTTTAAAAAATAATAAATAGTAACATATCTTCTTTATTTTACCCTGAAAATGGTAGTAACAGATTTGTTTAAAAATTACAGTACAGAGTGTCTTAGCTTTCAACACATTGTAGGAACAGATTTGTCTGAATGGTTTAACAGATTAAATGGTGAATTACCACTTATTCATATACATGATTTCAGAGATCACAGAACTTGTGCAGAACCTGGAATGTATAACACTATTCATCACAAAGTATAACACACTTTACAGCCATGTCCTCGACAATGGAAAACATATTACCAATTAACCGAACCTGAAATTAATTTCACATGAAGGATGTAAATGTACACGGAAACATATGTAAGAGACACTGAAATGAGGCTTTGAAGATCTCACACAAAGAGCAGAAAAAAACAACAAATTGAGAAACAAATCAACAAACACACATGTACCCAAAATTAAGGCTAAAGAGGTATCGTAGCACATAGAAATCTTGTGGACAAGAACTCTGCTTGCTAACCCTAGAAACAGTAAGAGAAAAAAGAAGAGAAAGAAGTCTTTCTTGAACATGGCCAATAAATGAATTGATATGAAGAGGAATGTTCTGAATCTACCAAGTATGGCACATTCATCATAAAATACACAATTCCAGCACACGAAGAAAAAAAAATGCCAGCTGTCTTCACAAACTTCGTCACATCCATCAAGTCACTTTCCGTTCATGAAATGCGACCAGTCAGAGGAAGACAGACTTGAGCTCAGTCCACACAAGGGGGACAATGACCAGAAGTGCCGACTGGAAGATCATGAAGGAGCGGTAGATGGCTCTGTGGAGGCCCCAAACACGTTCACTTTTCACCACGGAGTACACAGCGTACACAGCCACAGCGAAGAAATGGCCCATCAGAATGTGAGGTCTGGGCGACAGGCTGCACAAGACAAGCAGAGGGGATTATAGTCTGCAGTATATGTAGCAAATGTACGTGCTGTGATAGCTAAATTAAAGATTGTTATACATTTTTGTTATACTGCAATGGGGGTGATAAGAAGGGGCCTTTAAACTGATAAGTATGTACTGTTTTAGCTTGATGAAGGTTTTGGATACATTATGTGGACCCCCAAAATTTGCATTGTCTGGCACTTGGGCACTTGGGTGTTTTGCTTTTTTGCTGATGTGTAATACTGCTGCATTTTTTTCTTCATCTTCTTCTCCCTTGGTTAACTGTGTTGGGAGTTGTTGAGGCTCTGCCCCAAAGAGATGGTCACCACTAAATAGTACAAATGTACATATCAAGAACCAAATTAAAGACAACCCTTCCCCCTCCCCCCGTTTTTGGTATTGTTGTTTTGTTTCTTCTGGGACTGTCAAAGTCAAGACTGAAGCTGACTTCATCAGCAAAAAAACAAAACAAAACAAAAAACCCAACCCCCTGACTTCATTAGCTTCAGTTTACATCACTTTTGTTAAACAGTCATTGTAATATCCTTATTTGAAATATCTATAGGTGAGTTCAAATCAATCAGTTTTTATATGATGAACCTATTTGAATGTGTTTGACATTCATGCTCACCAAAATAAACGAAGTCCAGCCGAAATCTAAGACACAATATACATAACATATATTTTTATTTTGTGAATTATTTTGGTGCAGGATGTTTATCCTCCTTTTGTGTGCAATTTTTCCCCCTTATGATACTTGAGAAAAACAATTAATGGACAAAAATCAACCAAGAATTGTGCAGTGATGGAATCACATATAATTATGAACATTCTTTGCATTGTATGTAATGGTAGAAAAAGGATTTAATCTGTAAAAGCCTCCATGTTTTCCAATTTTTAGGTGTAAAAGTGAAAAACTTACACAGAGAGAAGACCAATGGGACCAGACACACAGCGGCCTCCCAGTTTGAAGTACTCAAAGCAGGCCCTCTTTAAACTCTGCAGGTGTTCTGCAACACAGAAGATAGTCCCAGACCAGATAGTCCCAGACCAGATCAGAAAAAACCACAATCACTCTATGACACAGTTTTGCTCCATCCAGAAAAAAACATACCTTAATATGTTTGTATACTGTTCTATAATTATGTTTAATCTGTTTGTGTCGTGTTCTATAATTATGTTTAATCTGTTTGTGTAGTGTTCTATAATTACGTTTAATCTGTTTGTGTAGTGTTCTATAATTATGTTTAATCTGTTTGTGTAGTGTTCACAAGGCAGATTATTATACAAACTCTTTGTTACTCTGTTTGTGTCGTGTTCTATAATTATGTTTAATCTGTTCGTGTAGTGTTCACGAGGCAGGCTATTATACAAACTCTTGTTGCTTCTCTCATGCAGTCATGAGTCATTTGCACCTTGTCTGGGCTGAGTGGACCAACTTCAAACTGAATTAGCATTGTTTGAATTAGGCATCAATTTTTCAACAGTAAAAGTTACAAGAACCTATTGTATTTTATATCCAGGAGAAGACCAGCAGACTCCAAACATTCGGACAGTAAGTGGGGCTTCGTGTTAGCACCAAGAAAACAGAGACAATGTCGCTCAATGTGAACACACCAGCCCCTGTGAAAGTGAATGGAACTGACCTGCGCCAGACAGACAAGTTCACATACCTTGGCAGCATCATCAAACCAGAGGGCGGCACAAAAGAAGACATCCACAACAGACTGGGCAAGGCCAGGAGTGTGTTTAGGGAGATGAACAATATCTGGAGATCAACTCAGTACAGCACCAACACCAAGCTGAAGCTATACCAGAGCTGTGTTGTGTCTACGCTCCTGTACGGTTCTGAGTGCTGGAGGATGACGGAAGCGGGTCTTACCAAACTTCGATCCTTTCACACCGTATGCCTCCGAAGAATTCTCCGGATCTTTTGGCCAGAGAAGATCTCCAATGAAGACCTACTACGGAGATGCAGGCGGGAAGACATGGGAACCATCATCACCAGACAACGGTGGAAGTGGATTGGGCACATCCTCCAAAGAGACCCACAGTCAATCACAAGAACAGCATTGCACTGGACCCCAGAAGGAAGGAGAAAGAAAGGAAGACCAAAAGCAACGTGGAGGAGGACTGTAGAAAGTGAGATGAAGGCCATGCAGCACTCTTGGTTAGCCCATGATAGGCAGGAGTGGAAGCGCTTTGTTGCTGCCCTACACACCAGTGGGTGTAATGGTTGATGATGATGAATTGTATTTTAAGTTCACGAACATTTGCTATTGAGAAAATCCCACTGGAGAGACGCTGTCTGATATATAAGGCCTGCATTAGACCTGTTCTCCAGTATGGTTCGGAGACGTGGGTTGTCACTAAAACCGTCGAACGTTTGTTGAGGAACTGTGAAAACCGAATGCTATGCTACATCATCATCATCAATGCCTTTGTGCCTTATTGGCACGTAGGGCAGCAACAAATGTTCTCCACTCCTGTCTGTCCTGGGCCAGCTTCTGAATGGTTCCCCAGGTATGTTGGAAGGTCTTCAGCTCTGTTTCGACAGTCCGACGCCAAGTGTTCTTGGGTCGTCCTCGTTTGCGTTTTCCCTCTGGTGTCCAGTGGAGGGCTGTTCGGGCGATGTTTCCCTGTTCCCGACGGCAGATATGCCCTATCCATCCCCATCGCCTATGCATGATGATGGTGTCCATGCTTTCCTGGTTGCAACGGGCAAAAAGTTTTTGGTTGGAGATGGTCTCAGGCCAGAAGATGCGCAAGATTCTTCTGAGATTCTTCGTGTGGAATGTGGATAGTTTGTCGAGGTCACTACATGACAAAGATAAAATGGGAAGACAGGATCACGAATGAAGAACTATGGAGAATGTGCAAAGTTGATGATCTGAAGTAAGTAGCTAGTACCAATAGGCCTAGACTGCGCTGGTTTGGACACGTTCAACGGAAAGCAGACCACCACATCATAAAAAGAGCAATGAACTTCGTAGTGGATGGAAAGAGACCAAAGGGAAGACCTAGCAAAACCTGGGCTACCTGTATCGAAGATGATCTTAGAGGAAGGTGCATAAATAAGGAGGGAGCTCAAAACAGAGAGAGATGGAGAAGGTTCATCAATGTCAAACCTCCCCTGGGAGAAACATGACAAAAAAGGAAGAAGAAGAAGAACATTTGTTATTGAGAGATTGAAATTCGTTACACCCCAAAGGATTGGCTGGAACTTCTGAAGCAGTGTCTTTGTGCATGTCTGAATGTAAAAAAACTAGTTTCTGCCCTCAGTGACTGGCAGTCATACAGCAGGTTCGGCTTTTGAAAACTGGAAACACTGCGAGGAGAACACATTGTGAAGAGAATGTATACATCACCAGTCTGAAGAATTTCATGTTTTGATTTCATGAGCCATCGATAGGTTCTGATTCTTGCTCATACACCAGTTTTGATGTAATTTGGGCTTCACAAAGAATAATATATTTTTAAAATAAAGGGAAAAAAGCTGCACCTACCATTGTTTGCAGCAAAGAGTTCATACAAGGCCTGAGCCATGACGTTGACCACGAAGGAATGATTGTTTTTGCGACGCAGATGAAAGACGCGCAGGGCAGCCAGGACCTCTTCGTAGTGAGTCAGGTCAGAGATAGGCCTCAGCAGCTCCCTCCAGAGGGCCACGTCATTGAGAGCCACACTCATCCCACCCCCGGTCAGAGGGTGCCTCATGTTGAAGGCGTCCCCCAGCACCACAACACCCGGCCGCTCCACAGGGCTGGGGGGCAGGAAACTGTTGGGCATGCTGCGTACCCGCCCATTCTCCACGCTGTCCTGGAAGGGGTCCCTGATGTGCTCTGCAAGCAGGGTGTTCAGAGCTGCATTACATTGGTGCTATGGTTAGTACCTTGGATATTATGTATATGGTTATTGCACTCCTTTGACAAAGAAGACCACCAGGCATCGTGAAGTTTCCATGAGTTGTTTGCTGATTTTCATTACAGGAACAAACCAAAAAGAACACGGTCATCAAAGCAAAGTTAACATGTGAAACAATAAGTCATTTAGATAAAGAATATAGGGTTAGCCATCCACCACTGAACAAGAAATTTACTCATTGAAATACTTAAGTGAGATTGTAGACCTGTTGGAGAAACGCTTATAAGTTTATTTGTTTTTGCAAGATATAGCGCTATATAAATTGCATTCATTATTATTATTATTATTATAAGTTAAAGTATAAAGTATAAAAGAAATTACTATGACAAAATCGGTGGGATATCTCTGAAACTAAAGTTCAGTAGGAAAAAAACCTTCCATCTGAGCAGATGGGAGTGCCAAAGAACACAGTAAAACAAATCACTAATTTTAGATAGATAAATATACAGAGCTTTAAGGAATCATTATCAGAAAAAAGGTAAGATCAAAAGAAATAAACAATATGGCTAAAAAGATAGTCAAAAAAGTTGCACAAGAGTACGTTTTATAGGAGGAAACTAGAACAAAAAGCCATAAAAAGACCCCCAACTACTGTAGTGTAGTAGAAAAATCATATCCAAGCTACTGACCAGGTAGCTGAGGTAAGACGTGTTCCACCAGGTGACCTTTCAGATCCCTGGGCATGTGGCCGCGGATGTCCACCAGCACTCGCGTGTCGCAGGAGGAGATCTGGTAGATGAGCACAGGACTGGGGGAGGCCAGCACCAGCTCTGCATGGTTGGCTTTTGCCTGGGGGCAGTTCTGCATCAGGGTGCCCACAAAATGGGAGGTCACCTTCACTGGCTCCTTCACCAGTTCTTTGCGAAATTTGGAGAAACAGCCATCCACCACCACCGTCAGAGGGGCATACACTGCCTGACAAACGAAGGAAACAGGTCTGTGCCAAAACGAACCAGTCTGTAGAGTAGGTAGTCACTTCCTTTAACTAAAATCAGTTGCTTTAAACAGATCTTGATTCCGAAAAAATATAATGCTATACAGTCACATATTGAGAACAGTTGCAAGCTAATAGGTCAGTTGAGATCTCACCATGCCAAACGAGCAAGTCTAGGCAAGCTCATCAATTCTGTATAGCCATAACCTAGACAAGCTTCGCTGAACAGTTAACTGAACTTGTACTCAGAAATCAATAGTGATTCATTGTAAAATCAATACTGATTCATCTTGAATTATACAGCTAATGTGTCAAACAGATAAAGCAACAAATAACTAAAGAAATAAACCCAGGTAAGTGTACACTCTGATTGATATTTTTAAGTCCTATTTTAGGAGCTATAATTCACTTGCTCTCAAAATCAGGGTTTATCATTTTCCTTTTCACTTCAAATTTCACTACATACAAAAACATACGAACTGGAAGGCAAGTCTAAACTGAATTAAGTATACTAAATACAGACAGCGACATGCGACACTGACCTGCTTCTTTTCGGAGTCTTTCTGTCTGTACTGCACCCCAACCACAACTCCATTGTCTTCAATCAGCTGAGTGGCTGTTCCTTCTATGTAGTGAACACTGTAGGCAAAGAAAACAGCATGAACATGGTAAGCATAGATGTAACATTAGAAACAAATACGGCAGCACAACACACCTAAGTATATGCATACAAGAAGGTGGGTGTTTTATTTTTCTTCAGCTATAGCCTTTCAAATTGAGACTGTACAGAAAACTCATTAAAATCTCTTAGATTCGTTTTGGGAGAAACACACCTTTACTAGCTTTCTACCATGTCAGTCTCTCATTTTCATAACTGAATTCATATTGACACTTTCTTGTGTGTAAGATAGGCAGCCTTTGTATTTATCCTGCTGATTGACAGAGTTTCTAAAATCTGAATAAAATCATATGCATCAGCTCTTGCACGGTAGGGGTCTCAAGCACAGTCCCAGAGACATTGGTGACCTTCAAAGACAGGTCCCTTCAGCAACAAGTAACAGGCCATGTCAGGAACTGAAAACTGTCACTCTGACACAAAATATTGCATCTACACACAGCTGCCACGCTTTCAATCAGAATAAAACTGTAATCTGTTAGTATAATTGAAGTCAATGAACGTTTTTTGGTGTCAATTCCAAGACCATTGTAAGACCGATGCAAAGAACCAACTGAAAATACAGTTCTACACACTGACTGAACTTGTTATCAGCACTTCATAACTGACCTTCAGTAGAGATAGTCCTGTTGGATGCCATTTGATATTTTCTCAATGCTTTAACATTTTGTCTGGTTGACAAAGTCCATAGCCATTTTTAACACTGTGGACAAAATTCTTCAAATCCCTTTCAGGATGGTTGGGTAGCCCCTGTCTCTAGATGGGCTGTCCCAGATTTCAACCATTCCAACTAGCACTCCCTCTTCCCTCCATTTACTTGCTTAATCGGTCTCAGAATCTGGTTTGTTCTCTGTGGCTTGGGGGAAAATGCAGACGTAAATTCATGTTTGTGTTCTAACGGCTAAGAAGATGCTGAACTAACTTTTTCTCCCGCATGGCAGCGTGACGGAGGGCCATGATGAACCTGCCGTGATGGAATGCTCGTCCCACTTTCTGCTCCTCCTCTTTCTCCGGGTAGGGAATGTGTACCTGTGTGGTGGTCTCCAGGTCGTGGATGATGTAGCCTTTCACTGTGTGGGCATCAAAGCCTTCTGCACACTCTGGCGGTGGAAAGAAAGAAGAAAAACCAACATGTACTGGGCGATGGCTGAGTGTACTGTACACTTAGGAAAAAAAGGTTCTTCTTCACCCTCTCTCTCTCTCTCTCTCTCTCTCTCTCCAGTCTGTCCTTTTCCCCCTTTCTCTTGGCCTTGAACATAGAAGATAGTTTTTAGTTTTCGTATACCCACTTTTTAGTTTCAGTTTCTCACATATAATAATAATGATTAAAAAATAATAATAATAATAATAATAAATGGAATTTATATAGCACCATATCTTGCAGAGACAGGAAGTGATATCACAACCTGCAAAATATCCCATGTAGGCTACCTTACATTTTATCTGCCCTAAAAATCTTAGTGACAATGCCTTACAACATAACCCAATGTGTGACAAAATCTTCACTCTCAATCCACAAGGTCACAGTATGGCTGAGATTTGAATCATGGTTTCATGACCCATAGAATTTGAAGCTTGTTGGAGACGGGATACGCCCGTGGTTAGAGCGTTGCGCTCACGATCTGACGGCCCAGGTTCGAGTCCAGGTTCGAACCACTCAGTCTACATGTAGACTCTACAGGTTATAGACTTAACACTCATGCTCTACAAGTGTCTGGCTAGCACGCCACATGATTTATGGACACTCCTGCTGTGAAGGCTACCCTCAGAAGACAAATCCATGCATAGCAGTCCCTGCCACAGTTGTTGCAATCTAAATTGAACACCAGGTTGGTGGCCTGGTTTTTCTGTCTCTCCTTCCCTTCTTTCAATATCTGGAGTCTTTTCGCTTGTCCACTACAGGTTTCCTCACGTGCCTTTACTAAACCCATCAATACAAGTACAATAGTAGTACAATAGTAGGAGTGAAGTGAACCCCCCTGTGAAAATAGCCACATGAGTATAGAGCGTCATGGAGTACAACATGAATAAACACCAGAAACTGAATGTGTAAGCCTACCTCTCAATCCCAGTTTGCCCAAAACCTCGAGGCCCCCAGGCTGAAGAAGCTCCCCCACAATTCTGTCCGGTTCTTTCAAGTCTCGCTCAATGACTGTCACCCGTCGTCCATCGCGAGCGAGGACCGTGGCCAGAGCCGACCCGGCCACACCAGAGCCAATGATGACTATCTCTGGGTCATTCTCGCTGAACTCTTTGCTGGGGACTTTGGTCTTGCCAGAGAGCTGTAGGCATAATAAAGGATATGACCACCAAAAAAAATCCAGTTACCTTGGATAGGAAGGAAAAGTTGGCTGTGGGCTCCAAGCTGAAAACACAAAAGGGAATTAAAGACACAACAAAACACCACCTAGGTAAATACTGCTATCACTTTAAACTTATCTATCTATCTATCTATCTATCAAGTGTGTGTGTGCGCGCGCGCGCGCACATAGTTATGCATGCATGCACACGCAAGTCTGGGTGAAGTGCCCTTGTGTTAAGTATGCCGCCTTTCGCTGTTTGTCGAAAATAAAGCATCTACTCTGAAGTGAGTTCTCCAACAGTTTTGTCTCTTTGTTGTTCTTCTTTTTAAATGTTAGATATTCAGTGTATCATTGTTTTGATTGTTGGCAGATTTTAGATTTTGAAAAAAGTAGCTATGTGCCTATTTTGTTTGTTTTTCCCCCTCTCCTACAAATTTTCGCAAACACTCAACGTCTATTACACTTCAGGTCTCTTGATACCCTGTGAAAAGATAGAATCATAATTTAGAAAAAAAGAAGAAGAAAGAAAGAAAACAGAGGCAAATCTTCACACAATTCCAATTAAACCTTTGCAACAGCTTTCACAGTCTGAGGAAAGAAAACAAAAACAGACAACGCTTTTTCAATAACAACTAAAAAAAAAAAAAAAGTAGTTTAAGACCTTTAGCATAAATCCCCAACATCAAGAATTAAGGGTTACAACAAACAACCCCCTCCCCTTAAGAAAACAACAACCCAAACAAACAGGGGCGTGGGGCGAGAAAACAGAAAATAAATCCCACCGAAGCCTAAACCAACATTATTTAACATGAATAACAGAATTTATCCCCCCTCATTGGTCACAGATTATCTCCCCTTCATCGTAACAGATTATCTCCCATTACGTGCTTATCATTTTTCTTTTTTAAGCCCTTGCAGAAGGAAAAGGGCTCCTTGGAAGAAAGAGGATAATAAAGAAACCATGGGTTTCCGAGGAAGTCCTAGAGCTTTGTGATAAGCGCAGAGAACTGAAGAGTCAGAAGCAGAGTGCAGAAAGGGCAAGAAAGTATAAAGAAGCAACCAAAAAGGTGAAGAAAGGAATGAAAGATGCTATGGAAAAATGGATAGAGGAGAAATGTGAGGAGATAGAAACCTGCATGGAGAGAAATGACAGTAAGAAGGCCTATCAACTGGTAAAAGACCTAACTGCAACAAAATCATCAAGAGCCTCCACCATACAAGATAAAGCGGGGAAAGTGCTTGACAGAAGAGGAAGACATAATGAACAGATGGACAGAATATTGTGAGGAGTTATACTCGCATAGAGCAACTGGAGATTCTGAAGTGCTGAATGCCCCACTCTCATCTGAAACAGCCTCATGTAGTTTACTGAGAGAGGAAGTTGTAAAAGCAGTCTCATCTCTAAAACTGGGAAAATCTGCAGGTGTTGATAATGTCCCAGCTGAAATGGTGCAAAAAGGAGGTGATCCATGTATAGACGTACTCCATCGAATCTGCAACAAGATCTGGCAGACTGGAGTATGGCCAAAAGCGTGGACACAATCCCTTATAAAAACACTTCCTAATAAAGGCAACCTTCAACAATGCCAGAACTACCGCACAATTAGTCTCATCAGTCACCCAAGCAAAGTGATGCTGAAGATCTTACTGAACAGGCTCAAACTACAGGCTGAAAGAATCATAGCAGAAGAACAAGCCGTTTCAGACCTGGATGCAGTACAACAGAGCAGATCTTCAACATAAGACTCATAATGGAAAAAATATCTTCAGCATCAACAGGACCTCTACCATGTCTTTATCGATTTTAAGAAAGCATTCGACAGAGTTTGGCACTGCTGCACTGTGGGCAACTATGAACCTCTACAACATCAATGCCAACCTAATCAAAGTCGTACAGAGCCTCTATGAGAATGCAACAAGTGCAGTGTTTCACAACAACAACATAGGTGATTGGTTTCGGACGACGGTCGTTGTGCGCCAGGGCTGCCTGCTCTACCCTACTCTCTTCAATCTATTTCTTGAGAGAATCATGGAAGAAGCACTAGAAGAACATGAAGGATCAGTGAGTATTGGAGGGCGAACAATCACAAACTTGTGCTTCGCTGATGATATTGACGGATTAGCTGGTCACGAGCAAGAACTAACAGACTTAGTGAACCCCATACAAGAAAAATAATCAAAATTTGGTATGGAAATCAGGGGGGGGGGGGGGGGGGGGGGGGACAAAAGTGATGACAAACAGCAACTTCACATCAGAAATCAAAATCAAAGACCAGAAACTTGAAAATGTTCACAGATTCAAATATCTGGGATCTATCGTGACAGACGAGGGATCAAAACCAGAAATACTGTCAAGACTTGCCCAGACCACAGCCGCAATGACCAAGCTCAAACCCATCTGGAGCAATAGAAAAATCGCCATCAGTTCCGAAATCAGACTGATGCACTCTCTGGTCATGTCAATCTTCTTGTATGCATGTGAATCATGGACCCTCACAGCAGACTTAGAGAGAAGAATAAGAGCTGTAGAAATGAGGTGGTTCCGAAGACTCTTAGGCATCTCGTACAAAGACCACATCACCAATGAAGAAGTCAAGAGACGCATCCGCAATGAAATCCGGACCCTATGCTGACCTTCAAACACTCGTCAGACAACGAAAACTGAAGTGGTTTGGGTCATGTCACACGCTCCTCTGGTCTTGCTTAAACAATCCTACAAGGCACAGTGAGGGGAGGAAGAAGAAGAGGCAGACAAAGGAAGAGATGGGAGGACAACATTCGAGAGTGGACAGACATGGAGCTGAGAGACACCCTGAGGGCGGCTGAGAGATGGGACTGGAGAAAGGTGGTTGACAAAGCTTCGAAGGCTCCCCAAAGGATTCGGAATCTGAGGGATCGGTGACGGTGACGGACGGAGCCTAATTCAGTGTTGCATTATAATTACTGTGATGAGGCCACCTTGCCGGAAAGGCAATGTGTATTTGTAACTGTTATCCTGCCAATTCGATGATATTTCTCACATATTTCTGGAAGGATGAATAGCATGTTTGGTAAAACTGTGTGATTTAGTAGATACGCTTTCTTTCCTTATTTATTTTTCAAGGGTTACAAATAAGCATTTGCATACATATTCAATGTAACACACACACACACACACACACACACACACACACACACACACACACACACACACACACACACGAGAGTTAAAGCCCGTTCCGCTTTTTGGAAGAGTAGGCCATTGGTGCCGTTGGGAACGGATGACAATTTACAAAGCTGCATACACACGGGGACTAGATGTGAAAAAGCACACGAGTTCTTATTCCATTGTCCTTGAAATAAAAGAATTAAATAAAAATACACACACAATACAAATACACACACAACACACACACACACACACACACACAACACACACACACACAACACACACACACACACACACACACACACACACACACACACACACATCTAGGTGGACATAAACTACAAATTACACCCGCAAATTAAAAAAAACACACCTTGAGACAGAGTGTGAGACCAGAAAGATCTTACCTTTCTTTTTCTGAGACGGCTCATTAGGTAAAATGAACAAGCCATACATGCACAAAGAGCTGTAAATGATGACAGTTGCAAAGGCACTCCAGTCCACAGCTCTTTGCCAAAACTAATAATCCTGCTCTCCATTACAAGACTGCGTGTTGGTAAATCTCCTTGGTGATCACAAAACTGAGGATTTTTTTCCTTTCTAGTTTCGTTTTTCACCGCAGGTTTTGGCAAGTTGAGATCAAGAAAACTGCTTCAGCCAGTATAAAAAATAAATAAATAAAAGCTATGGTAATCAACAGTTAACTTAGATGATGAAAAAATAAGGCACCGTATTATCTCTTTTACTGAGGTCGATTGCATCTATTCTGTCGTAGAAATCTCAACATATGCGCATCGAAACACCAGCCTTTCATAACCTCATGGATCTAATCTTCAACCCAATCACCCCATGTTTCGTCTGCTGATTACCTTTGACCAATCAGATTTGTTGGAAACAGTGAATGCAAATAACTTTAGTTTTTACTATTATTACTAAAATAAATTACAATATATTTATAGATGATCGAAAATATATTAAAATGTGTCTTAAAATAGTTTGTCCATGAGATGTGTTTATTATTTAATATATATTATATCTTAGTTTAAGGAAAAATCTATATTTAGGGCTACCTCATTCACTGCAGAGCTCCATCTTCGCAAAATAAAGACTGTGTGTGAAAGATGACTGAAAACGTTTTCAAGTTTAGCACCAACAGTTCGGCTTCTGACAGGTAACATTTTATTTGTTGGAATGAGTATACAAGAAATGTTATGTTTTCTGTCATAGTAGCTCAGTGTACTTTTACAAGCGATCCGATTTATGTTGCGTTTGAATGTCACTTGCACTCCAAATGAGGAGGTCCACATGGCTTGACAAAAATGTTGCATGTGTGTGTTGTCAGTTGTGCATCACCGTCAAAGGATCAGCGCAGTGAAAAGTTGTACAGTTGTAACTTTATACTTGGAGAAGGTGATAACGATTGTGCCACCTTGAGTCGATCGTACAGGTCGGGACAATCGTGTTCTGTTGTGGTGTCGCTGTTTTACGCCAGTCTGTAGACTAGCATACGACAGCAGTCAGTAGCCCAGTAGGTCTGTTATCAGTATTATGTCAAATGAGACCTGTACTTAGGCCCACTGTTCTTGAAAAAAATAATTAATACCAGTGGCTAGAATTACTGCAGTATGTCATCATCTTTTTGAACTAACATTTGGTTTTGTTCTTATTCTGTTCAGCTGGGACCATGATCTGTTGATCAGGTTTTTCTTTGTTCTTCATTTGTTTCAAACCGTTTGATTTTATTGTACAGGTGGTCTATAATTTATGCCCTCCCTCCCCCAATTTTGCAAACAACAACAAACAAACAAACAAAAAAAGGGGGAGGGGAGTATTGTGCTATAAAACTCAAGAATACTTTATCATCACAGAATGAGAAATAATGAGTAGTATTATATTAAAATAATAATTACAACATGTTACATAAGATACACATTAAACAATATAGATAAACTAGAGTATTATTATAATTATGCATATGAAATATCATATATTATTATATTACATATTAAATTTTACACACAACACACACATGCACGCGTAGACACACTGCCAATAATTTTAACAATATATTAAAAGCAGCCACCAAGATTACAACATAAGTTAATTTAGGTACAACCTTATAATAATGCTATCTCACATGTTAAACTGAGGGGGCAGTGGCTGAGTGGAATATCTTGCTCTAAAAGTTCAGAGCTTTGGCTTAGCTGCAATAATAATAATACCTGGCCATAGTTGCTATTATCACTGAGCTCCCTCCTTGTATCAGGCTAGCAGGTCCCTCCCCCATCCCTCCAAAAAGAATAAAAATGAAAACAAAATAGATTGAATTGCAGTTTGTTCTTGAAAAGTCATCAAACCTATTTTCAAATATATTGCATCTTTTTTATGCAAGATTACCAAATTTAACTCAATTTGATAGTATTAGAAGTGTATTAATACTGTTATGATGTTACTTGACTTAATTTATATATAAGGGTATGTCATTATTGTATCAGTGTATTATGTTAGATGAATTATATAGTGTATGTCATTCTTGTATTTCAGTGGCAGTGGGGAAGATGTGTGCAATGACAGAAACACCCCTTCACCAGACATTGTCATAGAACAGGGGTTGACATCACCCAGTGTCAAGTCCATGCCACCCAAAAGTCCCACCAAGAGCGGAAGCGTCAAGAAAAAATCATATGCAACCACCACCACCAAAGCAACACGTGTTGTGCACACTGCCAAACGCACTCTCTACACAGCCGGCCGCCCACCCTGGTATGACTCACAGGGCCAGCTAAAGAATGCCTTTGTTATTGGTGAGTATGTTACAGCATATTACTGTGGTTATATTATCTTTTAGAGAGACGAGGCTGGTAAATATGATAATTTAGTAATGATAATTGATATTTCAAGAGAGATCCTTTTCGTAGTTTTCCTATGCTAATTTCTATAAATTGTTTGTTTTCCCTCATTGTCTCATCATTTGATTATTAAGTTAAAGATTCCAAGTCCTCATCCATTTCAAATCAGAATTCAACTGATGGACCAGTATCAACTCACTTGGCTCTGCCAGTTCCTCTGCCCTGATTTTTACTATACTATCCTGCACATTGTAAAGGTTCAGTCAACACAAAAAATTGTTCTGCAAGTTAGGTAACAACATTTTAAAAGCAGGGTAGTAACACATTGAGTTAGATATTAAGATAGTGTCAGAGATTAACAGTTTCTGTTCTTCATATTAGTTTGTGGAAAAAAGTAGAAACTAAGAAAGTGTGTGTTGTTTTTTTAAAATGTCAGTGAGAAGAGATACTGTGAGGATCAGGTCACAAACACTATAAACAAACATACAAAGTCAAAAGAGGTCTGCTGAGAGTGTTGTTTGTTTGTTTTTGCGTTTTTCATTTGTAATAGAGAAAGGGATAACATTTTTATTGTTAGTTTATGTTGTTATCTTGAATTCAAACCTAGATGCAAAGAAATTCTGAATCAGCCTAGATCTATAAAAATTCTAAGTCAGCCTAATGTGATGCACAACCTCCCCCCCCCCCCCCATTCTGAATCAGCCTAGATGCAAAGAAATTCTAAATCAGCCTTGATGCAAATAAATTCTAAACCACCCTTGATGCAAATAAATTCTATATTAACCTAGATGAAAAAGAAATTCTAAATTAGTCCATATGCAAAGAAATTCTAAATTAGCCCAGATGCAAAGAAATTCTAAATTAGCCTAGATGCACAGAAAATCTAAATTAGCCTAGATGCAAAGAAAATTCCAAATTAGCCTTGATACAAAGAAATTCAAAATCTCACATCACTAATCATGAAGGTTAGCACAGAATGCTCTGACTTCAGAGGATTTTATTTAGCTTTAAAGGAGACTTAGGAAAGTACAGCATGTCATGTTAAGAGCTTGTCATGGCTGAAGACAACATTTTAAAGTATAACATTTATCAACATTGCATTGTAATGTAGGCCTTGGGACTTGGCATACAACAGTACCTGGGCCAGGTTTGATTTCTTTTAGTTGCTAACATTTTAATAGTAACTTTGTGAGTGCTACTTTTGCTGTTTCATTTGCAAGTTCTCTATTATAAATAAATGCAAACTAGAGTACAGTTTCATTATCTGTTATGTGTTTCTAGCAACAACAAAAAAGCAACAACCTACTCCCTTTCCTCCCCCCCACAAAATTAACAAAAAATACCCAACCCCCAAAAACTGAAGCATCACCACCCCCCTCCTCCCTTCCCTGCCCCCCCCCCCCCCCCTTCCCCACTCCAAGCTGACCACAGCAAAAATATTTTCTTTAAATTGAAAAATTCAGAATATGCTCTCAGCATTTCACTGTATATGGTGTCATTTGTGATGTAATATTGCAGAGGTGCCAGGCACTTTTCCTTAAAAAGTTGAAAATATGTTCTGAGAAACATACTATGACAGGCTTGCAGAAACGTGATTGGCTCATGTTTGTGCATGCAGGGATATGTGGGGGCAGTGCCTCAGGGAAGACCACGGTGGCCAAAAAGATTATTGAAGCCTTGGATGTGCCGTGGGTCAGCTTGCTCAGTATGGACTCCTTTTATAAGGTCAGTCACCCAACAACAAGGCAAGGCATTACATAGCCTGACTGCTTCACTCACTCAGGCACACTTGGGCACACACATGCACACACTTAAGCATACATGTGCATGTGTACATGTGAGCACACACACACACATTTTTTGATGGGCCCTGGGTCAGCTTGTCAATTATTGAGGTTAAAATTTTAAAAATTTGTTTATAAAAAAACATCCAGGAGCAGTGTAATACATTTGACACTTATAAGGTATACTTTCATGCATTCATGCAGTCACAGGATGCACACACATGACAAATAAATGCATATGCATACACACATACACACACACTGTCTATCTGTTTCTCTCTGTCTCTGTCTGTCTGTCTGTCTGTCTGTCTGTCTGTCTGTCTGTCTGTCTGTCTGTCTCTCTCTCTTCTCTCTCTCTCTCTCTCTCTCTCTCTCTCTCTTTCTGTGTCTCTTGTCACATGTATGTTTATGAGCCACAAGTCAGCTTACTGAACATCAACATGTTTCATAAGATGGCATGTAAGCAGCATGTGATACCAGGCTCACACACACACACACACACACCACACCACACCGCACCACACCACACCACACCACACCACACCACACCACAACACAACACAACACAACACAACACAACACAACACAACAAACACATGAAAGAAAACACATGGACACACTCATGAACATATGTAGATCTATTTGCTTTGAAAGGCAACAGTTTGTGACCCTCTTAAAGAAAAAGCCACATTTTAGTGTTCAGCTGTTATCAAGTGTGACAATTAAAAGATATATATTTTTTTTTCTGTTTCATATCTTCATATTCTGTTTCACTTTCAGAATAAAACTAATATCATTTATGAATAAAGACAGACTCAGCAAAAAGTGCATATTTACAGTCTTATTCTTTATTATCACCAACCAAGTAAAAGAAACAAAAAGGATTGACATCTTTGCATACTTATTGAAGTGTGTATAGCTTTTGTAGTTTCATTCCAAACAGGTGCTAGACATCATGCTTGTTAGGCATAATTTGGGGGTAAAAAATTGGCATGATATTTTAAATAAAAAATATAATTATGTTTTCTTGGCTGTCTGTCCTGTCTCTGCTTTTCTTTCTGTGCCTCTGAGATGCTTGTCTTAAAAAAAAGTTTCAGTCAGGAAGCAAAAATTCATAGTTGAAACTGGAATTAGATGTGCTTTTATGCTTTTATTTTGTTTTGTTGTTGTTGTTTCTTTCCCCCTGCAGTTGTGTTTCAGGATGAAGAGGTGTCCAGCAGATGTGTGCATTTTTATAAGACAATACATGTATACATTTATGTTAGAACAATGGGCTGTAAGTCTTCTATGTCTTCCCTACAGGTTTTAAACAAGGACAGCATGTGAAAACAGTCTGCAACCAGCACAACTGACCACCCCGGTTCTTGTCCTATCAACAGGTAGTGAGTGATAGTGATTGTGGCATGCTTGTCTGTCTTTGCTGCAGGTGTTGAATGAGGAGCAGCACGAGCAGGCGGCCTGCAATGAGTACAACTTTGACCATCCTGATGCCTTTGACATCCCGCTGCTGGCTGCCACGCTGAAGAGGCTGAAGGCAGGGAAACAGATTGACGTGCCTATCTACAACTTCTCCACCCACGCCAGGGAACCTCACATGGTCAGTCGTCAGACAGCATGTGCTATTTCTAACTGGGCTCATTTTATCCCAGCACCCTTTCCCATCTCCCCACCTTGTTTTCAAGTTTTTTCTCCCCCCAGCACTACAGTCACACCTGTCGTTATGGAGGTTTAGTGTGCTAGAAATCATACCTTTATTTTTTAAATAATGGTAAGACTGATAGTTGTTATATCTAAAACACTGTTTGTACTGTGATACTGCTGCAGTTTTGTGTTTTAAGTCCTACAGTAGTGTGGGTATTGCTAGGTGCTAGGGTAAAATTTTGCTTTCTTCATTGGCAGAAGAAAGCTGTCAATTTATTTTTTTTGTTTCTCCTTGAATCCTTGGCTATATGTTGTGACCATGTCATTGTGACTGTGTGGGGTTTAGTTTTTTTGTTTGTTTGTTTCCTTTTTGTTTGCAATTTTTGTAATAAGGATGATTTCATTTAGCTAGGAAAGGTCCAGTGAACTGACAGATTGAGAAAACAAGCATATGAGCAGAAAAGTGACAAACATGACTTCAAAGCCTTTAACTATTGCCCTATGCATTGAAGCTGAGAATGAAGACAGGGTACTCACAGTTCATGTTGGTAGACAGCTGTGGTGTGGTAATCCATCCAGTACTGAAGGGTAGGCAGGGTAGGCAGAGTTCAGATCACTGGGCAATAGGCCTTCTGTGTCCTTTTCATGGGCAACACTCATGTTACTGTGTCCTCACAGCATTCCTCTCACAATGACTTAAGACCACATGACCACATGAAAGGAGTAAAGTCACTTTCAGCATATATGTCTAAAGCAATCTCTTTCATCATCTCCAACAAGTTTGAGCTTGAAACAAAATCACTATCTCTCATTATCTTTATAAAAATAGGGGTTGGCTGTCATGATCACCTGATCCTCCTTAAAAACAATCACTGTCATCAGATGGCAGTCTGTCTTCTCTGTTCAGTTTGTGCCATTTAGCTCCTGTTTTAAAACAGCAAGAGCATTTTAACACTAGAAGACATGTTGCTGAGGGCCACTGTTGACTGAAGTCTGCCATCTTGAAAGGTGGTAATCATCAGGTATGCTTTCTTGGAAACAAAAACTGAAAGTAACAACAGGTACCAGGAACAGTTAAAGGGAAGGAACCACACTCTTGACACCACTAACCCTTGAAAGAAGCTTACTGTGTTAGTTCCCTTTATGGATATTTTTGTTTCTTCTTATCATTACTATGTATATTGTTGAATTTACCTAAGGAAAATAAGCTTAGCAGTAAACAAAATCATGTGTGTCATTGAAATTGGTATGGATTTTTTTAAAGGACAAAATATTTCAAAATAGCTGTGTGTATACTGAGGAAACCTGTCAGGCAGAGGGTTTTTGTGTGTGTTTTTGGTAATTTTCTGTTAGGATTTACACAAAGTGCTTTTTGGTATTTTCTGTTAGGTTGTACACAACTCTATGATACTTGGCATACACGAAGTTGTATTTCACTCTATATGTGTAGAACTCCAAGAGGAATAACAACAGATGCTTTGTAAGTATAACATGTCTGTACATCAGTCATGTTGCTGTGGGATGTACTCAAAACAGCTGTATGTGTGTTTTGTACTTTCAGAAAACGATCTATGGAGCCAATGTGGTGGTGTTTGAAGGCATCATGGCCTTCACCAGCAAAGAACTGTTGAAGGTAGATGGTCACAGCATACAACGTGGGCTATCAGCATTTTTCTTTCTTTTCTTCTCCCTTTCTTTCTGTCTTTTTTAAACTGAAATGTTTTTCAAGTTACGTAAGCTGGGAGAAATGTAGAATGCAGGACACTTTTTTCTTCACAAATTAAGGATGAGAATTGTTGCAGTGAAGCTTGTGAGGTGCGTTTAGTGTTGAGGCTATTAGCAAGGCTTTCTTTTTTAACCTGACATCTGTGCTTGATGGTTGTATAGTTTTGTCAGTTTGGGATTGGAAACATTTTGTACTGTGAAGATATTAAAGTCCTAATCTCAGAAAGGTAAACACGAACTGGATGACCAAGGATTGTCTGTTGACATTTTCTATTAACATAGTTAATCCAACATTCGGTCTTGCATAGTATGTGATCCAGTTCAGAATGCACACATACCCCCCCCCCCCCCCCCAAAAAAAAAAAAGCTAAAAAAAAAACCCACCAGTAAAAAACCTCCAGTGATATGAAAAAGAAGGCAACAAAAAAAAAGCAACAAAAAAAAATCTAAGTGATATTGGCCAACTCATAGTGATCCAACCTACAGTTTGACCCTTATCAATGCAGGACTCTGACCACTGCGCCACAGTGCAGACTGTTGTCAGCTCATAACACAGACATGTGGACAGTCTTGGATTGTTTTCCTTATCCACTATGTCCTTCCTGGAACCAGGATTATACTTTAATGTAATACATCTGGTTGGTGTGTATTGAAGCCAGAAAAATGAATGCTGATTTGTAGGCTAATTCGTAACTTTTTTTTGTTTTTGTTGACATTTCAGGTTGTCAAGATTTCAATGACTGCAGTAATCAGCAAAATGGAAAATCATTTAATCATCAATATTTAAAGTTGGATGGAAATGTGCTTCAGTGTTCTGTTGAATAAAAAATCTGTATAGAGGTGCATTGTCATCTTTTTTTCTTAGTATTCCAATTCAAAATCGAAATTGATGTGCATCTTTTTTTCCTGTGTATTCCGATTCAAAATCTGTAGAGGTGCATCATCATCTTTTATTTTCCTGTTTATCATCATCATCATCATCTTTTTTTAATGTGTATTCCAATTCAAAATGTACTGATGTGCATCTTTTTTTGCTGTGTATTCCAATAATTATTCTGTAAAGAGGTGCATCATCATCTTTTTTTATGTGTATCATCATCATCATCATCTGTTGTTCTGTGCTGTGCAGCTGATGGACCTCAAAGTCTTTGTGGACACAGACTCTGACATCCGCTTGGCTCGCCGGCTGAAGCGTGACATCTCTGAGCGTGGCAGAGACCTGGATGGTGTGCTGAAGCAGTACAACAAGTTTGTCAAGCCGTCCTTTGAACACTACATAGAGCCCACCATGACCTATGCTGACATCATCGTGCCACGGGGCGGGGAGAACGATGTGGCCATCAACCTCATTGTGCTGCATGTGCACACACAACTCTTGGCTGTAAGTGTCTTTGCTCCTCATGTGGTGTGTTTATTGCACACTGAGAGACACAGAGAGAGGGTGTCTTGTGTGTGTGTGTGTTGTGTATGTTTAGGTATCATTTGAGAGAGGTAAAACAAGTCAACTTCAGTGACTTCCTCAATCTGATTGTGATTCCAGTAATTTGTATGTTAGTGGAGTGTGTGCATTTTGAGTGGCAGGTTTCTTTCTAATCTGCATGAGTGCCACTTCTGTCTGGGTGACGCCAGTCCATTTTTTTTGGCAAAGTCCAGACGAAATTCCTTTTTTTCAGTTTCATTTTGGTTTTTTGTTGAAAATGTTTAGGGGAAAAAAGCATGTGAATTTGGCAGTATATGACCAAAGCAGACGACTGGAAATGAGGAAGTGCTCTCTATTGTTGAACAGGGTTCATAAGGGCCTTAAGTCCTTTTAAGCTAAGTCCTTATGAATGTGATTTGGGTTAAAAGACCTTTTAGCTTCTTTGATTCAGCAAGTCGGTCTTTTTAAAATATCATCAGTTCTTTAACTTTTGAAAGGTACTTACTAGTCTTGTTAATCAAACCAAAAAAAGCAAGAGATATATACACTTTTTCTGCGTTGCTAAATAGTCAGCAGTGATGTCCATTGCTAGAGAGATGACATTTATATTCTAGCTTGGCTTTTCCTAGTTCAACACAGTCCAGACACAAAGTTGCAAAGTTTGTAGCTGACATCATAATGTGGCCCTGGTGATTTAGACATGATGCTAACTATCGCAGCATTGTACCGAGTCGATTGCAGTCGTACATGAGTGCAGTGCTTTGATTTCCCTAATCTTCTTACGCCAGGGAATTTCCTCCCCTGGAACCCACTGCAGGGCACTGCCCTTGCATCCCACCAGGGCTTAGGCAGCCCCTGGACCCCAGTCTGATTTTCAGGTTTTTTTTCTCCAGATTTTCAAAGCGTCACCCTTGAATCTGTGAAATCACATGACTTCTTAACCTCTTTTTTTGAGAAATCCTTGGATAAGATATTAAAAAAATTTAATTTGGCGTTTCGTATATAACAAAATCTTTAATGAACAGTCCTATAGGACATTTGTTGTAGTTGTAAGTCATGTTAGCATTTCTTATGTACTTATTTGTTATCATTGTTTAGCCCTTTTCTGTGTACTGTCTACGTTACTTAGCAAGAGATAGACATTTCACTTCCTACAACCACCTACATAAGTGCCCCCTGTCCTCCCCTTCCCATCGTCTAATATCACTTTGAGTGAACAGACGTAAAACCGAAGCAACAACATCATGATTTCAGATTTTTTTTCAATTTGATCAGTGGGTTTTAAAAAGTGGTGATTGAATGTAATGATGGCCCTGATATGACCTGACCTTAGTGGTTGTATGGGCAGTGGATGGAAATCACTGAAACCAGGTGTTCTTGTTTGTGAACGTGATGTGTCTGTCTGTGTCGCAGAGAGGGTTTAAGTTGCGTAACAAGCTGGCCAACGTGGAATACAAAGATGCGCCCGTGCCCAATTCCCTGCATGTGTTGGAGAAAACGCCCCAGGTTCACGGCATCCATACATTTATCAGGTGAGAAAGGGCAAGAATGAAGATGTTTCAAACCTGACACTACCTATGTGCACAATGTTAGCCGACATGGGCCACTTATCACAAACTGTTCTGGCATGGGTGGTGAGGAACTAAGTTATAATAATAATAATGATATATATGACATTTTTATAGCGCTGAATGTTGTAAAGCAAGCAGATCAAAGTACTGTGTTGACTGTGTTAACTGTTGACATAAATTTTCAGGACATCTACATGCATCAGGTCAAATGACATTTTGTTATGTTTGTCTTTGGCTGATGTAATTATTACTTATGAACTTTCAGAAAACTTTAGAACTGGGTTGTCTTTTGAATTGTGTTCTTGATATAGCTATGGCAGTAAAGTGATATTTTTATGTAAATGTTCTTAGTACCCCAAAATTTTAAATTCATATATGATGTCTGATTTTATAAATTTTTAGCATGTTTTCTGAATTTGTAACTCACTCCCTACAAACCACTGTGATCGCATTGGTCTCCTGCTCAACACTTGCCTACAAACCACTGTGATTAAAGGATTTGACTTCCAGGTGGTTGTTTTTTTAGCTCAGTGATGTCAACTTTTGTACGAAAATAGAGCTGCTGGCTCTCAACTTTGACCTTTTGCTGACTTACATACCAAACTATTTGAGGGTTTCTGCTTTAGAACTACAAAGAGAAGTTTGATTTCATACTCACTGGCTTTACATTAATTTGCAATACAACAATGGTGTCACCTGCTTCGATACATGCTGAAAGGAAACAAAAGATGTCAGCATTTTACGGCATACGCAAAATCTCACCATTGTGAACCTCAGAGCTCTAGCCGAGGAATGAAAAAAGAAAGTGGTAATTTATTTGGAAGTAGTCATTCAAAACAAAACAAAATTGAAACATCACTTTGTATGTCCTAAGAAGGATGAGGATCTTTCATGGTCTGGACAATATATCCAGTTTTACAGAAAGTTCGACCTTTGAATTCAAAGTCGCTAGAGGAAGCAGCAGTAGATTTGATGTACCTGTCCTGTGCATTGGTTTTCAGGAACCAAGAAACCAACCGAGATGAGTTCATCTTTTATTCCAAAAGGCTGATGCGTCTGCTGTTTGAATGTGCTGTGTCCATGCTGCCTTTTAAGGTGGGTACACATCAAACTTTGAAAGTACTGTAACAGTATGAATTATGCTCTCTGTTTTATACTGTTGTGTATGTGTTTATGAAGTGGGTACTCGTCATTATGCCATGTAGCAAGCTTTACCAGAATGATAGACATGTAATATCATGAGGTATGTTATTTATTCATTGATTTATTTGTGTTTATTCATCTTTTTGCCTGTTTTGCTGTTTTGTCACATAGGAAAGTGAAATGTGGATGTGATGTGATGTGTCCACAGGCTGTGTCTGCTGAAACGCCTCAGGGATATGAATATTCAGGGAAAAAACTGTCAGATATCAAGGTCAGTGAAACTCTGTGTGTGTGTTTTGTTTGTGTGAATGAGTGTGTGTGTTTATGTGTGTTTGGTAGGTGTGTTCTTCGTGTGTTTTGGGGTTTGGTGTGTGTATGTGTGTGCACACATATTTAGGTTCACAAGCCCATCTTATGTCTTGTTTTACTGTGGGGGGATGGGATAGCCTGGTGGTTAGCATGATGCACTTGTGATCTGCTGACCTTGGTTCGATTCCCATCCAAGATTTTTTCTCTGGAGTTAACATCAGTGCCGACTCCACTACCCCCAAAAGTCCTTCAGATGAGACTATAAACCGAGGCCCCGTGTGCGAATGCACGCAGAACATCTTGCACACACGTTAAAACCTGTTCCACTTTTCTGAAGAGTGGGCCATTGTGTGCCAGTGGGAACGGAAGACAAAACGGAAGACAAAATTTACAGAACTGCATACACATGGGGTCTGGATGAAAAAAAGCACATGTGTGCTTATTCCCTTATCCTCGAAATAAAAGAATAAATGAATGAGTGGCATGTAGGAATACATATTGATACAGGTTGATGACTTCATCTTACAAACAGTTATGGTTCTGTGTCTTTAAAGAGAATTACACTTAAGATGCATTCTTGAATTAGCATACAGTTGATACAGCGTCTTCGAAGGGACTTTGAGAGAAATGAATTCAGCATGAGTGTCAACTTCAGGGGGAAAGTTCTCAGTAATGGACATGTTAGCAAAGACTTAAACCCATGCCCCCAGTGACTGTAACCACTTGGCCTATAGGGCTTCATGTGTAGACAGAGGAGAAGTAATGGAGAAGAGAAGACAGGGCTGATGGTGTAGTGTGGTGTGGCATTGTGTAATGTGTGGCATGGTATGGTGTGGTATGGCATGATTTGTCGTGGTGTGGTGTGACATGGCATGATTTGTCATGGTGTGGTGTGGTTTTGCGAGGTGTGGTGTAAAGTGGTGTGGTGTTGTATGGCATAATGTGTCATGGTGTGGTGTGGTGTGGCATGGTGTGGTGTGGCATGGTGTGGTGTGGCATGGTGTGTGGTGTTGTATGGCATAATGTGTCATGGTGTGGTGTGGTGTGTGCAGATTGCGGGGGTGTCCATCTTGAGGGCAGGGGAGACCATGGAGCAGGCTCTGCGGGAAGTGAGCAAGGACGTCAGCATTGGCAAGATCCTCATCCAGACCAACCTCGACACAGGGGAGCCTGAGGTCTGTTCTTTTTGGGGGGTTGGGGGTTTTTTTCTGACAATTTTTTTATCAGTAGGTGATGGGTGTGAAACTCTCTCCTACACCTCTTTACCAGCTGTTGCCTCATGAACATATTCCACAGAATGGAATGTTCCCAAACTGGTTACTGCAACTTTTACTTTTGTTTGATTGTTTTGGGTTGGAATTTTTTCCTCAAATTAAATCAACATATGTTATTGCGATGTGCAGTGGTATGAAGCTTTGAACTGCACCACTCAATGGCTGGCTTCCCCAAGACTTATGCAGATTTCTGAGGAATTAACTAAAGCTATTGCAGCTGTACCACATTATTGTTTCTGAAGTCTTTTCTTCTGTTCACAAGCAGCAGTAATCCAAACTCACACAACCCTGTCAGTTTTCTCTCTGCTGTTTATCACATCCTCCCCATTTTCAACGTTCATGAAAAAACAAAATACCTCCAAAAAGTTTTTTCCAAATAAGTGAATGAAATTAAAAAAATTTTTTTTTAAAAAGGGATGATAAACACATTGAGTTTGTTGATGTCCATTATATTTTTGCTTATGGAAATATGTAAGAACTATGATTTCTTAATGAATGTAGATAAAATGCACTGAGGGTTAAGTCACAACAGCACCTGACAAACACACAAGACCAAAACAAATCTCTTCTGATGCACTGAGGGTCAAGTCACAACAGCACCTGACAAACACACAAGACCAAAACAAATCTCTTCTGATGTGTTGCTCTAGAAAGGGTAGGCCAACAGTGACAGCGCGATGTTGTACCTACATGGCAAAAAACAACAACACCCTGTTAAAATGGAACATTCTCATTCAAAATGTTGACATGAAACAGTTGTATGACAAACATTTTTGACAGGGACTGTTAGGATGAAGGGAGACAAAGCTGTATTATTATAAATCAAAGTAGATGACACACTCTGAAGTCTTTTTTTTACTGTGTAGAGTTTGTATTACAAATCGGCAACACCAAGAGAGTGGACACCATGTAATGCCTTTGTTTGCCTGTGTGCACAGCTCCACTACCTGCGCCTGCCCAAGGACATCAAGGACTACCACATCTTCCTGCTGGACGCCACTGTGGCTACAGGCGCCGCTGCCATGATGGCCCTGCGTGTGCTGCTGGACCACGATGTGCCTGAAGGCAACATCACTCTCTGCTCCCTCCTCATGGCAGAGTCAGGTCAGTGGAACTGCTCTGGCTGGCTGCATCCTGATGGGCATTGTGGTGGTGGTGGGTTGTGTGTGTGTATGTGTGTGTGTGTGTGTGGTGGCTGTGTGTTTGTGTGTGTGTTACAGGACATGCACAAGTACAATATTTATGCCTCTTGTAGTCTCATTTCTGACAAAACAAGAGGGCTCCCACTTTTCTGGGATTTTACGAATTTGAGGGAAAAGCAAAAGTGAGGAAGAACAGTGTTGGTGGAGAAGAATCGGGCTAGGTGAAGGAGAAAAAAAGTAGTTGGTGGTGTTCATGGAGGGGAAGCAATCATGTTTCCTGTGCTAGCAGAGGATGCTGGCATCACATGATTTTATGTAAGATCTTTTTGCAAGTGTGGGCAGTCACCATTTTGTTTGTTCAGTTGAAGGCAAAAGAAAGTAGAAAAGAAGACCTGTTCAGCTTTCCCATTCGATGAAATAAACTATGATTTCTGAAGCCTCATTCTGCCATTACACTTTCTTACATGAAATCCTGCTTTGGAGGTTGCCAAAGTTATGTTTTCAAAAGAGCTGCTTTAGTTGTTTTACAAAGTTGTGGAAGACAAAAGTGATCATTCAGCAAGATGAGCTGAGTGCCAGAACATTTGACTGTGTTGGCAACAACACTGTACTGTAGTTATGTAGCTGTAGTGGGCAGTTATGGTGTGAAAGGATGGGGATGAAAGAGAAGTAACTGACTGGGCAAACTGTCATCATTTCAGTCTGAAAAGGTGTGCAGAAATGGCTCCATGATACTGTAATTTTCAGAAAGACCGACAAGTTGGGGGAAAGGCATCTGAGAGGGGAAAAAAGCAAGGAAGAAGTCCAGGTTTTGATTGACTAATTGGGAAACAAAATGCAAAGAATTTGCGGCCTATGATTTAGATTAAACCAGATAGCTTTACTGATTGCCCAGCAGACCATTTGTCATAACATTTGGACTCGTGGCTATATTTTTGTCAGTATCCCACTGCATTTTGGTATTGTCTTGAAGAAATGATTAAGAAAAGCTGTGTTACTGAATGACTTCAAATTTTTGCCCAAGTTATGAATGAGAGTAGTTATTCAGGCTTTGGGGGAGGGGGGCAGGATAGCCTAGTGGGCAGAGTGCTGAGTTTGCGATCTAATGGTGCAGGTTTGACAATGACAATGACAAATTCTTTTATTTTGAGGATAATGAACAAGCACCATGTGCTTTTTTACATCCAGTCCCCGCCCTCAGGGATATAAGAGAGAGAGAGAGTGTGTTGGGGTGGAATTGAACCTAAGACTGTTCGAGTTTTTTGTCCACCTGCTATAATATAATATGAGCTACCACCAAGATGCCCTTTCAAAGGGATTTTTCCTCTGGAGTTAAAATCAGTACTGATTCCACTTCCCTGAAAGTCCTTTAGATGAGACTATAGTTTTTTGGGTGTTTTCCCATTCCTTGGATAGAACTCTGAAGTGAGATGGTGAGATTTTTGCATATGTGACTCCCCACCCCCCCTCCCCCAAACCATTTATGTGGCCGCATTCTGACTTTGGGGAAGACTATAGTTAGTATAAAGTGAGGTCCTATGTATGAATGCACACAGAACATTTTGTGCACTTCATAACTCATTCTGCCTTTTGGAATAGCACACCATGGCATGCTGGTATGAATGGATGGCATAATTAAAAATAAACCAAAAAAACCCACAAGTATACTGGTGCTGTGTTTAGGCATAATCCCCAAAGTTGGAATGTGGCTACCTTAACCCTTTGCTGGGCACAGCAAAATCATTTGTTCACTTCCTGCTGGGCAAGCAAAATGGAGGTGGATGGCCTCTGAGTGGGTGGGTGTATTTAACATGCAATAACTCCACAATGGTTTAATGGATTTTAATGAAATAAAAACAGCAAAATGCAGAAATGAATAAAGAAACTGCTATTTGCTATTGTGTGTTGTTGTTATTTTAAAAAAAAAGAATTATAATGCATAAACACACAAGGTCATTGATCGGTTTGTATGTGTCACAGTTAGTGTTGCAATAGCTTTGGAATGCATGCATGGATTTTGATAAAATAAAAAGTAAAACATTCAGAAACAATTACAGAAGAAAAGTTTTCAACCTACTGTTGTGTTTTTAGTTTTTTTTATGAATGATGCACGAAAACATGAAACATTCCGACGGTCGCCATTTTGTTTGCCAACGATCGCCGACGATCGCGATGCATGTTAACTTTACAGTTCGAGCCCCTACCATAACAAAAGTCCCAAATAGCAATCAATTCACAAAATATATCAAGTTGTGAACCATTGCCAAACTCGAAATCCGCGATAATTTCCCCAATTCTATGAGCAGAATTCAAAACGCGCATCGGCCGAGTTAGATTTGACGATCGATTTACGTCTCGAACTTCGTTGTTGTCAAAGCCGTCTTTCTCGCTTCAATCAACAAAGTCAGAAGCGCACACACTACTCAGATCGCTTACATCGATATTTGAGCCTGGATACACATCTCACAGCGTCATATTTTCGGCATGAAAGCCATAAAAACGATCGTACATGTCGGATTCGAAGATAGCGTCCATCTTGGGAAAAATTGCGATTTTTTTCCTCCAAAACATGCCACAAACACATTCCAAATGCCGCCATTTGCAATGTACATGCGGAAGTCACGTGGGCAGTCTCGTTGCTTCTATTTTGACGAGATTTGAAGCGAGATTGGCGTGAATTTCGAATGTATGAACGCACTGAAGTGACGGTCACGACGCCGGCCGTTTTTAGCCGTTGTGCCCAAGGATAGGTTCGGACGTTTTGGGACGCTATGCCCAGCAAAGGGTTAATGGTGGGTGAATGATTGCATCCACAAAATCTCACTATTGATAAACCTCAGAGCTCTTGCTGAAAACTGAAAAAAAATGTAGGCTTTGATGTTGATGATAGTAAATGAACAAATTCCTTATATATAATAGGCAGTTTACATCTGTGATTGTGTGTGTGTTTGCCAGGTGTGCACTCAGTGGCCTACGCCTTCCCCAAAGTGAAGATAGTGACCACAGCGGTGGACAAGGAGGTCAATGACAAGTTCCATATATTGCCTGGCATTGGTGAGTAGGCACCCTCTTCTGCAGTTCTGGAGACATGCCTTTAAAAAAAAAAGTTTTTAGGAGATCAACAAAGAGATCTTTAAGAAGCCATTGGACTTTTGAAAAGCTCACCCTGGGATTAAACATGAAAGTGTGACTGAGAGGAGAGGGAGAGAGATGGAGATAGATGAAGGCATGATGTGTGACTGCTGTAACAGAGGATGGAGATAGATGAAGGCATGATGTGTGACTACTGTAACAAAGGATGGAGATAGATGAAGGCATGATGTGTGACTGCTGTAACAGAGGATGGAGATAGATGAAGGCATGATGTGTGACTACTGTAACAAAGGATGGAGATAGATGAAGGCATGATGTGTGACTACTGTAACAAAGGATGGAGATATATGAAGGCATGATGTGTGACTACTGTAACAAAGGATGGAGATAGATGAAGGCATGATGTGTGACTGCTGTAACAAAGGATGGAGATATATGAAGGCATGATGTGTGACTACTGTAACAAAGGATGGAGATAGATGAAGGCATGATGTGTGACTGCTGTAACAGAGGATGGAGATAGATGAAGGCATGATGTGTGACTACTGTAACAAAGGATGGAGATAGATGAAGGCATGATGTGTACTGTAACAAAGGATGGAGATAGATGAAGGCATGATGTGTGACTGCTGTAACAGAGGATGGAGATAGATGAAGGCATGATGTGTGACTACTGTAACAGAGGATGGAGATAGATGAAGGCATGATGTGTGACTACTGTAACAGAGGATGGAGATAGATGAAGGAATGATGTGTGACTACTGTAACAAAGGATGGAGATAGATGAAGGCATGATGTGTACTGTAACAAAGGATGGAGATAGATGAAGGCATGATGTGTGACTGCTGTAACAAAGGATGGAGATATATGAAGGCATGATGTGTGACTGCTGTAACAGAGGATGGAGATATATGAAGGCATGATGTGTACTGTAACAAAGGATGGAGATAGATGAAGGCATGATGTGTGACTGCTGTAACAGAGGATGGAGATAGATGAAGGCATGATGTGTGACTACTGTAACAAAGGATGGAGATAGTTGAAGGCATGATTTGTGACTGCTGTAACGAAAGATGGTTCTTGATTGCTTTTACTTATGCAGTAAGTATATATAGAAGTTTAGGTGTAGTGTCATTTAGCTGTAGGTTGAGATGTAGTCACTCCTGTCTATGGGGAAAAGTGGCTTCAGGCATTTCCATTATTGTAAACTTGGATTGATTTTGTGGGTATTGTCTTGCAGGAAACTTTGGGGACCGCTTTTTTGGCACAGACTTCACAGAGAGCGTGGCATAGCCGGCCAGTCTGGCAGTCCCTGACCCATCACAGACCTGACTGTTTTTTGCCTTGCTTCCCCTTGGTTTTCATGGGCGACCAAAATGCTGATCTCAGGAGACGCTGTGCTTTCTTTTGAAAACAAAGGCAGCTTTCAAACCAGGTAAGGCAGTTCCATTCTACACTGTGCTGTGCTCTGTGCTGTGCAGTGCTGTGCTGTGCAGTGCAGTGCAGGACGTGGACTGTGATTCCACACCACTTTTGATTCCACTCCAACAAAGCCTTTTTCTATTGTGGACCCCCGACAGGGCCCACAACACATCGCCTCTCCCACTGCCAGCTTGCTCTTGGATGTCAACAATGGCTGCCACTGCGTGTTTTCAATGACCTTCAAGTCTTGCAAAGTCGTTTATAATCTCAGCTACAGAAAACTTACAGGGAAACGATACAGCTCGTCACCTTGCGTGAATGAACATGTGCAACAGTGTTGATTCTAGGCTGTGGCATTGTGGGATTCCCGCATATTTTGTTTCCTGGGTGCAAAAGAAATAGTGCAGAATGTGGGCACAAAAAATAAATAAAAGCTGCATTTGTGAAAGGCAGGTGCGCCATCACAGCTGCTATATATATATAGCCTGAATGAATGTAAAACCAAGAGCCACTTTCTGTCAATATTTCTGACTGGCTGAGCGCTTCAACTTTGACCAACCATTGTTTCCCTTTTACCACCTTTGCACTTCACTTTAAAATCAAGATGGTGAGCAATGTGGAAGGTCAGAGAAGTGATTCAGAAAAGAGTAAGTAAAAGAGAACAACAGTGACAGAAACAGAGGGCTAGAGTTTAAATCTGGCACTTATAACAAATTTTCTCTTTGTCACCTCATCAATATTAATGAGTGCTTCCCTTTTGTGCACTGCTTGATGAAATGTAATGGCTCTCTGGTTTGGTATGTTTATTTAGGACTTCAGCTACCAATTACAAAGGCAGCTGGTTATGCAGAGATCGGAACTAAAAAGCAGTAATCATGTCAGATCAAGAACTTGCAGAACTGAATAGAAGCGATCATGTGCTGTATGTTTTGGAAATCAGCAAGTCGACCGCGGTGTGGATGGTTGATGCAACATATCCAAAATTGATGATTTCATGGAGCGAGGGAGGTTAGCCAGCGCATGTGGTTATGGGGGTGGGGAATAGGATAATGGAGAGAGAGGTAGAGTATAGGATCACATTTTCCCAATTTGCTCTTCATTAATTATAATGAATATCTGTGCCCCCAATTAAATTTTTTTATGTTGGTATTAATGACTGAGAATACACTTCTGAAAAAGCATTTAATAAAACCCCAACTCATCTCCCTCTGAATTGACGGATTACCCACCATCACCCATACTTAAATTTTTTTTTATAAATAGAAAATATCTTAATAATATTAACTTCATTTTGAATCCCCACCAATGATTTCCTTTTGATAACTCATTTAACACCTTCCATGCAAAACACACACACACACACACACACACACAAACACACACACACACAGAGGAGGGGAATGCTTGAATGTTTACCCACAAGAGTTGGGTGGTGGTGGTGGTTTTACAGGTTAGACAGAGCCACAACTAGGATAGGACCATCATTAGTGCCAAGACTCCCGACAGTGGTTTTGAGTGAAGAATATGAAGAAGAAAAAAAAAAGATAACAGAATTGTATTACTCAACAAAATGTCCCCTGCTTTCTCTTTTGTGCAGGTATGAAAGTTGGCTGGGGGAGGGGGGCAATGCCCCCTTTTTTGTCCATTTTAGGGGGCCCTCTGCCCCCTTTTATTGAAATCCTGGAGTCAACACTGTGTGCAACAATACCTTGTTCAATCTGCTTGTATTTTTGTTGCATGTATATGTATTAACAAAAATGTTTTGTCTGTGTTGAAATGAAGTGACCATGAAATGAAATGCAGAAAGTGTAATGGAATAATTGTTGTTGTTCTTATTATTTTAATTGATGTTTGAAGACATGGGAAAGAGGAGAAACCTGACAGCAGGAGTGTGTTTTAACACTGAAGTCCAGAATATGTCAGTGCATTGTTTTTTTAAAATTGTTATGAAATGGGCCATGTTTTTAATTAAGAGAATATGATCTGGTAATGTTTTTAATCAGTAGTTGTCATCTGGCAGTTTTAACTGGATTTCAGCCAGTAAAAAGAAAGGACTGAGTAGTTTTTGCTGATATTTCTTGGTGTATTTCAGTGTGGTGATAAATACAATTTTTGGTCTTATTTAGCTGTGACATTAATTGTGAGAATCTGTACTTCATGGAGAAAGATGTGGGCTATGTGTTCTGATTCTGCCCACTATTGGCTTTCCAAATGATTCTGCCATTTAGAATTTGTGTTTTGTGGAGAAAAAAGGCAATTTGTGTATTGGTTGTTTAGTCCTGTGAAAGAAGTGTAGGTGGGAGCAGTGTCATTGTGTGCCTGTGATGTGATCTTCAGATGTCTGTACAGCAGTATTCTTTTGAGGAGGAGGGTTTTTGTTGTTTTTGTTTTGCTTTCTTCTTCTTCTGCAAATGAAGATTTCAACATACCTACACACCTAACATTGGACATCTTTCAGAATTTTTTTTTCTCTCTCAGCCTGCCAGAATGGCGTCCATGCTGTGTCTTTGAGGTTGTGTTTTTGTTGTCATTGGGACAGCATGGTTTTTCTTTGGTTTCACACCCTGCTTGGTGAAGGGTGGAATAGTTTTTTTGGGCTGGTGTTGATTTGGAATGATCTGTTGTTTAATTTCTCCAGGTTTTGTAAGTGTCGCTCTACCTTATCCTTGTATTCATAACTGAGTTCATGTGGAAGCCATCAGGTGCAGGGCCTGTATCCCAGATATTCAGGCAAGATCTTCTCAGCGGCAGTGCCCAGGTCATCTTGCATGTGTGATTTGGGGATCCTCCCTGTGAGTTGCTGTGCAGCACTGATGTTTTCAGGGGTGAGGGTTGTCATGGACCGACCAGAATGGGGGCATCCTATCCCAGGCTTCATCAGCTTGGTTTGAATTTACTGTATCAACTACACACTTTGGCTTTGCATGGAGCAGTCAGCCATGAAGTTGCTTTCTACACACTTTCTACTTTCATATGAATCAGCCAGTTGTAACCTTTTCACAGTAAATTGTGGCCTGGAAATAGGAGTCATAAGGTCTACAGGGTGATTTCAGAGGGTGCCTGGTCAGTAACTATCACAACTGATTCCAGTAAAGTGCCAAATGCTGAAGGTTCATGTGTGGTGTTAATGTTTGTGAAAGGCTCCCTATTGATGACCTAGTGGTGTATTGGATGTTGTTTTGCCAGAGGCCTGGAGTCTATTTGGAAACATCCATCTTACTTGATTCAGTATCGCTTCTTTAGATATTCAGTTTTACACACATTACAGTGTCTTCAAACAACTGCTAGAGATGTCTGCCATCTTGATTAAAAAAACAACCCTGAGGGATCCCAAAGTACTGTATTAAAAAGAAAGCGGTATCATTTGGTATCAGACTGATGCAGGCTTTACTTCTGATTTTGTGAGAATAACCAGGTGTGTGGCACAACAAGAAGTGCAGTGAGGTGCATTTGTCAGTGGCCTTTTTTGTGTTTGTTTTTATTTGGCCATGATAGTATGGTGGCGCAGAAATCATTTGTTGGATGTTTTCTGCCATGGAGGTGGAGTGGCTTCTATGGCAGGGGGTTTCTGGTCTGGAAACTGGTGGTCAGTGTGTGTACTGGTTTATAGATGGCGTTGCAAGTTTGTCCAGTGGAACTGCTTCAGTCATGGGTATTTGTTGTGGATGTTCTCAAGTGAGTCTGTGTCTTGGTGGAACAGAGTCAGTGTGGTATTGGAATGATGATCAGTCAGACAAGCTTTACTGCATAGAGGTCATTTTGAAAAAGGTCCAAATAGCAAAAGGAGGAGAATGAATTGAGTATAAACATGAAGTCAGATTCCTTGTATTCCTATGAATGAGCTGGTGCCAAAATTAATGACTTGTACAGTGATTTCATGTGTGTACTTTATGGATTTCTTTAGTGAATATATGTCAATACTATAAGAGATTTGTTAAATTAGATTCTGATATCTATATGTCATTTTGTATCAAAATCATTTTCAAAAATGAAACCAAAACATACCTTCCCCTAACAAAAAAAGAGCCAGAGAAAAGTATGTATTGAAATGTAAACTCTCAAACTTGTGAAGATTCATTACAGCTGAAATTTAGGTAATGAAGAAAAAATGTGGTTGTAAACTGTGTGCAGACGTACACATGTACCTGACTACACTCTTACAAAAGTAAAACATTTTTATTAGATTATTGAAACTCCAAATATTCGTTTCTTTTTTGTTTGTTTCTTTTTAATTGTCAGTAGTGCAGTACTAAAATAACTCGTCTTTCAGTTTTATTTGTGAAACAGTTTTACCAATGAAGACCACAGTTTTGCATGGTGCATTCTGCAGAAAGAGAATTTACCAATAGATCAGACAAACATTTTTATGTGGTTTACTTGGCTTGCAGAAAGTGGTTTACCAGTGGACAAGATTAGATTAAATCTAGCATGATGCACAGTGTATTTAATATCTTTTGCACACAGGCTGTACATTACATCATTTTGCCAGTGGGATTCTTTGACATTTTTTTTTTTTTTGGGGGGGGGGTCTTTTTCTTTTTTAATATGTTCAGTATTTTTTCTTAGGAGATGGAATTTTTTTGTAAAATGAGGAGAAACTCCACTCTTTCAAGCATCTATTGAAAGAGAGAGATGCAAATTGTATATCTAGAAAGGAAACTTTAAAAAAACAACAGAAGAAAGTGTTGTGACATTCCTTAGATGTGTGGAACAGCTTATATATATATATATATATATATATGTTTTTTTCCCACTTAAAGATATATATCAGGGTTTTTTGTTTGTTTGTTTGAAGTCTTTTTTTTTGTAGTTGAAAGGATTATGGGTGACAAACCAAGGAATTGTAAGATCAGAATTTCTTGGTTTCATGATAACCAGGTTAATGATGTTAATCTTAACAAATGAGACTATTCAGATTATTCAGGGGAGACACCCTTGAAGACATTTTTTTTTCAGGGTAGGCACCATAGGCAGGTAATTTTTTTTGAGTGATTGTCTCATCTTTTCTTGACTGTATGGTTTACCATGCAGTGTTGTTTTTGTGCTTGTACTTCAAGGGCATTTTTAAACAACTGCTTTAGCCAGTGGTTTTCCATTGATTTGATGCATTTAACTATGCGACTTCAGGGAAGTAGTGGTGTGTGGAGTGGACATTTCTCTACCCTTGTTTTGGAGATGTGTCAGAGAACTAACTGAGGTTCCAGGCCAATCTTGTTCATAGCCCCGCTGACCATGGAGGCCGTATCAGGGAAATAGAGGATTAACAAAGCAACTTGTACTGTGAGGGCGCTATGTGCTGATTGATGATAACAGTATTTACCTAAATACGATTCCAGACTTTTTTTCTTCTTCATAGCAGTCCAGTGTCTATGTCTTCAGGAGCATGTTTAAGTGCTTATATGCTTTTTCTTCAAGTCTTTATACCACATACATAGCACAGTCTTTTTGAGGAGAGATTATAGTTTACAGTTCAGTTTATATCTCCCAAATCATCAGCGAACAAGCTTTCAAAGACCTTTCAAAATGGAAATACGTGGGGCAAGAGGACTCCTGCAGTGGACTTTTGTTCTTGTCCTGGGCATGCTGCTCTGTGGTAGATAGCATGGAGGAGTCACAAGCATTTATTGACCGTAAGTATTTTTGTCATTTGTGTGTACCTTTTTTATCGTTTTGTTTATAAAGAGAACTGAAGGTGAACAGCTCCTGCTTTACTACCTGTGTAGTTGTTTTTTTGGTGAATGGAGTAGACAAAATGAACCTTATGCTAGGTGTGCAGCACAGGGATATTCTGTGCATGGTATCTGCTGTTGCCTGACTGGCAGCGTCTGACCTCACACATGACCATCTATCTGTACATCATTTACCACCTGTGTTCAATCAGGCTTTGCTTCCCAGTTTTAGGGGCTTTATTTATCATTGACTTTTCTTTTAGGAAGGGACAGTGTTATTTTTTTCTTAAGCAGATTTGTCTAAGAATATTTAAAGTTGTAGCATGTTTGTTTTGGAGATGGTTCAAGTTTCACCACAGCTGGTTTTTAGAGGATGTAAATTCAGAATGCAGGGGGTGGTAGATGAGACTTTTCAGGGACCAAGTCGAGTGTGGCACTGGAGTCCAGGGTTGCGGTGTGATGCAGCCCCATGGGTTGCTGACCTGGACAGGAGTACATGCAACGACAAGGGACAGGAGATGGGCAGGACACTACCCTGAGTCAGACTTGTAAGGACAGGTCAGAGATAGTGGGTCTTTCCTGGAGGGTGCTCCCACAGGTGGTCATGTTGGTCTGTTGTACAGGTGGCCTGCCTTTTCAAAGGGTTACTTGGGGAACAAAGGCATTGTTTGTTGGGTCTCTCTTGCTCTGTGTGTCATGTGTGTGGATATAGTTGTCAGGTGTTGAAATGGTTGTCAAGGATCAAGCCAGGGTACCTTGAAACACCGCTGCAGAAATAGGAATAGTGAAATATTTGTCTATTGTAGATTTACTGTTGTTTGTGAAGCTTTTGACAATGTATCCATTTCTTTCCATTTTTATGTTGTTTGCAGAGAAAATAATTGAGGATTATTTAATACATAGCTGCCAGCCATTCCTTTTTTTTCTGAACATTTTCCAGCTTTTACCAACGAATCTGGTGTTTGGTTTCAATAACTTTTTAAAATATATATTTAAGTGTAAAGTTTAAAAAAAGAGAACAGAACCCCCATCCCCAGTGTAAATGTAGTAGGACATAAGTGTGTGTTTGCTGAGCATGTGATAAGTAGTAATGGCCTGCTGGCAGAAGTGGACAGATATGAAATAATTGCCAGCGATGAAGAGCTGATGTAGTCTGACCCAGATTTGACACTTTGGATTTCAGTTGTATGACAAAAGAAAAAGATAAAACAAAACGCAACAAAAACAATGCAGTTCGTGCTGAACACTAATCTTTAAACAATTTTATGTATGATTTTGTATTTCATGAAAGCAGATGTAATTAGTGATCATTGTACTTTCCATCTAAATCCATTTCATTTCAACATCATTGTGTCAGGAGATGAAAAGTTTGCTTCTTTAACCACCTAAAAAATGCTTCAGCTTCAGGAGGCACAGTCCCAGATCCCCACTTTTTCAGGAGGGGGGCTTGAATCCACCCTCCCCTTGCACCAAAGTCCATTTCCAGATTCTCAAAGGCTGGCAGCTATGTTTAATGGATGGTGGTTATGGCTTGTCTTACTGTGGTTTTATCTTTGTTGTCCTGCTCCTGGTTTCTTTGCCTGGATTGAAGCGGTTTCAAGCATCAGCTTGTTCTGTATGCTGTTTTCAGCTGATGCATATATCTTTTTTTTCCAGTTGAAACATTTTCCCCATTTTATCACCAAATCTGGATATGTCATGACTATTCAGGAAATAAGGCTGTTAAGATCTGGTGTAAAGCCATTGTGTAAAAAACCCAAAACATCACTTGAATATTTTTTTAGAAAGAAATGTTTTCCTTTTTTTGCTGTACAATTGTGTATTTCAAATGACAGATTTGGCTTATTTTGTTATCAGTTTTCTTCAGTGTGTCATATCTGTGCAGGTTTTTATATAAAAAAAATAAAAAATATTTCCAGTTTGTTAAAATACTGTAAACAATCTGATGCCCTTTCTGTAGTGTTTCTTGGCAAAAACTCCATTTTCTAAAAGCTAAAATTTTTTAGTGATGTAGTTTGTAATCAAGGGTTGATATAAGTCTTTGTTTTTATTTTGCCAAATACATAGTTTTATCCCCCCTCTCCTTGGCTAGAGCGCTGGTTCAGCAATGGTGAGATTATGCATGTATGACTGTTTTTCTACCAGTAAGGTAGCCACATTATGACATGGAGGAGGATGTCTAAACACACTATTTGCATGCATTAAAAAAAAAAAGTATGTTATCATCCATTCCTACCAGCATGCTTACTATTCCAAGAGGGACAGGATTTAAGATGTGTACAAGGTGTTCTGTGTGTGGTCTGAAGGACTTTCGAGGAGTAGAGTTAGAATTGATTTTGACTCTTGGGGAAAATTCCTTGAATGTCGAACAGGTGTCTCACTCTTAAACCATTAGGTTCCCCCCTCTCCCACGAAAATATCTTTTTTTACAATGTTATTTGGTTATGATTCATTTGTTATGGTTTTTGCCTGTTGTGCTTTAAAATCTTTCTGTTCACCAATAAGCATTTTTAATCATAATATTGTCTTTGTGCACTGTAATTTGTAGGTTAAGCCATGCAGTTTTGAAAATAAGTTGTTTATCTTGGGTCTGCAGTTTTCTCCTAATCTTGCAAAAGTAGATCCAAACATATGTGAAACACTTGCTGCCTGTGCTTGATTTCAGTGTGGGTACTAAGTAGGAAGAAAGGACAGTGTCCATACCACAGGTGTTGTACTGGGTCCAGGAAAGAGTAGACATATGGGCCACAAAAGTTGACTTTGATCCACAATGTGCAGTGCTTAATGGTTCATTTCTGTTCAAATGCATATGAAACTGGTCTTGAAATCGTGGGTGTTTTTTTAAAGGACATTTGCTAGGGACATTTCTCGTGGGCCCTTTGTGTGTGGCTAGACTTCAGTGGGTACATGACTGTGGGTACATGACTATGGGTCTTCTGTCCATTGGAGGTCTAACAGCACCTCGTCACACATCTCTCATGCTTGTAACAGTCCAGTCACTTGCAAGGTTTTGCAAATTTATTTGAACATATGTGTTAGCATTGTTTGGGTATAAACATTGACATACTAAATAAGTGCATAGTATATTTGAGAAGTGTAGTAATAAGAATCCACTATCTGCCTTGGCCAAGGAAAACGAACTACAGCAAAACTGCAGGATCCCTCTGGCTGTAAGTGTAACTTTGTAAACTCTTCCAAGTACAACTCACCCCACTCTCAGCCAATGAGAAGTGACTTCTCTCATTCAGTAAGAACAGCTCTGATTGGCAGAGAATGGACTGTTCTTACTGGAAGAGGCCATCCACTCTGGGGTGGAATTTGTACTGGGAAGAGCAGCCTATATAAAGAACATACCTATGATGAAGGTGGGGTTGACTAAGAGTAACAATTGGTTTCCATGTTATTGCCAAATGAGCTACATCAACAATGACAAAACAATGACTAATGCAGATAAACTATTTTAAAAAATCCTGTCTGCATGTGTACTTATTACCCTATCTGAGCAGCTTTCTTCTACCAAATTTTGTCAGGGATAACTATTATGTTCTTTTATGTGCACTGAATGTGTGCTGCACACGGGACCTCAGGTTATCGTCTCATCTGCGAGACTAGTGCCCAGTCCACTGCTAAAGGTCTAGTGGATGAGAGAAAAGTCCAGGCACTTACAGAGATTGAACCAACACTCCTCTCTTTTTAGGCATGTGCACATATGTGCTTTCAATTTTTTCATTTAAAAACAAAATATCATTGCACACAAAAACTGCATTCAAATATTGTGACTTATTTTCACATGGAAGCTATATTCATCCAATCTGTGTCAGTTTGTTTAATCTGTTCTATTTAAGATAACAGAATTAACCTCATCTTAGGTAGGTTTTCTGAACCTCTGGCTTGTAACATACAGCTTGTCCTTCTTTCCACTTGTTGGCCCTGTCAGTCTTTCCAAAAGCAATCCACCCACGACTCTTTCCACTTACAACCACCATTTCTGTTATTTTGCCGTTATGCTTAATTTATGCTTAATTAAGTATATCCCTCCAATATACCACAGACATTTTTAACGCAACAGTGATGGATAATCTTACAGATAATCAACAACAGGCCAGAAAATGCCTGGTGATGAACAATTTGTTTTTACAGACTGTTTCCAGGGGTATGCCCATCCTGATACACCAGTCCTGACCAAAAATAGACTGGCCCAGCTGCTAGACTTGGAAAAATCCAAAACAAGCTTTTCAGAAGCAGTATTCTTGAGGCTTATAACCCAGAAAATTTGGGATATATCTTCCCAAAACTACCCCAACACAGGGCTTGTGATTTCTCTGGTGTGAAGTATGTGCAGCAAGTTTCTTGCTTCAGACAGAAGAAAATTATATGTAACCAGTTATTTGTCCCACTTTTGTTTCCCATTTTTCCCCCTTCAAAGGGAGGTGAAATTTCCTCAACACCAATAAAAAATATTTAAATGATTTTTTTCCTATCTAGAATCTGTTGGTTCAGGGGGTGATGAGTTATCACTGAATGTATACAGAATATAGTTTTTTTTTCTTTTTTGTTTAACCACTTGACCTTGTCAGCACTTCCCCGTTTTCTGTTGTTGTAGATCTTTTTTTCTTATGTTGTAACAGTTCGATGGACTTTAAGAACAAATCTGCATTTTGAATGTGACCAAACATCAACATTGACATTTTGTTTGTTGTAAACTAATTGATGTGGTGATTGTAAACTGTGTCTGGGTCACTCGTTGTTGTATAAAGCTGATACGCATGCATTTCATGTTTATTGTTCAAATATATTGTAACTGTGCGTCAAATACAGTTGTGTGGCTGCTTAGCTCTGATCTGATTTTGATGGCGGCTGGAATGCAAACAATTTAATCCTTTCCTTTTTTTCCTGCTGGGAGTGACATTTAAATTTGAAAAAAAATCAGTTGATTAATTGTACAAGGACATAGACCTTGTTCAGCCTCATGTGTTCATTGTGGTTCCTGTTCATGCTGTTGAATATTGTACATATCAAAGTCTTCAATGAATAATAAGGGTGTACAGAGAGCATATAATTACATGTGGAACTTTTTCCTTTTGATGTACACAGATATGGAAATGTCAGTGAAATAAAAACAAAAACAAACCAGTTTCAGCACTTGTGTGTCAGCTGTTGTCCTGAGTGGATCTATCTGTGCTGTCTTGTCCTTTGACTTAATGTATGTATTTATCTATGACTTGCGTATCTATGATCAAAATGATTTGTCTATCAATCCATCTATGATCCATATCCACCCATCAATGACCCATCTATCAATGCTGTCTCTTGGGGTTTTCATGCCAACTGTAGATGATAGGAAGGATGATCTTTTAAGTCTGTATAACCTCAGTTCCTGGCATTACATCATCAAAATCAACCTAACGGTCACATAGGTCTGTTCTTCAAAGAACATGACACAAGAGTTGATATTTGCTAACAGATTCCAGTTCCAAAGATCCAGCTATTCCTAAAAGTCGTTTCTGAAGGTATTTGAAGTTTCTGACTTTTCCTTACCGAGTCATGGAGCTGCCAGAGGAGGATTTTTCTGGCCACGATATTCTACGATTTAAAAAATGGTATGTCTCCAGCCCATAATTTCCAAACTTCAAGTGCAATATTTTGGGAAAGGAAAAAAAACTGCCTTCTAATGCAAGAGTTTACAAGCGGCTCATAGAATCAAGTCAAACTCAGAGAAAGTCCTCAAAAAGTGACACACATGATAGTCATGAGTGCCCCCAGGAACCATTGCTGCCATTGAGAAACTAATAAGAGGTGATACAGAAATCACAATTAGAGATATACAAGACATTGGACCAGCAGGAGTGACTACAATGTGAAACATCGCCTGGTGCACTGAAGGTGTGCAAGTTGGGTGCCACTATCTTGTTGATGACACAGACAAGGCACGTGTCGACTGGTGCATGGAAATGTTGTCCATATTCAACAGGGAAATAGCAAAACCATTTAGGAAACTGTCTGTGACAGTGACATCTGGCTGTATCAGTCTGATCCTTTCACAAAGCAACCATCACCATGTAGGCTGTCCCCTGAGGAATCCACCCCTAAGAAAACCTCAGAGCACTGGGAACAGAACATGGTCCTTTTTCTTTAGAAACAAACACAAGGGGCAGTCTGAGTGGCATATCCATCAATGCCTTACATGGTGTCCAAAGCTTAGCTTGGCACACCAGCACCCAAACACTGGTCCCCAAGGACTCTTGTTGTACCAGGACAGTGCCTTGGTGCATGCACACTGCCGAAAGAACAAATCTCACTGGTGCCGAGGGTGTAAAGCTGCCTTCCATCCTCCCCTAACCAGACCTGGCCCCATGCCATTCATTTTGTTTCCACATCCTAAACAGAGTGTGGAAACCTTTATGTCCAGATTCTGCTGCTGCAGCTTTCATAGTGGGTATGGGCTTAACAGACTTAACAGGGCTTAACATGTGGGCTGACGTTTTCTGGCAGCAGTGTATCAAATACACTACTTCATAGTGATACTTTAAAGAGACTACCAAAATTAAACTGAAGGTGAATGAGGTGTATGGTTTCTGAGAGAAACAGACTTTGCAGACCACCCTCTGTAAAGACGAACACAAACGCTGCTTCACTGAAATTCTGTTAATGGTTGACAAGAGGAAAAAAGCAATTATCCACTTTCTATGCAGCTCAAAAGTTACTGCCTGGGAATAAACCATTGTCATTGTATTCTACAACTTCCCTCATTTAGTTCTGTTTACACTATTACCCCCAAAGTACTGCCCTTGTTAAGCTCTGTTCAGAATGTTACTCCAAGTAACTCCCTCCCAAAAACAAAACAATTAACAACAAAACAAAACTTCTACATCTATTACATATATATGAGACATGCTCATGCTCTCATTCTATTACAGTCCAGAATTTACATTTTGATTGTCCTATTGTTTAAGAATTGTATGCAACAAAGAGAAAAGATTCGCTATTCAACATGTTTTATACGACTCTCAGCAATGTAAAAGATCAATTGCTGGTGTCACTTTATCATTCAACAAATGGGGGTTTACTATACTCTTTCCTAGGATTCTGCACACTCCTCTCTCCTTTGATAAATATTTTTCATTGTGAGATGTTTGCCTGTCTAATCATCAAGGTGTGAACAGGCATTAATTAAACCAAGGAGGATAACACATCAATTCATCATCCTACTTTTCCCTGAATTTGATAGTGTCATGAAATAGTCATGATATACCACTAACACCACTTCACTACATGAATTGAAGTGATGACATTATTACATAAACTGATAAAGTAATAAAGGATAACTTTACCAACATGAAAGCCCACTACATGTGCTCCAACCAGAGAGCGATGGCATGCACCACATCGAGGGAGGTGGGTCGATCATCCGCAGCTTTGGCCCAGCACTGGGTGTACAGGTCGGCAAACACCGCTTCAAAAGGGTCGTCCTTGTCAGCTGAAGGCAGGCGAGGGCGCAGATCTTTGGACACCACCTGGTAGACCACTGTGTGAGCTGGAACTCCTTCATATGGCCCGCATCGAGTCCTCTGCAAACAGCACAGCGCAGACATGAACAGTCTGTTTACTCAGGAAGATAACCAGTCTAAATACTACCTTTGTGTCCACATGTGCAAGAACACTACAGGCATGCATGCAACACTTTCACTTATGCCTGCAATGCTGCTATGGCTGTGCTTGATACAATTGCAGTAATAAACCAACTACTTTCATTTCATGTATGTCTGCAATGCTGCTATGGCTGTGCTTGATACAAATGCAGTAATAAACCACCGCTGTTGAATTAGATGTGTGTATGTGTGTGCATGTACACAGGTTGTGTGGGAACGCATGAACTGCATCTAGCATACACATTGAAAATTAACCTAGCTTTCGTAGAAGAATGCACAGGCCATGACTGGTGGTATGGATGACACAACACACTGTCAGCAATCTGGAGCGGAGCAGGCTGTGTCTGCTTGCCTCCACTTGCCCCAGTTTGGCTGTCTGCACATTTGATTTAACCCTCTTGTCCCGGATCCGGCCGCAGCCGACAGTAACGGAGGCTGCCGCTAGATTCCAATCCGACCACAGCCGACAGTTGGTGCTGCCCATGTGGGCAGTACTTTTCCATCACACACAGATCTCCCGGTTTTCACACTATGTGTCTGAAAATTGGTGGGGCGATGCAGGGAGGGTGTCAGACGGTGCCAGTGATAAATTTAGACCACTAACATGCGTGTAGTGGGGAGGGAAGGAAGAAATAACAGCCAGCAACCGGACCGCTTTTCAATGGTGCATCGCGTGGCGGGGAAAAAATGGCGTTTTCTTTAGTAACAGACGATTCATCTGATTAGCAAGATGATAAATTGAATGTTATTGTCTTGGAAGTAGAAACATTTGAACGAGAATTGTTAAGTGAGTCCGATATTGAATGCTTACGAGGAAGAGGAGGAAGGAAATGCCGCAGTTAGGGAGAAGAGTGAGCCAGAAAATAACGTGCTACTCAGCACATTCCTGACCTGTGCTACACACACCCACTGTGGAGAAATTTGACCTCCCAGCCTGACCGCGGCATAGACGCCTGAAAGCGTGATGCCTTTTGACTGTTTTCTCATTATTACGGCACTTTTGCTTTGAAACTGCAATGGCAGAAACGAACAGATATGCTGATAATGAAAACAGCAAGATGGAAAATAACATAGGTCTCTGGTCTTCCAAGGTTCGACAGGTGAGAGCAATGGGTACACCCCCCCCCCCCCCCCCACACACATCCATAATTTGTGCTTTTTGTGATGTGATGTGACCCTGTGCCACCACTACGACTACTTTAGAGACTACCAACATTAAAATTTTGTAGAGTTACAGAAGTTCTGTGTTGTTTCGAATTTGTCACACCTGTGCTGTGACAATGGTGACAGTGTGACAGTCATGTAAAATAATACACTTCTGTACACTTAACAAACATGTGGTAGCACACGCAGATATGAGCTGCAGTATAAAGGTCACATGTCGATTGAATATGACTTGTTTTCAAAAGAAAAAATAGTTAAACAAAACTTCTGTCTCCTCGAGACATACCATAAAACAACAGGTGCTATGGGGACATTGTGTGACACATCCTTGAAGTACTATTTCACATAACTATTGGTAAACACATCAGCTGGGTATCACTTCCTTATTCGACATTGATATGCTTGAACTATTGTCAAATCCATGCAGGATTTGCTGTTTTATCATATATACCATATTTTTACCTGTGATTGGTGACAAATAAGGTGACAATGACAAGACATCTGGTGACCAGACACATAAACTTGCGCCTAAATGCAAGTACAAAGACATACCTAGCTTGTGACAAAATTTCAGCTTGATAACTTGTCATGCACACACACAATTGTCTTAGGAGTAAAGTAAGTCAGATGGAGGTAGAAAACCTGCAAAGAATTCAAAATCTACAGGCAGTTTAGCTCTGTAGAATCCAACAACAAGAGGGTTAAGACAGGTAGCCCTGAGACTCCTCATGAGGTGAAGTAAGAAGCCAGTACAGTCCTGTCTTCTTCAACTTAAGTTGATGATCATTGTTTTAGTTTTAACTGTGCATGTTTTTTATTTATTTATTTTATTCTTTTATTTCAAGGTTAATGGAATAAGCACTCATGTGCTTTTTTACATCCAGTCCCCGTGTGTATGCAGTTTTGTAAATTTTGTCATCTATTTCCACAGGCACACTATGGCCTACAGTGTACTCTCCCTACTCTTCTGAATAGCGGAACGGGCGGCACTGATGTTAACTCCAGAGGAAAAAATCCTAACTTGAATGAGATTTGAACCCAGGTCAGCAGATCACGCAATGCACATCACTCTAACCACCAGGCTATCCCATCCTCCCTGTGTGTGTGTGTGTGTGTGTGTGTAAACTTGTTTGAATTTACTAGGTTGTCATATTGAAAGATATCTTACATTTTATTCTGATGATATGATTCTTTAGGCTCATAGAAGATGTGAAAGGCTAAATCACTTCTATCTCGCAAAGGTATTGCCAAAAGTGGAGACTTGAAGTCAATCCAAGTGAAACAAAATACTTTTTTTCATATCAGAAATAATCTTTGTTGATATATTTGTATCTAACACTGAAAAACTTCAGTTATGAACTCATCAAAATATTTGGAAATTTGATGTGGTAAAATTGGCACATTTTTGGGGTAAAAGAAAGAAATATGCTATGAACAAGAATTAAAACAATATTTCCATAACTGCAGGCAGCTAGAACCAAAACTAACTTTCAGCATTTTCTTGAACTCTATATGATAGGTTGTATCTATCTTTTTGTATGGTTGTGAAATTTGGGGTTACAAAAAAACGAAGCTATTTCAGAAAATTACAACTAGATCTTTGAAGCAATTATACCATCTGAATAAAAGATCAATGAGTTCAAATCATCTATGGAGTAACAGGTATCTATTCAATTTCTGTTGGGGTAAAAAGAATAATTGCATTTGAGGCTGATATTGTGTCATCTTCTATGCAAATATATTCCTGTAAACTGTATACATTACATTAAACAAAGTATTAGTACTTCGCCCTGTTTAAAGTGTATCAAAAGCATTCTCACTGAAACTGGATTGAACTGTGTTTGGGGTTCGCACATATCTTCAGATAAAAATACTCTGTGTGAAAATGTCAAGCAAAAATTACAAAATGATGATACTGATGAAAAGCTCTTGAAAGAGGCAATGAATGTTTATTTTAAGGAACTTCAAACTCCTGTATGGAAGAGACAAATACATTATGACATAATGCTTTGTCATTACTTCGATTTAGATTCAGCAATCACAAGCTTCCAATTGAAATGGGTAGATATAACATGATGAGAGGTTTACACCTATGTTGCAATTGTGACATGAGTATACTTGAGAAAAAAAGTTTCATTTCGTAATGTTCTTGACTGTCCCTAATTTAAAGATCTTCAATTGATCTGTTCCAAAAAATATCGGAGGCCAAGGTCTGTTTTCAATTTTTGCAATTCGTTTAGAGTGGGGAAGACAGTGTGTTTAAAGCTGGGGTAATTCATCAAGCTTGAAAAGATTGCAAATGATTTTTTTAAATGTCAAATATGTCAATGATCATTTATTGCTGAATCTCAATGGGTTGGTAATGTCTTAGACTGTTACTTTAAATCCTCTGTGCCCCAAAAGGGGGCAAACAGTTAAATTTCTTGATTTCTGTGCATGTGTGCCTGACTCACCATCTGCCAGAGAGTAATGCCCAGAGAGTAGACATCAGACCTCAGTGAAGGCTTCAGGCCCTTCAACAGCTCTGGTGCCCGGTAAGCCAAGGTGCCGGCAAGATCGTTCCACCAGGCAGCTGTAGAAACCACAATGACCACCATCATTATTTCCACGTTTGTCATTATCATCAGCATCATTATCATCATCAAGCATCATCCTCATTGTCAACATTTATAATCATGAAATCACCATCACTCTTACAAGATTTTAAATCATGATGCCATGACACCATCAATGTCATCATCAATATTAACTTCATCATGATGTTGTCATGAGATTAGCAACCGTTCTCTCTTACCTATCACAGCACCAGCAGTACCGCTGCTGTCAATATTAGTATCAACACTGCTGATATCAGCATCACCACCATCAATGCAGCTGATTTCAGCTCATAAGCATTGACAGGTCAAAAATCAGAAGGAAAGAGGTGGGGGTGACAACAATGTTATTAACTTAACAATAATGTTGTCAACTTAATTTTAAAATGTCATCACCTGTCTTGCAGCAACTGTCTTCTTGGTACTTTTTGTTCATGGACCCGTACAAGATTAGTGGGTACAGTGACAGAAAAAGCAGGGGAGAAAAGTGGCACGGCTGTGTAGGTTCATCTGAGGCAAAGTGTCACTGACAGAAACGACACTTTGCTGATAAAAAGCTATACCTATAGCTGGAGTGAAGGCTTACTGCTGAACATTTTCTGAGCCCCATAACATTCGCAGGAATTTTGCAGCATAAAAATCTCACTGAGATTTGAAAGAGATACTCTAAATACAAATTTCATTATTTACTATAGACATGTAAGATTTTTCCCCTTTAATGGCCCTTACAAATAGGCAAGTTGTGATAAATCAGGGGAGAATGCTACAGCACCATGTCTATCTTTGCTTTGTTGCTGTTGTTTTGTTTTGGGGGGATTGGGGGGGGGGGGGGAGGTGTTGGGTCCTTTTTTTAAAATCTGTTAATTCAATCATAAATAAAAAAAACCCACTCCAACCATTACTACAGTTTGAATTTAAAAAATAAGCTTGCAACAAAATAACATGCAGAACATGTCAGGATGTGTTAAAGACAATGTAGTTCAAAAACCCTGACCTTGTTCAGGGGTCAGCACCTGGTCCTCCAGCGCCCTCCTCTCTTTCCCTGCAGCTAACTGATGACAGCAGCCAAAGTCCGCGATGCGCAGTCTGAAGTCTTGGCTGACCAGGCAGTTGGCTGGCTTCAGGTCCAGGTGTGCAATGTTCATGGAGTGAAGATAGTGGAGTCCCCGTGCCATCTGCAAAGCCAGACTGTGAGCACACACTTCAAACTCCTTTCTAATGAAGCCATGAACAATCCTTTTTTCCACATTACAGGTCAAAGCCCCTTACATTCATCAAAATAAAGTAGTTATGCAAACAGAACTGTTCAGATATACTTTAACATTGTCGTATACTTTATAACATCAGAGGACTACCTTCAAATTTGTTAGACCTAAATTAGGTATAAAACTGAGAAAAAACATGACAAATATGGCTTGATATTTATATGTTATGTTCATCATCACTGTTCTGTAAGAACAATCATCATTATCAATCATTCTTCTAAAAAGGAAAGTGGCAAGATAGTCAACACACAAACAACCGCATACGCGCACCGTTAGTTATAGGCAAAATGCTGACACTGCTAGAAGCAAGCATGGTTCTGCTTTTCCTGATGATCACAGTGAAGTACACTGTCAAAACAAGAAGAGCACGACACCACCATGGCAGGAGATGTGGACACACCTGAGGCGAGAGGCGGAGTCCAGGTCCTGACGGCAATCATTGAGGACAGACTGCAGGTTGTTGGGGCCCATGTAGTCCATGATGATCCACGCTCCCTCTTCAAACCCATGCAGGGACGTAGCCCCCAGAATGCTCACCACGTTGGAGTGTTTCAGACCACTTCTGCAACCACATAAACACAATCAGTGGCATGAGAATAGCTGATGGTACTTCACAAAAGAAGAAACAGCCACCCCAAAACAACAAACCCCAAAACCGCCCCAGGTCCCCCCCCCCCCCCCCCCCCCACAAAAAAACCCCACAGCACTGTACTACCAAAATTAAACAATGAAAACAAAAAGCCAAAAGAAAAAAGAACAATCACCAAACCCAAAACACCCCTAAAGCAACCTCCCCAACCACCACCATCCTCCCAAAAAGTTAGTAAACACAAGTTAAAAAACCCCAACAACACCCCACTCTCTAAACATTCCCCTAAATGTGATTTCCACTATAGTTATCAATCTTCCTTACCGGTAAACCATCAGTTCATTGTTGTAGGACTGACGCACAGCTCTGGGATTAGTGCATCGTTTGTGGTAAGTCTTCACTGCCACTGTTCTCCCACGAATGCTGGCCACATAGACAGAGCCAAAGCCCCCAGTTCCAAGGAGGTTGCCCAGGATGATCTGGTCCTGGTGCACTCGCCCACAGCGAATGGGTGTACCGAGCCTTGACACGGGTGAGCCAATGTAGCGGGTGTGGGAGGAAGGGCTTTGTTGCAGAAGGGTGTCACTGACCATGATGTGGACTGTTTGTCAGAACGGGGCTGTAGTCTGACCCTAGAGTGAAAAAGAAAAGGAGAGACATGTGCTATACCACAGAACGGGGCTGAAGTCGAACCCTAGAGTGAAAATGTAAAGGAGAGACATTATACCAAGTAATAGTAATATGGAATTTATATAGCCTGAATCTTGTAAAACAAACAAATCGAAGCGCTTGCACTCAAATCATTTACACGCATGCAACTTTCCTCAAATATAATGAAAAACAGATTTCAAATTTAAGCACGTGTGCGCGCGCGCGCACACACACACACACACCCGCGAACACACTTAGATGAAATATGCTGTTGAAAAGTAGGGACAGATATGAGGGGAGAGTCTCAGGTAGGAAGTGTGTTTTGAGGCTGGATTTGAAGGTATCAAATGAAGTCAAGAGTACAAACCATGACATTGGGGCTAAGTCAGAGGTTAATATATTTTTCTAAAAATCAGGTGACAACAAATGACTTTAGTGCAATACTCCAGGTGCCAAAAGTTAATCACTAATGTGTGTCTGACACATGAATTTCCCTTGGAGATCAGCCAATATATCACTAAAATATCCCCAACTTTACATGGACCCTTGCCATTTCTTACCAGTTTAACAGGAAAATCGAACTGAATGTCAAGTCTTTCGGACCTGTGTACTTAGTCTTGTGCTCGACAAAGGAACCTACGATTGTTGAAAATCGAGAAGAGCACGAGAGGTACCTCAAACTGTCCTGACAAAACTGGTAGGTTCAATTCCCAACTGTTTCCCTGAGGTCGGAATGCTGCTAAAATCTCACCATTTGTAAACGTCAGAGCTCATTTCAGAGGAATGAAAAATTAAACAAAGGTCTGCCATGATCTAGATCAATAAGACATGACTTTTCCAATCTATAGATTTATAATTTCTGGGTTAATGACGAATTTCTACCCGATGCTTTATTTATTTCTGTGAAAACCACATCTTCAAAGCAAAATGGGCTACAACTGGACCCCCCCCCCCCCCCCCCCCCCCATTTCCGATTTTGAGTTGCTCTGAAAGGATAATCATAAAATGTTTACTTCTACTAATTTTAGCTCCCGTGATGGTTTCTGTCATATTAAGATTCTGGTTTTTAAATTTTTGTCATGTAAACCAACATCTCAGCAATCATCTACTGGTTACGTGCCAGAGAATGGAACAAAATCTGTTTTTCTCAAAACATTGGCTTAGGTCAACTGCTGCACTGACGCGCAAAGTTTTATCTACAAAATGCAAGGTATATCAACTTACAAAGAAATGGTTTAGTCAAGGGTTCACTTTCATTATTAGGCTTCTGATGATCATTACATGGTGACCGAAAATAATATTGAAAAAACAATAATAATAAATGGAATTTATATAGCACTATATCTTGCAGAGACAAATCAAAGGGCTTGCACTCAATTCATTCTTACACAGTCATACAACCAGTAACAATTAATAGTTCTATCAAGTCCAAATGTGTACGCAAGCACGCACGCAATAGTCTCCTTCCATAAAAAGTAGTCAATATTCTTTTCCTTTTAAAAGCTGCCATCAATATGATAATTCTGCCAATGATAACACTCTGTGAAGTAACCTAGAACAGCACTACATAAAAACTGCCCATGACATACTGAGGAGTCAGTTAGGCACCCCACTGAAATGTTTTTACAGTGTGTTTTGGGCAAGATGGACATAGTAAAGCTTGTTCCTCTGCAGATCAATGGCTGCATGCCAAAGACGTTTCTATCAATCATCCATATCACAAGTCATAACTGGTCTACTACTCTGTGATTTTTAGCCTGTACAAGACGTTATGTACAGTTTTGTATACGTTTGTCATTCCAATGTGGGACCTCATATTCGTCTTCTCCAAATGGCATTCATTGGCTAGGAGGATCTTTTCTTTAATGTTTGTCAACAAACGGGATTTTAAATGAAGTCATTCTCCCTTACACACGCTCGAACACGCACGAACACACACACACGCACGCGCGCGCACAGAGTTTACAATGATCACCAATTGGGGAATCAAAACTGATGATCTTGACAAAATACACATCTCATTCCACGTCAATGGATCTAGATCTGTCCTTAAAAAACAAAGATACACACACACACATATATATATATATATAAATAAAAATATATATATATATATATATATATATTGGCAGAGGTTTTTGATTTTTAAATTATCATATACTATCTTAAAGGCATTTAATTTTTATAAACAATGTCACTAGTTCTTTCGTGTATAAATTTTACAGTTTTATAATTATTCTCAGACAAAGTAACAACTAAGACTTACAAGGGAAAAGATTCCAAACACTAAGGGTAAAATGACTTCAAATAGTTCACCAACTTACTCCAAACGGTGGGTCCATCACTCTAACCATTGAGTTATTGTGTTCATCTTCATGCTCAAGAAAAAAACACCTGTAATTAAAAAAAATAATCATTTCACCCCCCCCCCCCCCCTAAATCAGTGATAAAATTCCAGGAAAAAAGAAAACAGCTTTATGGCAACGCCACTCGAACAAATGTAGAGCCTCACTGGCAGATTTTGCTTTATTGCTGGTTATTTGTTTTTAATCAAGAGTACCAAAATATGATTTTGTTATTAAAACCAAACAGTGTTCCCTCATAAACACACTGTCTGCAAAACTCTTCTACATAATATGCATGCCTAAATGGGGTCACTCGCAATTTAGAGAATTAATCTAGTCTGGAGGGTTTTCTCCATAAAAAAAAGGTCTGACTTTGACACATTTCCTGAGCTCCCAAAACATGTAGTAATTTCTTCCCACCTTAAACAACAACAAAAACCCCAACCAAAACAACAATCACCACACACACAAACACACACACTCTCTCTCTCTCTCAACCACACACAAAACCAACCAAAACAAAAAAACAACCAACCAACCAGAAGATCCATAACAAGGAGCAGCTGGAGTAGGAATTTTAAAGCTATTATCATTAATCATTTAACCTTTAAAATTAATCTGTAGTTTAGAATGCCCAAAATTATTTTTATTCTAAAAGTAGGTTGCTGCCTGTTAAGTGCAACACGGTAACCAAGCAGATCTAAAAACTTACCAAGCTCTGCAAAATATAAAAAACAACAACACCCTTACTCAGGCTAACTGCTGCAATTCTTTCCCAGCCTGCTTAGGTGCAGAAACATTGATAGGTCACTTAAAAAAACAACTAAACAAAACATTGATAGGTCACTTTAAAAAAAAACTAAACAAAAAAACAACGAACAAAACAAACTACCAATGATCGAAATATCTACTGGATATCAGTGACACAATGAGATCTATCTGACTAACATTCTTCTTCTTCTTCTTCAAGTGTCCGTCTGGTCCTGCAGACATCGACGATCATGGCTCTCCATTCTTCCCTGTTCTGGGTCCCTCTCATGAGCTCATTGTTGGTGCCCTCTTTATTCGTTGGAATTTGTTTAAGCTGTCTGTGAATTTTGTGCATTGTCTTCCTCTGCTCTTGTTTCCACAGATTTTGCCACTCCATAACAGTTTCCGTCAGCCCTGATTATATGGCCGAAAAATTTGAGCTGTCTTTCTCTGATGGTGTTGAGAAGGGATCTCTTGTACCCAGCCATTTCCATTACTTCTGCATTTGTTTTTCTTTTTGTCCATGAGACTTTCATGATTCTCCGGATGAACCACATTTCCACTGCTTCTAGTCGCTGTTCTGTGTCCTTGGCTAGGGTCCAGCACTCACATCCGTACAGAAGAATGGACCATACATAGGCTCTCAAAACATGGATCTTTGTCTTGAGGCTTATCTTACTGTTGGTAACATTACATAAAGAAACCTCACGATCACTGGAAAAAAATGGCGGACTAGTTTGAACACATTTAATTGTAAGCTGAAATACAACTTTTGCACCATAGTGACAAAAATAAAGCTTACCTGCCGGATCCTGTTGATGAATTACGTAATCCTCTTACATTGTTGAAAACAACATATTTTCAACTGGCTATGGACAGAATTGCTTTCATAACAGTAAATCAAAGCTGGTTTTGTGTTCAATTTGGTACTCACAGGAAATAAACTTCCGATGGCGTGTCACGTGGTATCTACCGAAAGGAGCGGGAGAATGTAAATTTTGAACAGTTGATGAAATTTAAAAATTTTAAATATTGTTTTCTGACAAGTTGGCTTCTTTTAAGAAAAGTGCAGCAGCTAGCAACAATAAATTCTTTTGGCATATAATTGTTCATGAATCCTTAAAATAAAATTATTACTTTGCTGTGAGACTTTGATGGGTCACAAGGTGAAAGGAACTGACATAACCCAGACTGAATTAAAAAAAAAAAGACAATAAATCTAATCTATTATTGAGGTAGGATACTACAGAACTGTAAAGCAAAGATCGATTACAAAGAAAACAAAACAGCAACAATCTAATCTATTACCAAGATTTTAAAAAAATATACATATCCAAAGTTGTCACTAGGGGAGACAACCAAACTTACCCCCCCAAAAAAACAACAAAAACCCAACAAACAAACCAAACCAAAACAACACAACAACAAAACACAACAAACAAAAACAAAACCCAAATCCCAACCAAAAAACCAAACCAAACCTACCCCCCAACAAAAAAAACAAACAAACAAAACAACAAACAACAAATAACCAACCAAACAACAACCACACAACAAACTAAAAAACAAAAAAAAACCCAACATAAACCAAACAAACTATGTCAGAGTAAGGAGTCTATGATACCCTAAAACAGTAACCCCCCCCCCCCCCCCCACCTCAAAAAATGAATGAATAAAAACAAAAGAACAAACCAATAAAATTTTAACAAAACACACGAACGCTTACACACACACGAGAGAGAGAAACCAACCCCCTTACTCAATGACAACTGATGATCCTCATAATCATACCTGATGAAACGACAACAGACAAAATAACAATGAAAAGACCAGCTTCATATTTTGAATAAAAATGATTTTGTATGTCATTTCCTAAATTCTACCTTAAATACAAATTGAGAGAGAGAGAGAGAGAGAGAGAGAGAGAGAGAGAGAGAGAGAGAGAGAGAAGAGAGAGATATGGGGGGGAGGGGGGGCGACATGAGTAAAATAGATCCATCATTGGGCACTTTTTTTCCCCAGTGATAGTGAAGACAACATTAAATAAGTTCTCCATGTCCATCTGTCAATGCTTTCAATTCAGTTTTGTGCAAACTACACATCATTTATTTCAAACTGAACTGATCCCTCTGTGAATCCTCTTTTCCATAATACAATTTTCGATTACCTGTTTAAAAAATAAAGGTTTGACATATATATGAAACACCCAGAATGTGCGTGGGTGTGGGGGGGGGGGGGGGGGGGGGGGGGGGGGGGGGGGGGGGGGGGGGGGGGGGGGGGGGGGGGGGGGGGGGGGGGGGGGGGCTGTGGCAGATGCCTTGTGCTTACGAATACCTAGATTCAACCAATCCACTGTTAGCCATCGCTCTTTCTCTATTTCTGGTCCATTGGTCTGGAAAGACCTCATTCTCTCTCTTCAGCCAAAAGCCTACTTATGACACTTTTAAATCCAGCCTCAAGACATACTAATTTTATTTCAATCCTTACGACTTTCTTCTCCTGTTTTATCTCATACCTCACCTGCCTTCAACAGCCGAAATCCAATCACCCCGCCAAAGTATATAACTTTTGTGAGCGAGTATCTGTATATGTGTGCACATTTTGACTTGTTAGAACTATGAATTGTTATTGGTTGCATGACTGTGTAAGAATGAGTTGAGTGCAAGTGCTTTGATTTATCTGTGCAAAATATAACAATATGTAAATTCCATTTATTATTATTTTTTTTCTTCTTATGTGTGTGTGCATGAGTTTCTGAGAATTGAGAGAGAGATAGTTGGTTCATCAAAATTGTAAGATAAATTATAAGGCTATTCTTCTTGTTTTATATTTTATTAAAAAAAAAAGTTCCTTTGATAAACTGATGTAAAATAAAAAGACCATAAGCATGAGAAATCATGTCAGAAAATTGGCCTATAAGCTCAACATTGGTAAAACCTTGAGTGGATTCCAAGACTGACATAATAACTTGTTTGCATTGTTTTGCAGTCACTTTACTCATGTTGTAGTACAGTTTGCTGGAATAAAATTTAATGTGAAAATCATAATTGAACATTGTTCCAGACCTTCATTGATGTAGTGCAATGCTTTTGTACAACTTCTGGGAAAGAGTACACAGATAAGCTCACACACATAATTCAGAGAAAGAGAGAAAAAGGGAACGGGAAGAGGGTACACGAGCACACACACACACAAACCACACGCACGTGAGCTTCGCAAGTCTTGATATAATCTTTCTATAATTTCACAAAAATCAAACAGAACTTAACAAAAATGATAATGCAAATGATTATTCTGACATTCAAAAAAATTCAAACCAATGGGTAAAGGCAAACGAAATCACACAAAGGATACACTTCCATCATAAGTGACTACATTCTCTACAAGCACTCACAAAAACATGTACATCAATCACACAGCCACTTACTCCTTTCCCTCTCAATCTCAGTTTTCAACTGGTCAACCAGTCAATTCACTGTTTTTTGATTATTTTACAGTTTAAAAATGACACCTATGTATCGCAAACATTTGCTGGTAGGTTTTTTGTTTGTTTGTTTTTTTCCCCACACTTACAGCCAAACACAACAGATAATAGTATGTAATGGACAACATGATGATACACATTCTTCAATTGTAAACAGTTTCACATACATGTACATAAAAAATGCAATGACACACTCTTCATTGGGAAATAACTACACTTTTTCTGGATTCTATGAATTTAGTTAACTTAAAATAAGTTCTCCAGAAGTCTTAAGTCTAAGATCACTTACAGCAGCTACTGTATTTATCTCATAATCATTTTTGCCTGTTTGAGTGAGCAAGTGAAACCAAAAAATGTCATACGTGGGTTTGTGATTTCAATAAACTTCACACAGGCCATGAAGAGCAGTGCCATGGCAAGACTGGCAGCCAGACAAAACACAATGGGCTGCAGTCCTGCCTGCAACATGAGGTGCTCCAAGAGTATATGGCCTAATCCCATCCCAGAGGTCAAGAAGCTCTAGTGACTTGGAGGACCTACCTGCTGCATACTGCTGCCTTCATTGCAGACACTGAGCTGTCCATCTGGCAATCGCTGCCTTCATTGCAAAAACTGAGCAGTCTATCTGACAAATGCAGGGGAGTCTGTTGATTTGATTTTTGAACATAACCTTGTGAGGCACTGAAACTTAACTCATAAACATGCTGGTTTGTGAACTGATGTGATGTTTGAACTTAACCTGTACCATTCAGGTGGTACTCTGCTTCTTTGAAGTTCTGTAAGAGAGAAGATGGTGACAGGAAAACCCAATGTGACAGTTATCCTGTCTTCTCCTGTAACTCTTGGGAGTTGGGGTACTGCACTGGATTTTTCAGGCAGTGTGTCATGGGAAGTTGAATCTGGTGGAGCCTATCCCTCTCCTGGAAGCATGCTACATGCCAGGTATGTTCATCCATCCCACTGGCAACAGCTGGCCTACTCTTCAATGAAAGCTTATGTGGATTCAACATGTGTGTTAAATGTTCTGCAAGCCTTCACACATGGGACCACTGTGTAAAAGTTTCATCTGAAGGACATCAGGGGAGTGTAGTTACTATAACTTAGATATGAGTGAATTTCTTTATTTGATTTCTCAAAATCTATTTAACTACATGACTGAAATACAATAAACATCATACAAGCTATTGCTGAGTTCAAGTTCTAGCCAAACTGGCTGAAGACTAAGATGCTGTGGGAAGTTTGTGAAAGCAATCATGAATATTCTTTTGGCTAACTACTAAAGGCCTACTTTGGGTTGCAAAAATTTACTGGGGAACCCCCCCCCCCCCCAAACCCCCCCCCCCCCCCCCAAAAAAAAAAAAACCCCAAAACACCAAACAGAACCCCCCCCCCACTCCCCAAACAACTAAAACAACCCCCCCAAAAAAATTTTTAAAAAAAGGAAAAAAAAAAAACCTTAAAAAAAAAAAAAACCCCCCAAAAAAAACCCCAAAAACTTACAATGTCTACATTACAGTACACATTAGGAATAAACCTGCATGTACCAGAAAATGGTTCCCATACATTTTCACGAAAAGTAAAAAATATACAAACCTAAAAAAAGAGGAAAGACTCAAATGTTTTACAGGGGAAGGGGGGGGGGGGGAGATGCCCAAAGGCAATTCCTACATGGAGAGGAAAAAAACCCACAAGGGGAAATGAAAAAATCCTGTGTGCAAGCGCCCAATTCTCAGACCCGTATATATTTTCATGACATAGGAAGGAATCAAAAAGGCAGAATATATATAACACATAGCAATGACAAACAATGACATGATATTGGCAAAAATATACACTTAAAAAAAAACAACCCAAGAATTTCCACATTGTCAGGAAACAAAATCATACTCATGAAGCTCTAGCAATTGCCCCCCTGGGGAATATCTTTTCAATATAGATAGCACACAGAATATTGACAACCAAACCATAATAAATATTACCAAACCATGCATTCCATGTTGATCACAAGTAAAAGACCCATTTTAATGTGGGACCATTGAATTCTGTTCAACCAAAATTGAAAAATAACATAACTACCAAATTTCCATTTACATGCACTGTGCAACACATCTTGCGAGTTAAAAAAAAAAAAAGACAAGTTACAGAAATTCCAAATTAAATAGTAATGTAAAAAATTTGAAAATAATGTACAGATTTGAAACTAAGTCTGGCAGAAAAGCAAAACTCAATGTCCAAAATCCCACTTATTTTGTGACAATCTAATGATTCTTGTAAGAGAAAATGGATTCTTTATGGTGAGTCCAACTGCCCAAGAATATTTGAAAATTGACATTTAAGTCAGGATTTGCTGTTCTGTCCCAATTTCATTCTTTAAACTTCAAATTTTCCATGAAAAAAAAATCAGTTAAAGACTGCACAAATTCCATGTACTATGAACACCCCCCCCCCCCCCCAAAAAAAAAAAAAAAACAAACCCCAAAAAACCAAACACACACACAAAACCAACAAAACACACACACACAAAACAGAGGCAAAAATATACAGGTATGTTTACTTTCATTAAAAGACATGGAACCGAGTAATGTGTAAACAGCGTTTTAAGAAAATGGACATACCTATATCTTAAAACTAAGTGTACAGCAGATATTTTGCAAATATGTCTTACAATAAACTGAAGAGCAAATGAGAGAAAAATAATAATAAAAATAATGCTTTGTTATATATACACATTAAAAGTACACTTTAAGTAATGGAATTAGGCAATTATGATATATACATGAACATTCAATGAAGAACACATAAAATAATTTAAGCAAAACAGAGCAAAAACCATGAATACATATTTTGGTGTTGCTAAAACCTGATATTAGGTAACAAGTGAGTGCTCTGTTCAATAATACTAATATTTGGATGTTATCATATTCTTCCCCTTCTCCTATGGTTTAAAAAAAATCTTTTTATTTTTATGCACTCGACACATACAAAGTTCTGCATATGCCTGATATGGATTTCAATAGAAGAGAACGCAGAACCTGACAGTTTGGATTCTGCGCATTCATGTGTATTTAGCTACTTAAATTTCCGTGTTCACACACACACACACACACAGAGTTTCATTGGCTAACACCCTCATCTAGATTACAAGAACACCATGTAACTTTTGTTACATACACATACTGATAATATATCCCACCCTCTTCCGTCAGGGTTCAACAGACACGAAGTAATATAATCGTTCATAAAAGGAGTCAGTACTTCAAGGTAAGTTCTCACTTGCTCAGCCCTAATGTATGAATTATAAGCACAAGTGTGGACAGCTGTTACATCTTGGTCCTCAACAACACCATATTATAACAAAGACTGTAACACACCAATAATAAAGTCACTTAACAACAGAGTGATACAGTCTGATGAGTTATTGATCAACATTTCAATGACTGTACCGAAGATACCAGTGTTTACCCACACTGTATGAATGATACATAGTGGTTTATATCACCACACTACCTGGATCTGCTCTCTGCGGTTTACTCACTTGCATGACAAAACAAACACGTGTGCTTTCATTCAGCTTAGTCAAGCAACACACACAAACGCAAAATATGCTTCAATTAATGGAAATCATATTGTAAAATCATTTACACATAAACTTAAAAGTTAAATATGCATAATGACAGTACAAAAGATGCCAGTCTTCTATTGCCAAGATTAAAGTTTAAAAAACAAAAAAACCCCAACCCTTCAATGATCACAAATTTTCCCCGCTTGCTTCCACTTTGGAACAGCAAATAATGAATCAGCAAACATTTCAATCATGGATTTTATACACTTTGCCAATAAAAATTGAAATCATGGCCTGGAGCGATTGTGTGAAATATGCGATAAGTCTGGTGGACTGCTTAATATCGCTGATCCTATAAGCAATAAAATCCAATTCCAAAAGGAAAACAACAACACTCGCTCCATGAAGCAAAATATATAGATACACTGTTCAACAGGTACATCACACACTTATATATATATTACATGTGTATGATATGACATAAATTAGTTGTTACATTTGTACCACATAAATGTACAATCTCCACTAAAAAAAAAAAAAAAGGCAGAATAAAAATTCCTGATGGGTAAAATGGCGGTCTGCACACAGCATTAATCCACAAGCAAGTAAAGCTTTATCATCTTCTCTATACAGGCATGACTTCATTCAGCCTCAAGTCAAGAAGAATTGGTCTTCTGCCTGTTTGTTTTCACAATATGTACAATCACCAACATCAAACCTGAATGGCAAAACTTTTTTTTCTTTAAATCCCACTCTCATTCCTCCCAACATCCAACACTCCAAAACCCCCACCACCACCCACACATGAACCCCCCCCCCCCCCCCCCCCCCCCCCCCCCCCCCCCCCCCCCCCCCTGCAAAATACCCTCCAGTCCACCCACCGAAATGGTGCGTGGTGAGCAATGTAACATTCTAAATAAATAAGTAAAGTGATTGTGGTTCCCTTCAAATGTAGGCCAAAAAAATGGTTGCACACAAAAAATCTCACAGTTGGTGAACCTTGGAGCTCTAGAAGAGGAACGGGGCTAAAAAATCAAAACAAAAAAAGTGAAGTGATAGCTTCCTATTATAATATGTTCAGGAGATCAACACAGTCAACTTATGATCTAACACAATCTGATCGATGCTTCTTGTCATTTCAAAATATATTACAGACTTTGTACAGCTCACTCTTCTCCTGTTCTAGATATTCATGAACATTTGATTCCCCTACCCCACCCCACCAACACTTAAGAGGTTTTTATAGAATAGATATTTCCAGTTCAGAATGTCTAAAAACTGAGGACACTGTATAATCTTTTTATTTTTTATTTTTTTTAAAGCTTCAGGCACCTCCACAGGTAAGATTGATCATATCTTTCTAATAACAGTCATAGTTATGAAGGTTATGCTTTTCTCAAAAACCAATATCTATTCACCAATGAAAAATTGACAAGCTGTGGTTCCAAACAACTTGATTAAAGTCAAATTTGTGCTGATGCTGACCTTGTACTTTTTTCTACCCCCCCCCCCCCCCCCCCCCCCCCAAAAAAAACCAAAAAACAACAACCAACCCCAAAACGCCCCCCCCAACAACACACAACACCAAACCCAAAACAAACCCAAACAAAACAAAAAACCAAACCCCCCAAAACAACAAACCAACCCCAAAACACCTCCTCTAAAAAACTAAATAACAACAAAACAAACAACAACCAAAACAAGAAAAAAACCCAACCTCAAACCAAAACCCCCCAACAAACAACCACCTTATGAAATACACACAATGAACAAAAAATTCCAAACCAAAGATACCCCCCAAACCAATACAAACAAGAAAAATTCTAGAACAAGCACATAAAGGATACCCCCCAAAAAACCAACACCCCAACAACAACAAAACAACAACAAAACACAAGAACAAAAAAACAAACAACCAAACCCCAAACAAACCCCCTTCAACCCAAAACAAAACCACTCCCACTACCCCAAAAGGGACACAAGTCATTTCAATCATGCCATCCCTAGTGGCTTCAGCCTTTTGCTGCACCAACAGGACAGAAAAACTTAAGTCAGCCATCACAGAGCCAGCATTTCAAAAGGTGAATAATTCAAGAAATAAACAGCTCATAACCACCTTTTGGTGTCATGTGGGTTATTTTGCTGTTGTTGTTGTTGGTTGGTTTGCTTTGCCATAGAAAACTCAAAACGGTCTGCTTTTTTGGGAATCTCTCTTTATTATTATTATTTTTTTTATATGAATGCATAATAAAATCAATTTAATCTTGTTCCAGTCAAGAACTGGACTTAGGTTCTGTCAACTTGAGTAATCCTCAGAGGCTTTTAAGATTTGCCCTCATGTCTCATTAAGAATTGTTGGGGTTCTTTTTGATTTTTTGTTTGTTTGCAGGGATGGAAGAAGATTTTTTTTCTGTGACCATTCATCAAAAACAATTGAAATGTTCAGCTTCTAGTCTCATCTCTACAATACTCAACCGTTACAAGTTCTGGTTTTTGTGTGTGTGTGGATCACATTCTAAAATAGCTAATGGGTGCACCTCAGGGTGCACCTCACTGCACTTGTAACGTAAGTCCTCAAAGACAAAGTGACTTTGAAGAAAACCTTGCCTACATTTTTAAAAACAAGTGTCACAGTCATGATGAATGTAAACAATTATAACATTAGAGTAACCTGTGCCAACTTTGACCCCAAGCAAAATCGACCACCTGCCTGGGTAGCTACACTAAAACTCCAACCCTCCCTTCTCTTTCATGTTCAAGTAATGGATTTGTCCAGCCTGTATGATCCAAAGAAGAAATCTTAATAATGAAAATGAGGTGGCTCTGGAAGTATTTCTCGAAAATGTGCATTCATAAAGTGAGATGAAATCACGATCAATGTCACGGCTTCGCCGCCCCCTATCTTGAACTGAAAACCGATCTTCTAGCAGAAACTACTCCTGCTTTAGAATTTTGACCAAAGCTTCTTTTTTGTCGAGTAGAAGCTGGTAATGGAAAAGCCTATCGTAAAAGTCATTGATCTGTGTAGATATCGCTATGGTTATGCTTTATGAAAAATTTACCATTATTGATGGTCGAAATTGCCTGTTATGAAAAAATGTAACCCAAGCAAATTCAACCAGGCACTCATAGTCATAGATAAGACAGAAATAATCTAGCTGTTGGTTTATACATTTCTGCTGATTAAAGTAATAGTAACAATATGAACGAATGTCTATGTTTGTGTTAGTGCATCTGAGTGTTGCAGGTACTTGAACAGTAACACATATGTGTTCATGCACAGGTACAGTGCTATGCAAAACACACACTGTGTCTAGCGCTATGCAAAACACAAACTGTTTCTATCTTTTCTCACTTCATATACTCTTTTATCACCTTCTTTTGTCTCTTTTAGGCCAATAAACACAAACAAACCACCAAAACCAACTTGAATATGTAAAATCCACTAATTTTCAAGTAAGAGTTTGTCCCTCTTTCCCTTTGGTTGACATTGCTCTTTCACCATGGTCGAAAATGCTGGGGCTGGTCGAAAATGTCACAGTACACATAGGATAGATTTTGGTCATTATCCAATGAATATTCAATGAGTTTGAACCACAGGGCACAGTCAAAATGCTCAGTGTTTGGTCAATCTATCCATAGCTCTGAAAACTAGGCTGGCTGGCTGTGTGTGTGAGCCAGAGTAGGCTATAGAGTGGCATACTGTAGAATTTGGTTGAAATAGGCACAGGTTACCCTATAAAAGCCTAAACAAAACAAATAGTAGAGATCTTAAGTTAAGGAAAGTGGAATGATCTATCAAGAGGGTGGCAGGGTTGGCCTGATTAAGTTCTGTTATCAACTTATCAGGCAGCGGATTTTCAAAGCTTCTGAATATTCCAATTCTAAGGCTCAAAATAGAGCCAAATATCAGCAGCCTTTGTGTCTAAGCAACTAGATAAACACTAAAACAGAATGGGGGTGAATGCTATGATTTTTGTTCAGCAAGACAGAATAAGATGGGGTTTTGCAATGCGCTATAATTTTATTTAAATTATTCAGTCTTAGACTTAGTTAACTTAAACTAAAGAGAAAACTGATGCGCCCCGGGAATATACAGAGTTGTCATCCATTGACAGTATGACTACCTTTACCTGAAAGTATCGAACACAAAGAATGCAACCCATACTTGAGAGAAAAACATAATGGTCACACTCTTCCTTCACCATTCTTCCTCTAAAAGATGGTAGAGTAGTTAAAGGAGGGGGGATGAGGGTGCATATCATACATGACCTCTTGTGACATGCAGCTGACAGTAAATCACTAAATGAGTATATAAAATGTACTTTACAATGAAAGCTGAAAAAGGAAGTCACTGTTTTCTGGACACAGATCTATACATGTACTTTCTTTCAAAGTCCATACAGTGTGCACACAAAAAACCCAACTACTTCAACTAGTAATATCTAAAAAACGAACAAAAATCAATGTCTTAAATATTAAACTTTGTTTGAACACTAAAATCATATGATCTATAGAGGGTAAGCTATACAGTCTTCAATAACACATTACATTGCAATCCAACCTGTGACCGTGTGAGCGTTATCGGCAAGGCATACTTCATTTGTTTACTTTTGTTTTAAATAATTTACTAGATTTACCTTCAATCCAATCCTGTTGTTTATCACCCCACTGACCACAGAGGCCATATCAGGGCTGTCACCTCATCAACTTTAAAATCTTTGATTAAAACTGTGCATACAGATTAAAACAGGGTACTGTCGTTCCTTGTAGCAACACCCTGGCCAACCATAAGGGTCAAACCTGGACGGGCACTGTGTTGTGGAAAAACCACATCAACCACAATTTATAAAATAAAACCAAAACCAGATTCCTTAAAGCATCCTTGTTCTGAAGAGGGACGGGATAGCCTGGTGGTTAGAGTGATTTCTCGTCCTCGTGATCAGCTGACCCGGCTTAGATTCTCTTTCAAGAGGATTTTTCCTCTGGCGTTAACATCAGTGCCAACTCCACTCTCCCCAAAAGTCCCTTGGATGAGACTATAAACCGAGGTATTGTGTGCGAATGCACACAGAATATCTTGCGCACACATTAAGACCCGTTCTGCTTTTCAGAAGAGTAGGCAATCGTGTGCTGGTGGGAACAGATGACAAAATTTTAAAAACCCTGCAGACAGGGACCGGATGAAAAAAAGAGTGCTTATTCCATTATCCCTGAAATGAAAGAATAAATTTAAAAAAAATGATGTGGTGTGCATTCATTATCACTATCATGCTATTCATCTTCATTATCAGACATCTTCCGTGTACATGAAATCAAACTGATCATCATACAATGATCATTATATGAAAACATAAAATACCACACATGAGAACCACCACACATATAATTTTAACTTTCCAAACTATGATCTAGACTCTCATACTTATGGAGAGGAAGTGTACGAGTCTGGTGAATTCGACACTGTCCGCACTGATTCCGAATTGTCCACACTATTGGTGGTGAAATATTGTTCCACCAGCTCCGGACCCTCTAATCTTTCACTGACAACGCTCACACCACTGCCGCTGGTGCCTGGACTGTCAATGTCACTGGAATCATACTGGCTGACAGGCATTGCTCCTGTCAGTGGCACTGCTGGATCATCTTCATCGTTCTCCATACTCGATGTAGCACTGGCACTGGTACTAGTACTAGTACCTGCGCTTGTAGACGGAGATTCCTGAGTACTGGTTGCTCTCGTTTTTCTGGCTGTTCGTTTAGGTTTTTTCGTCTTCCTGTTGGTGTTTCCGTCGACGCCATTGCGAGTTGATTCCCGGGTCGATTCCCATTCTCTCTGCTCACCCTCCACGCGATTTGCCACAACAGGGTTTACATTCCGTTCCGCTCTCAGTCCCACACCGTCTGCTACAGTCCGCAGACCCGTACTGTCTGCCACTTTATACCTAAGGTCTGAAATCAAGTCTGCTTTGTTGGCTGCATATTCGTAGTACATATTACGCACCCCCTCAGAGACTGCCATACGAAGACGTAGAGAGTAGCGAAATGAACGGTGATTTTCGCGTGAGGCTTTGTCGTAGCGTTTCGCCATTTCGTCCAAGCGACGGTTGAGATGTATGATTTGCTCGCATGCCCTCTTGAACGACTTTTCCGCTTCGGTCAGTTGAGTCTGAAGGTCCGAACTCATTGTTACTGACCTTGATAGAATCCCTCTATGCTGTTTCTACTATCAGATGTGTCAAGTTTCAGCCACTGTTTTTATTTTCTTCCACTTCCCCAACAGGCAGCTGCACCCACTCGTCCTACCGTTCTTCTGTAGGCGAGTCCAAAACGCACACAAAGGGATGTTAGGCTAGCATGATTTTTTTTCCTCACTAGGCCTAGGCCTAACAAGGAACGATAACCATTTTTCTCTACTTTTCTTTCGTTCTTTTCTTTTCTTTTTTCTTTCCTTCCAAAGTCCCATAGCAAGAGTTTGAAAGATTGGGAGCACTGGATAATTTGTTTTAATTGGTATAACATGTGGGAATCTGATATCTATCTATCTGTCCCGTAGTCTGACACCTGGGGGCACCCTCAAAAGACTAGACAACCAGTTCCCTCCATTACCTCTTCTGTTCTGCCTTTCTCAGGGTTTGTTGAGTTCTAGGTCCTGTCCAATTCACTGATGTTTATTCCAACTCTTCTTGGTCTGCTCTTCTCCTCCACCGACATTTCCTTGCAAAACTGGAACCCATCCGGATCATACATGTGGCAAACGATCACAAAACCCCGCTTCGCAGATGACATTGATGAATAGCAGATCAGAAAAAGAGCTTCACAGCCAACAGAACATTGGATAGGCCTCCAAACATACTGCATGAAATCATGCAGAGAGACAAATGATTGGACTAATAACCTCAAAATAGCACTGATAATCAGGTTAATACAGAATGAAAAATTGAAGCTTCAAGTAATGTGCAAAGACATAACTCGAACATTAGGGTATCCAAACCAGAATGTTGTCTGAGCCGAAGAAGAAGAAAACAGCTTTTGTTCAAAACTAAACACCATCTGGAGAGCAAGAATTCTTACTTATCCCAAGATCACTAATGCCTTCATAACAACATATTTCTGTATGCCTGTGAATCATGGATCTGACTGCAGATTTGGAGAGAAGAGTACAGGCAGTGGAGATGAGATGCTTTCGGAGACTCCTTGGCATCTCCTACAAAGACCACATAAGCAACGAAAGCGTGCATAACAGAATCCAGCAAACCATTGGACCCTATGAGAACCTTCTAACGATCGTGAAAAAGCGTAAACTTAAGTGG
>CM054140.1:33961284-33963784 GCA_028751875.1 Rapana venosa
CTCTCTCTCTCTCACTCTTTCTTTCTGTTAAAATTTCGTCACTTGTGTTGTTTCGTGTTCTTTGTTGTACTTTTCTTGATTCCTCCTACATTTTTCCCCTTGTGTCTGTTTATTCTCACTCCTTTCCTTCTCCCTTACCGCACCCTCTCTCATTCTGTCTTGTTTTCTTCCATCCTCTTTTCGTTGGATTTTAAGTTCTTTCTTTTCTTCTTTCTTTCCTTCTTTCTGTTCGTTTCTTCTTCCTTTTTTTTTCTTTCTTTCTTTCTTTCTTTCTTCTTTCTTCCTTCCTTCCTTCCTTTCTTTCTTTCTTTCTTTCTTTCTTCCTTCCTTCCTTCCTTCTTTCTTTCTTTCTGTTGCAACGCAGAAGTAACGCTCACAGTCAGGAAGAGACTTAAGCTGGTATAATAAAATTAAAAACGAGTATGGCCTTTCTTTATTCCCTTCTGTATTTTTTCTTTCGTTCCTTCTTCATCGATTTTGTTTTACTCAGTCAGTCCTTTTTAAAATTCTGGTAAAGTTGTAGCCTACTTCCTTGTTATTTCATTTTCTTCTTTCCTTCCTTTCTTCCTTCTCTCTCTGTGTGTAAAGCTTTACTTTCTTGTTATTATTTTCATCTCTCTCTCTCTCTCTCTCTCTCTCTCTCTCTCTCTCTCTCTCTTCTCTCTCTCTCTCTCCTCTCTCTCCCTCCCTTCATCCCTCCCCACTCTCTCTTACACAGGGTCAACCTATTATTTTCATTTCAATGTCATGTTTTTCCCCCTTTTGCTTTGTCCTCGTTATTCTGGAGTCGTTACTGGTTTTGCCCCCCCCCCCCCCTCCCGTTCATTCTTTCACATTCTTCCTCACAATTATTGGCCTTATTCTTTACCTTCTAACCCCCTACCCCCCCCCCCCCCCCCCCCCCTCTCTCTCTCTCTCTCTCTCTCCTTCCATGCTATCTGAAGGCCTGCTTGTGTAGTGCACAATACGTCTGTCAGTCTGTACTCGTGGTTTCTTGCACAATCTGAGTTGGTTGTTAGCAAAGTTGACAGACAAACTAATCAGTTCATGCTTGTCAGGCCCGGGCCACCGTAACACTCCTCCCTACCTGACTGTTGAGATGCAAACAGAGAGAAAAAGAAGAAAGAAAGAAAGAAAGAAAGAAAGAAAGAAAGAAAGAAAAAAGAAAGAAAAGAGAAGAAGCAGGAAGACGTGAAGAAGAAGGAAGAGGAGAAAGAGTGGAAGGAACAGAAGGAGATGAAAGAAATCAAGAGAAAGAGAAGAAGGGGGAGAAGGGAAGAGGGGGGGGGGGGGGGGGGGGGGGGGGGGGGAGGGAGGAGGAGGAGGAGGAGGGACAAAGAAAATCGAGGAAGACAAGGAAGGGTAGTAGTAGCGGTAGTAGTAGTAGCAGCAGCAGCAGCAGCAGCAGCAGCAGCAGCAGCAATAGTAGTAGTAGTAGTGGTAAAAGTAGTAGTAGAAGAAGTAGAAGAAGATGATGATGACGATGAAGAAGAAGACGATGATGATGATGATGATGATGATGACAGAAAAGAAGCAGAACATCTAACTCTAGTACTGTACCCATACACGACGTCTGAAGACCACAAGCCATGTAAACAGTGTTACATGTTAGATGTATGGGGTTATAAGGTCTGTACCTCCCCCTTCCTTCCTTCCTTCCTTCCTTCCTATTGATTGAGGACTGCTGCCAAGACAAATTGTTCCCCACTACATCATTTCTTTTTCTGTTAAAGGAAGGGAGGAGCTGCCCAAACTTGTGGTTCCTCGAGCGGGTGTGTGGTGAGTGAGTGGGAGGTTTCTGTACATGGTTTTTCTTCTTCTTGTCTTCCTCCTGTCCTTCCTTCCTTCCGTTGTCTGTCTGTTTCTTTTCTCTGTTTTCAAAGTTTTCCATTGTTGTTTTAACTTAATTTTTATGTGGTGTGCGGGTTGTTGTTTTTTTTTTTTTTTGGGGGGGGGGGGGGGGGGGAGGGGGTTCTTTCCTCTGTTGAAATTGTTGTTGACATTTCTTTTCTCTTTTTTCTTTCTTGGTCGGACGCTTGAGAAGCAAATGAAATTGTGATTTCTCTTTTTGTTTGTCTGAATATTTATTTCCTTGTGGATTAACCTCCCCTTTTCATCTTTACACGTGTTTTTTCTCTGTCTGTCTATGTGAGTGTCTCTCTGTCTGTCTGTCTGACCCTCTCTCTCTCTCCACAAACACACACACATACATACAACACACACACACACACACATCCAACACACACACACACATACAACACACACACACACACACACACACACACACACACACAACACACACACACACACACACACACACACACACACACACACACACACACACACACACACACACACACACACACACATACACACGGAGAGCTTTTATACCATTTTTTTTATTTGCTTGGATTGTGTTGTTGCTATAGGTGTTATTGGTTTCCTCCACTTGATTAACTATTTCCGTGCATGCAGTTTGCAGGGAAAGGCTGTAGGACTT
>CM054140.1:33968784-33983784 GCA_028751875.1 Rapana venosa
TCTGTCTCCCTCTCTCTGTCTCTGTGTGTCGCGTACACGCTCGTGCTACTTTTCTCAAAGAGCAGGACCCACCAATAGGTATCATTAGGAAGTAGAGATATAGTATGTGGCAGACAGCATCAACAGCACAGTGGATCGAGGGAAGCTAGCCAGCCAGCTAGCTACCCAGATAGCTCCGTTCCCTCAACGCCGTCTGCTGCTATGAACGAAGGATAATGATTATGCCCCACACGCACATGTAGGTGAATATGTGAGTTAAGCGAGTGAGTGAGTTAGAGAGAGTAATATCAGTGTGTGTGTGTGTGTGTGTATGTGTGCGTGCGTGTGAATACGACCGATTTTGGAGAGAAATATGTTTCTAGCTTTCCAGATATTCATTCATGTTAATGTCCTCATCAATTTTAGAGGCTTTAATCACGAATTGTCATTTGATATTAGAGCATTGCTTCGCCATTCTGCGGGAAGGCCAACTACTCAATAACTTTGGGTTACTTGCAATTGGTGATGAACTTATTACATTTTATGATGAACTGCTCACTATATGTTGATTTGTGAAATAGATAATTGACAAAATTACCACCAAATTACCTGGGCTTTATCACAGTTCTTGATTAAACCATTGACGCTGGGGGCAACAGCAAAGTGAGAGGCTGTATGACCAGTTGCTTTCCCACTCATGGAATTCCACTTTACAGCTTAGTCTTTAGTGATCGACTATGACTCTCTGACTAGGAGGCTTGACTCGCACAGTCCTTATGTGCTGTAGCCTTTGGAGAACATCTCCAACGCTGACTGTCCTTATGCCCACTTGGCCGAGAGAGTGGGTATGTACTGTGGGCAAGGCATCTCCACTATAATCAAATTTCTGCCCAGTTTCCAAAACAGCAGCTGCCTCCTCTGCTGTTTTGGAGGTCATCGTCGGACACGACGGACAAACATACATTTTACATAATAATAATAATAATGTATGGAATTTATATAGCGCTGAATCTTGTAAAGCAACAAATCAAAGCGCTCAGATGTTATTTCATACCACTTTAAGTCACGGCAGATTTCTCTCCGTGAAATTCGGGCTGCTCTCCCCGGGGAGAGCGGGAGAACGCGTCGCCACTTAGCGCTGCGCCACCCTTTCACCTTTTTTTTTTTTTTTTTTTTTTTTTTCTGCAGCTGTATTTGTTTCCCTATCAGAGTGGCTTTTTTCTAAGAATTTTGCCAGGGACAACTCTCTTGTTGCCGTGGGTTTTTTACGTGCGCTAAATAATTACGTGTAACACACGGGACCTCGGTTTATCGTCTCATCCGAAAGACTAGCGCCCAGACCACCACTCATGGTCTAATGGATGGGGGAAAAATTTCCGGTCCAAACGGGGTACGAACCGCCGCACACTTCAGACCCGGACTTTTCGCTTTCTAGACAGGCGCGTTACCTCTAGACCACCGATCCACCAAAATTGACATACAATTGACAAAAATATTTCTGATCCCAATATGGTTTATAGTTGTTGTTTTTCTTACAACTTACGCCTTTTGTTAGTCGCTTCAGTTGTCAGAATATATGGAGTTGTGTAAAGCTTCGTTATAAATTGGTTTAAACACAGCATGCAGTGAATGCTGGTTTAAGCCAGTTTCGTTGCTTTCTTTTTTTTGATGTTCACCCTTCCTCATACCTGAAAAGAGGCCCCCCAAAAAAGAGAAGAGAATATTACTTGTGTGTATGTGCGCGCGCGCGCGCGTGCGTGCATGCGTGTGTGTGTGTGCGCGCGCGCGCGTGCGTGCATGTGTGTGTGTGTGCGTATGGTGTGCGCGTCTTGTCTATCTATATATACGCTCACGCAAAAGGAAGGAAAACGCGGAATGCAACATCACGCAAGGGAATACACTACACTTTCTGGAATTTTTTCTTTCACCCTCCTATCTTCTTCTCTATTTTCTTCCTTTTTTTGTGCTGTACTTTTCTTCCATTTCCTCCGCATTTTTGCTCTTGCTTTCTCGTTTTTCTTCTTCTTTTCTTTCGTTCCGGCTTTTTGTGTAGATTTTGGTCGTCTTTATTTCATGTTCTTGCTTCTTTCTTACTTTCCTTTTTTCTTTCTTTCTATTGCTTACTTTCTTTTCTGTGTTTTTTTCTTCTTTAAAGCAATTCCCTGACTGTTCCGGTGCTTGTTTAGCCAGTTACCAGACAAGAGAGAGGTCTATTTTCGCGATAGAAAAACGGGGAGGTTAGGATTTTGTTGCTTTTTGTTTTTGTTTTTGGATGGCTGCAAAAGCAGTTGTCTCCGGCTGGACTACTTTGGCTTTTTTGGGTGTGATTGTGTGGTTTTGGTGTGGGTGGTGTGTGTGTGTGTGTGTGTGTGGTGTGTGTGTGGTTCGTTTGTTCTTTGATTTAACGTCTTTTCGCTATTAGAGAGAGAGAGAGAGAGAGAGAGAGAGAGAGAGAGAGAGAGAAGGGGGAGAGAGAAGAGAGATGTGGTGTGTGTGTGTGTGTGTGTGTGTGTGTGTAGTGTGTGTGTGTTTGTGTGTGTGTGTGTTCGTTCGTTCTTTGATTTAATGTCTTTTCGCTATTAGTGTGTGGTGTGTGTGTGTTGTGTGTGTGTGTGTGTGTGTGTGTGTGTGGTGTGTGTGTGTGTGTGTGTGTGTGTGTGGTGTGGTGTGGTGGGGGTTAGTGTGTGTTGTTTGTGTTCGTTTTTTCTTTGATTTAACGTCTTTTCGCTATTAGAGAGGGAGGGAGGAGAGAGAGAGAGAGAGAGAGAGAGAGAGAGAGAGATGAGAGAGAGAGAGAGAGAGAGAGTGAGTGAGTGTGTGTGTGTGTGTGTGTGTGTGTGTGTGTGTGTGTGTGTGTGTGTGTGTGTGTGTGTGTGTGTGTGTGTGTGTGTGTGTTCGTTTGTTCTTTGATTTAACGTCTTTTCGCTATTAGAGAGAGAGAGAGAGAGAGAGGAGAGAGAGAGAGAGAGAGGAGAGAGAGAGATGAGAGAGAGAGAGAGAGAGAGAGGGTGTGTGTGTGTGTGTGTGTGTGTTCGTTTGTTCTTTGATTTAACGTCTTTTCGCTATTAGAGAGAGAGAGAAGGAGAAGGAGAAGGAGAGAGAGAGAGGAGAGAGAGTGAGAGAGGGGGGGTGTGAGTGTGAGTGTGAGAGATGATGGGAGGTGGTTGTGTGTGTGTGTGTGTGTTGCTTGATTTAGGTCTTGTTCCTTTGATTGTATGTGTTGTTTGCTTGTGGAGTGTGTGTTTGTTTGTGTGGTGGATGTTTGTGTGGTGAGTTCGTTGTGCTTGATTAGCGTCTTTTCGCTATAGTGTGTGGAGTGTGTGGTGTGTTTGTGTGTGTGTGTGTTGTGTGTGTGTGTTGTTTGTGCTTTGATTGGTTTTCGTATTAGTGTGTGTGTGTGTGTTGTGTGTGTGTGTTCGTTTATTCTTTGATTTAGCGTCTTTTCGCTTTAGTGTGTGTTGTGTGTGTGTTCGTTTGTGCTTTGATTTAGCGTCTTTTCGCTAGTAGTGCGCGCGCGCGCGCGCGTGTGTGTGTGTGTGTTTGTTTGTGTGTGTGTGTTCCTTTATTCTTTGATTTAACGTCTTTTCGCTATTACAGTGTGTGTGTGTTGTGTGGTGTGTGTGTGTGTTTGTGTGTGTTTAAATCCGCTTTGCAGAAAAAAAAAGAGAGAGAGAGAGAGAGAGAGAAGGAGAGAGAGAGAGAGAGAGAGAATGCCCATCTCTCCCTCTCTCTCCCAGTGTGTGTGTGTGTGTGTGTGTGTGTGTGTGTAAGTGTGTTGAAAAGCAAACAAACGAAAAGAGGACACGAAACCAGACGCCAGAGAAGGAAGACAACTCTGCAGGTCGCTCCAATAATGTTTATTGCCCGGTGGACCGGCAAGGCATTGTGGGGGCTGTACCGTACTGTACTGTACTGTACTGTACCGTACTGTACTGTACTGTACCGATCAAGACGCACACCACCAGCCACCTCCATCACACACTCTCTCTCTCTCTCTCCTCTACCAGCTATGCTCTTAATGTAGGTACTTCAACCCCCAGACATTTGTCAACAACATTTTCCTTATACAAAGATAATAATAACCATACTTTTTTGTGTTCTTCTTGGATATTAAAAGGTAAGACACACACGCACAGGTAAAACACAATCATACACGTATATACGATCGCGTACTCACGCTCCAACTTTTCACGCAGCTTCATAATGTTACACGTACACAGTGTGGTACTACGTGCGCGCGTGTGTACAAACATACCATCGTGCACGCTTGCCAACACACACATATACACACACACTAACACACACAGAACAAATACACACTATACTTGTACACACCATCACCAAAAGCAGGCCTACACAGGCGCAATAACACAGAAAGACCAGACCGCTGTTCCCGACATAGAAAAAAATGAATGAAAATAAAGCACAAAATGGATAAGCAGCCAGTACCGTTTCTCCAAACAAAATCACTGAGGGTGATGACGATGATGATGGTCATCATGACCTCTGTCATGTTGTCGGCATGTAAAGCAGGGTTTAGTTTTGGAGATCGCAGAGCAAAAAATAAATAAATACAACGTATCACCATCAATTCGAACAGCATCACAAATAAAGGCAACGATTAGAACACATTTTGCGCATCGTGTGCAAAAGCTAAAAACCTCCTAAAAAACCCAACAAAACAAAAACAACCCCCCCCCCCCCCGAACCAAAAAAATAAACACACCAGGAACAAATCTATTAGCAAAAAGAAAAATCATTTTTCGATTAAATTTGGTTTCTTTGAACAACATCGAACATTTCAACAATGACGCATTGGCTCTGTATGGATCGCCTCCCCCTCATCCGTCTATTATATAACAGTAACAACAGCAGCTGCAACATCACCTCCATAAGCACCACCATCACAACTGCTACCATAATCATCGTCAAGCATGACTACGTACACACTACCGCCGCTGCTAGTAGCAGATAGACGCAGCAGAAGCAGTAGTGGAATCACTAGTCTTGCAATTGGAACAACGGAATCAGTACTGAGAATATCAATGCTCACATGACAGTTTCTTCTCCTTCTTTCGTCTTATGTTATTTTGATCGTGTCTTCGAGTATCCCAGAGATTTGGAGTTATAAATGTAAAAGTTGGCATACTTCATAATTACTCAGAAAGATTATGTTTGAATACATACCAAAACAAACGGAAACTAAAACGTATCCAATGAAGGGCTCCCAGAATGTACTGCTTCAAGGAAAATGGAGGAAAATACATGAAAACAGAAATAAGCTAAACAGTTTTAGCAAAACAATTAGCCCAGGGTCTGTAAATACAGCTTACATGACCCACCCTTCCTCCGGTGTGTGTGTGTGTGTGTGTGTGTGTGTGTGTGTAAAAGAGTAGTAGATCACTTTTGATTAAAAAAAGAAACTCTCCCACACCAAGCCAACTGTACACAGAAGGGAGTTATAAGCTGTGCAAAAACATTAACGGTTACACAACGCTGATATTTCAAATAACTATCACATGCCAACAATTTGAAAGGGAACAAAGCTTACACATAAGCACGGAATATATATATTGAAGATACAAAGGGATATAGCTTTTTACAAAATGAGATGAGAGAGAGAGAGATGGTTGATGGCTCAAGTGTTACGCTGCTCACTGTGTGTTGATGCTGGCATTCTTCATCACATTAAAACTTATATTCATTTGCACAGTGTTGCTTTCACCACAGAAAGTTTCAGCCGCTGTTTTCTTGTCAGAGCTGTAAAACAAACTCGAAGGAGTAGGAAGAAAGAGGGCAGAGGGAGATGAAGAAAGACTTGCCTTTGATATGAGAGAGAGAGAGGAGAGAGAGAGAGAGAGAGAGAGAGAGAGAGAGAGAGAGAGAGAGAGAACAGACAGACAGACAGACAGATACAGAAAGGCAGAGAAACAGCCTGTTAGCCAGCCAGTCTCTGTGGATGTGTGTGTATGTGTGTATGTGTGTGTGTATGTGTGTTCAAGCTGTACAATAAAGTAAGTGCTATAGTGAACATGATAGGAAGTACAGTATATCCGATGAAAATAATTCCCTTTCTACGTCCTCCCTACAATGTCTGCTTAATCTCCTGCGACTGTGAAATCAATAGGCGTCACCATTGTGTGTGTGCGTGTGTGTGTGTGTGGTGTGTGTGTGTGTGTGGTGTGTGTGTGTGTGTGTGTGTGTGTGCGTGGTGCGTGTGTGCGCGTGCGTGCGCGCGCGTGTGTGTGTGCCCACGCATGCATCCGTGATGCTAGCTGTCAGCCGGCCAGTACATAAGAAAGTATTAACACACGCGTGTATTATCAATATGGGCACAATGTATGTAATAATGTATCGTGATAATAAACAACCCTGCGCTTAATTAAGCAACAACAAGAATAACAAAAACGACGTAACGACAAGATCCCTTCCCATTACACCTCCCCCAAACAAACAAACAACAAGTAACACCTACTCCCCCTTCCCCACCCCCATCCCGCCTGCTTCGAAAAATAAAATCAACACGCAAACACAGGCACACAGAAATACAGACACAGACACTGAAACAGACAGACAAAAGACAGACAGCAGACACACAGCACAATACAACACAACACAACAACAACACACACACAGACACACACACACACACACACAGAGGAACGATACATAATACAAACATCGCTTGCAAAGGACATAACGGCTATGTGTTTAGACGAAACCTATCACAGCAGCAATAACCAAGTCGTGTGAGACTTGTTACCACACACACACACACACACACACACACACACACACACACACACAAGAGAAACATGGCTTAATTCCTTTCACACGATTCGTGCAAAGACGATTAACGAGTTGTGCTGTCTCTCTGTCTGTTCGTCTACTCGCTCTGTTTCTATGTCTGTCTGTCCATCTTTTCGCTGCCTATGTATCTCTCTGTCTGTCTGTCTGTCTGTCTATCTATCCATCTATTCGCTGCCTATGAGTCTTGTCAGTCTGTTTGCGTCCGTCTCAATCTCTGGATTACTCCAGAGTTGCGCTAACTGAGTGCTAAAAATCGTGTTCACCATCTGTAAAACACGTTAAAACAATCTTCAACGCTGAACTGAAAAAACATTTATGCGTTTTCGTTTTATTACCTCTTAGGCTTTGTCAGCACGCGTTTAATGCACGTAAAAGAACTTAGGGCAACACGATAGTCAGGCTGGTAAAATTGTGTTTTAAAAGGGGACTGTCTAATAGGCAGGGAAACACAAGAAGACAGGGAAAAGTCAGGAAGAAAGACTAGCGTACCCTGGGAAGGCGCTTTTCTAGGGGAAGAGGGTTGCAATTTCACACAGGGGAATCTGATGATTGAAAAAAGTAGTCTTCACGGCAATTTACTATGATGGTTACTTCGTTGGTTTCACTTCCCACGTTAAACAAAAAGAAGAAAAAACTAAACAGCTCTTCTACACACACACACACACACACACGCACGCACGCACGCACGCACGCACGCACGCACGCACACACACACACACACACACACACAAGATAAAAGGTGAGCGTATCAGCTCTTCCTGATTTGGTCAAAATTCGCTAATTATCTTAACAAAAAGTAATCATTAAACCTTTTCATTTCCATAGATTAATCACACACACACACACGCATACATACACTACACATACACTACACACACACTCACACCCACGCACGCACACACGCACGGACGCACGCACATACACGCAAAATTGCCATTGCGCATACAATGACAAATCAATGCTGACCCGCTTATAAAATGTTTGGAATAAGGCAGATAGAACTCAATTAAACAAAAACGTGAGGGAAATATTCTATGGCTGACACAGTAATGAACAGGCCTGACATGATCAACTATTTGTGTCTGAAAATGGTTTGCGTAAACTGCGCTTTTTGAACAAACCGACAGGTAATATTGAAACAAAACATAACACCAAAAGAAAACCCCTATAATACCCAAAAGATACCGATCGAAAACATTTTGTTGTTGTTGACAAGCAAGATGTAGTTATATAGGTGATCAAAGGTGAACTGTATAAAATATATTCACAGAAGAAAGTCGTTATTTTGAAATAAAATATAAAAAAGCCCACTCAACAAACAAATCAAAACAAAAGAAAATTCTCAGATTTTGCCAATAGTTTTGGAAGAAATCTTGTTTACCAGTAACAAGCTTAGATGCGACAGTGTGTGTAGTTCAGTATGGAAAACCTTTGACAACGACGACGACGACGGCAACAACCGAAGAAGAAGGAAACCATGGCAATAAAATGACAGCAGTGACTGAGAGTATGAGACTAGGTGATAATCATATTTCTTCTTCTCTCTCTTAACTCATTGACGAGGCATCGGGGAACTGCACTGAATATGGCAAGCCCTGTTTACGTGAGTAGTTATAATAATTACCATACACAAACGCAGGCACCCTAACATGCATATTTTATGGGCAAACGTGGTTCATATATCCCCGGGGAAAACTGAAGCAAACACGTTTGTGAACTACTGAAGATCGTTCATGTACACTGAACACAAGCATATTACTTACTTTTACCTTGCAAAAGCTAGGTTCAGAAAACATTCTTTGATATTTCACAACATGTGATGAAAAATTTGATTAACACGTTGAAAAATAAGCAGATGAGTGCCATACCATACTTCTTCAATTATACCGAATAAGTAGTAATAAAAACAACAACATATCTACACCTTTGTGATAGCAATTGTAATAATTAGTGTCAAATCTATAAAAAAAAAAAAGTAGTTAAATTTACACTTAAAAGGAAAGAACCAAAACTCACCAATAATCACTGAAGACAATTTATATCAAGTTGCAATATGTACTACAATATTGTAACACACCTAAAATAAACTCAATAAGGCAGTTAACAGATCACGTGACGTATTGATAACAAGAAAGTGAAGTCCCATATAACGTCATTCAAGCAACTGTTGTCAGAAATGGTCACCCTGTTTCTCTTGACCACCCCATGTGATGTCACAGTCAAGAGCTGACGACAGAAAGCACGGAGCAACGCACAGTGGAAGACGACCACCAACACAGACACTGAAGACAGACAGACAGATAGACAGACAGACAGACAAGCCAACAGTAGCTATGTAGGCACACATCAAATAAAGCGAGCTGTTGCAGAAGCAGTAACAGCAACAGCAGTTGCAACAACAGCTGCATGCGCCACACAGATGCACGTGAGTGCATGTGCGCGCGCGCACACACACACACCGACACATATCTACTCATCTCTCATTCCCCTCTTCCCAACTTATACACTTGAAAGGTAAAATACAACAGCGGCAAAAACAAAATAAAAAACAAACAAATAAATAAAAAAACCAACCACCAAAACCCCGGTGTATAAAAGATTCATTATGAACCCATATGGTCCACGATGCTTTGTGTGTTCGTCCATCAGTTCCCAAATCAATGGAAAGAGCAGTGAGCGCTAAGACACTGAATTAGTAAAACCACTTCTCTCTAAACGGACGCCACTTGCTCTTCGCTCCACTGCACACAGTTCAAAAAGGTCTTCGTTGTGGCTCATCATCATCAGACCCGTGACCTTGGCGGTCGTGGGGGAGACATGAAAGACGATGCCGTGGTAAGCCTCCTCCATCCATCTCGGTCCTCGGCTCTGCGCAGTAGTGCCGAGTCATTCATCCTGGTCCATTCTCTGATGTTGTCCATCCATGACTTGTTCTGTCTTCCCCTCCTTCTGCCACCTTCGAGTGTTCCCTGCAGTACTGTTTTGGGCAGAGTGTTGTGGCGGGTGACGTGGCCGAACCATGTCAGCTTTTTCTTCTTGACGATGGTGAGAAGGGGTTCCTGTGGACCTGCCAGCCGTGTTATTTGACTCTTGACAAATTCGTTGGTCTTTCGTTCTCTCCAGGATATGCCCAGTAGTTTTCTATGGCATTTTGTTTCGAATGACTACACACTTACTTATCACAGCTTCACATTTCGCACAAAGCTTTTCTGGAAAAGTGGGGTTGGTTGGTGTTCATCCCCCCCCCCCCCCATCCCCCCCGAAAAAAGGATAAAATGGTGGTGAACGTTATAGAGGTTAAAACAGATCTTTTTGTCTGTCCATGATGGATAAAACAATTTCAAGCCTTGATAATCACAAAGACTGTACGGCTAAAATTGTATTATATTACAACAATCTATTTCTTTATCTACAACACACACACACACATCAAAGGGAAGAATAGTCTAGCGGTTAGAACGGGGAAATTGATATATGACAACTAAGAACACGGTTTAAGTCTTCCACTAAGGTCTCCTCACATTAAGGAGATTTTCCTCCAGAGTTCACATTAGCTCCGACTCCAGTCCTCTGCAGATCCTTCAACTGAGGCCAACAACAACTAGCCCCTGTGTGCCAACACATGCATACCATCTAGCTTGCACACGCGCTAAAACCCTCTTCGCCTTAGGTAGAAGAGTAGGTCCAATCCAATCCAATCCAATCCAATCTAGTTCTTTATAACCCCGCTGACAAAGAGTAGGTCAGCTAAAAACAGGCGGCGGCTCAGGTGACACAGACATACATACTCAGCATGCAAACTGTGGTCTGGACTTGGCCCCATTCTGTCAGAATCAATCAATTTGCCCAGGACACACTGCCCAGACAGTTCAGGTCACTACAGTGTGCCGGTGACTCTTCAGAGAGACAGGCACGAAGTCCATCAGTCAAGTCATAGCATAGCAAAGGGAATGAAAAGTTAACATGTCTATGTTCTGCCTTTTTGGTCCACTCTCCTGCCTTTTTCCCCTGAAAGACTAATAAGTAAACAAATCTCTCCGACGCCTAAGTCGGATGCGCTGGGCCTGACTTGCCAGGCCCTAAACGGCAGCGCATTTCCCGCTCATTTGACAGACAACAAAAGTTACTGCATGAGCGTTCAACAAAGAAGAAGAAGAGGAAAAGAAACTGAAAAAGAGAAGAAGCAGAAAAAAAGTAAAATAATAAGATAAAAGAAGAGGAGGACGACAAAGCGGAGGATGAAGAGGAGGAGGGTGGGGAGGAGGATGTTCGTGTCTAGCAGAGATGCAGCCTGCAGGCATGAATAATGGAAGAGACTGAGAACAGTAGATGCCCAAAACTGGCTAATTACTCAAACGTAACTAAGTTCTTTACGTGCATGCACCGCCTCGTGTTGGTTTGTCTATAGCAAATGAAAAATGAACACGAATCAGATCTCGTAAAAAAAAAAGAAAGTCGGATATCCAAGAAGAAACAATGGCACCCCCCCCCCCCCACCCCCCAGAAAAGCAGCAGCAAAATCTTTGTTAAAAGCCCAGCCCAAACCTACCCACCCACGCTCCAGATAACAACAATAAGAACAAAAGCAAGCAAGCAAGCAAACAAACACGCCCAGCCCCCCAACTAGCGCTGCTGACTTACATCAAACCCTGCTTAACTTCACGTCCTGTACAGGGACAAAGGATTAACCCAGCATGTACGTTCTCATTCCTGCAAGGACACGCACGTAGGCAGGCACACAAACACACATATTCCACATTTTTTCTCTTTCAATCTCTCTATCTGTGTGTGTGTGTGTGTGTGTGTGTCTGTCTGTCTGCCCATCTATCTCCATCTCTGCCTGTTCGTCTCCAATCCATACTGGTTTACGACGGAAATAAACACAATATTGTCCCATTTCAAACAGCAAATGCAAAGAGCACAAATCTCTCTTCGTCCCCCCCCTCCTCTCTCTGTGTCATACACACACACACACACACAGAGCCGCTGCACGAATACATTAAATTGTATTAGTTTTGTCGACAAAAGCGCTGGGCGATACAGGCATTCACATGCAGAATAAATGAGACGGCCAGAATGCAATTCAGCACTTCAAAATGAATGCAGACTCACGTATCGTGTCGAGGAGGCCATTGATCTACGCAGTACGTACACACACACACACACAAACACACACAGCACCCCCACCACCCCCCTAAACGCACACACACACACATATACATACACACAGAGTTATAAAACCATTGAATAATGCGCGCAGCACACATGTGATTGTTCCCCCAGGAGTGGATATATATATATATATATATATATATATATATATATATATATATATATAATAGTCATTGAATAACGCTGCATCAGAGATTGGTTTCTAATTATTTTCGTTGTTTCTCCCAGTTATTTATACCAGTGTTCCACGATACGAAGTGTGAAATGACTACGGGAGAAATAATGCATTACGAAAAGTACCGACAAAACCCTAAACAAAACAAAGAGAAATAAACTATAAAGTTAAATTCCTGAAAATATACATACAAATATATATATATATATATATATATATATATATATATATATATATATGGGTGTTGCATAACTGCATACTGAGGTATTTCCTTCCAGTGTTTGGAGAGAGACACACACACAGACAGACACACAAAATAAGCGTGCGTGCGCTTGCAACAATTTATCATGTAATACAAAGATAACCCTGTCACTGCGTACAGAGCTGAATTTTTCTGATCGATTATTGCCAACAGCTGCTACCCAATATGGCATGATGATTGATTTTTTTGTTCAGTGTGAAAAACAAAGAAAGAAAGTAACATATACAAAATAAGAAACAAACAAGAAGAGTAACACAAACAAAAAGCTACATCAAACCCTTCCAACCTCCCCTCCCCCCCCCCCCCCCCCCAAACCAAAACCAAACAGAAACCTCCCAAAGACACACAAATCCTGGTAGTACGATTTTTCATAATAAATATCATTACACTAAATATCTCAATAATGAATGTAGTTCATAAAAATGAAAAAAAAAACAGTAAAAAAAGCCAGTTTTAGCTAAAGGTGCTTTTTGGATTGGTTGTCCACTCTCGGGAAATATCGTTGAGTGCACTGGCGTTATCACTGAAATCCCCCTATATTTTCGTCACTCCTCCGCCCCCCCCCTTCCCCAACTATCCTTCCCATACACCCTCTCTTTTCTTACAAACTTATTTTTCGACCTTCTATTTATAAAGGTTTTTTTTTATGGCACTACGCTACCGCACACACAGACCAGAAAACACGAACACGTACTTTCAGCAAGACTGCGTGCGCAGATTTGAATGCCGTAACATTCTTCGAAAGAACACACATTCATGACAATAGAAGTTGCTGTATTTTGCAAGTCCACAGTTCTGTGCAACTGTCCACAGTTCTGTGCAACTAAGGCTCCGGTCCAGTCAGTCCAGTCAATTAAGCCACGTTTTCAACAATTCACGGCACTGCTTCCCGTTTGTTTTATTTTGTTCTTCGGGGAAGTTCGTGTATAGATATCACAGTCACCAAATGCTGAGTCTCTATGTTGCGCCCATCACAAAACTTGTGTTCTGGTTCCGAAACGATACCTCTTACAGTCCGCAGTGCTTTTTCAGACTTCATGGACAGTATAGACATAATCGTGCTTGTCATACGCTCTTCACAATGTTTAAAAGTGTTATCAAAGTTCTGTATCTTTAAACAAAGACAAATTATTTTACACATGACAAAGACTGATTTTCCCCGGAGACTTAAGGAATGAAAGATTGATTCTGATTCATCCCAGATCTGAATACACTGACATAAATCACCCTGGTAATTATCATTAACAAACAAAGGCAACAGATCATTTTTTACACGAGGCGTTCCAATGAAAACGCGACCCACACAGTAAGTAAATCCATGTATAAAATGAGCTGACGGCCGCCACAGAGAACATACTGCCGTCACAGAGAGAACACACACTCCATGACTAACGTGCGTCAAACCAGCAGATGGCTCCCTGAAGGAGCTCGCTAGCTGGCAGCGCTGCCCTGAACACTGGGGGCGGGAGTCTTGGCCTTCCTCACACTACACAACCACTTGATGATGCGCGCGTTCCGCTCCACCACCGACGTCTGCTGCTGATTCCGCTCGAAGGACTCCGAGTCGGAGATCTCCTTCTCGCTGCGGGACAAGGCACTGCAGATGCTGCGGGCGTCGTGGGACTCCAGGGAGCTGACGCTCTCGTAAATGTCCAGCTCCGACCCACCCCGGAACCGACGCTGCTGAATCTGAATCATGGGGTCCAGGATGTCGCGGTCCATGCCCATCTCGTTGAAGAACCGCTCCAGGTTGGCCCCGGCGCTGGCCCGTGAAGCGCGACTGGTTTCCGAGGAGACGTCAGAGCCGGCTTGAGAGTGGTGGCAGGAGATGTCGGAGAAGGAGCGGGGCACGGGATTGAAGCCACACATGCCCACACTGACGAACTCTCCGGAATTCCGCAACGACAGTCTGGGACCCGGGCTGGACGAAGAGCTGGAGGTGTGCACCGTTTCTGATGACGTCAGAGGCACCGACGTCACACTGCTCACTCTCTCCCTGATCCGAGGGGGGTCCTCCTCCGTACGGGAAGGGGGTAGGGCGCCCTCCGCGGGGGCGATGTCCCCACCTGTCGGGTTGGTGGGCGTTTTGTCCAAACTCTCCTCCGACATGGCTGCGGGGCTGAGGCAATGCCTGGCCACGGAGAAGACACGGATGGATCGATTCACCGGGGTCAGGTCGAGGCCAGCCTGGCTAGGCCGCTCAGCCGCCGCTGCTGCCGCTGCCGTGCCGGTGTGGTGCGAGGGGGGAGAAGCGCTGAGGTTTATGTAGATAGGACGGGCAGTGTACAGAACAGGTGCGGCTGATTGCGTGTCAGGGCTGCCGGGAACAGACGTGGGCAGGGGGGAGGGGGGTGGGGGTGCCGAGGCAGAAGCAGCAGCAACGTCGGGTCTGGAAGGGAAAAATCGTTGGCTTTCATCTTGTCTGTCTGCTGCGCTATTGATTTTCCCCTCTCCTCCTCCTCCTTCTCCGCTCTCTCCCTCCCCCTGTGGGGAGGCGGCCTGCAGGGAGGTGTCGTGCTCCTCCTCCTCCTCTTCCTCCTCCTCCTTCTCCCAGCTTCTGGCAGGAAAGGGCCGTAAGTCTTCGCTCAACCGTCTTGCCGTG
>CM054140.1:33988784-34013784 GCA_028751875.1 Rapana venosa
AGGCACAGACAGCACACACACATACACACAGCAGCATACATACATACACTCACACGTACGCATGCGCGCGCGCAAACACACACATTAACAAACGCACAAACATAGCAGACAGACACACATTAATAATAATAAATAATAATAATAATAATAATAATAGGGATTTATATAGCGCTATATCTTGCAAAAACAAATCAAAGCGCTCCCATTCAGCCCACTCCTACACATGCAACCAACAATGATTGACAGTTTTTAAGAAATTCAAATGCATATACGCACACACCACCCACACACACAGAGGTTATACACTTCAGAGGGTGATGGGAATTTTGGCTGTTGAAGGCAGGGACAGATATGAGATGAAACTGGAGGGGAGAGTCTTAGGTTTGAGTTACGTCTTGAGGCTGGATTTAAAAGTGTCGTAAGTAGGCTTTTCACGAAGGGAGAGCTAGAAAGGGAGGTCAATCCAGATTGATGGACCACAAATAACATTAACAAACACACAGACACGAACACTGACAGACTGACAGACACGCACACACTATTAAATTAACAAACATACAGGCACACAAACACAGACATCACAGCACACACAAGCACAAACACACACACAGCACACACACACACACAGCACACACAACACACACAAAAAGAACCTTTCTGAGTATGTCAGGCAGACAGGAATTGACAGAAAGACAATAGTCAGACAAAAGTAACTCTGTGTTTGTACCAGACCCCACAAAAGCCAAACCGAACCTTGCTCAACCTTGCACCAACACTGGCCCACAGAGCAGGTAGCAAGCAGGCAAGAAGGTAACATCGACAGAGTATGTACAAACTCACCAGGCAAAAATACTGAACTGCACCTGTTGCATGATTCTGTCTGTACACTAACAATTCTTCTTGCAATAACTTCCATGTCCATCACAGACCATTTACTTGTTGTTGTGGATCTTCGCTGTTTTGCTTTGTGTGGTGTGTGTGTGCGTGGTGTGTGTGTGTGTGTGTGGCGGTGTGTGTGTAGTGTGTTGCGCGTGTGTTGTGTGTGTGTGTGTGTATATATATGTATAATATTTTATTTATACATTGTGTTTGTTTGGTGTGTGTGTGTGTGTGTGTGTGTGTGTGTGTGTGGGTGGTGTGTGTGTGTTGATATGTGTGTGTGTGTGTGTGTTGAAGGGCACGTCTAGACCTCAGTGACAGATGAAGACAGCAGCAGTGGGGGAATGTCAAAGACTACAGGAGCGGAATCTATAGAAATTATAATATGCCAAGGTACAAAGCTGTCTGGTAAACCACAATACCACCGTGTGTGTAAGTGTGTGTGTGTGTATTTGTGTGTGTGTGTGTATGTGTGTGTGTGTGTGTATGTGCGCGCGTGCCCGTATCCGCGTGCGTGTGTACGTGTGCGATTATTTGTGACTGCGCGCGCACTATGCATTTGAGTGTACCTGTGCGTTCATCTATGTGGAATCGCAAATGCATAATTACGTTTTTACACCAGAACTTGCTCGCGTGTGAGCGCACGTGTGTACATGTGTAAGAGCGCGTGGACCACATTTGCTGTGGCAAAAAAGATTATGGATTGCAGATGACTTCAAATAGCTGAAGAAGGAAAACTATAACTCATCATAGATTAAGAAATGGGGAGAAGGGGAGAAGAATTGGGGGGTGGGTGGGGGTGGAAGTAGTAGGCCAGGGGGAATGGTTTTGGGACACGGGAAAAGGAAGAGGGATGGTAGGAGGAAAGCGCGAAGGGAGAGAAGGAGAGAGAAGAGAGAGAGAGAGAGAGAAGAGAGCGCGAGAGATAGGAAGAGAGAGGAGAGAGAGAGAGAGAGAGAGAGAGAGAGAGAGAGAACTCGAACTCGAAAGATTTATTCACAAAAGGCCATTGGCCCATACATGAAGGGGGGTTGCCAAACTGCTTAGTATTTTAGCAAGAAAAAAAAGTATCACAAAAAACCAAAAAGTTATTGTATACCCACAACTACCACAATAAAAATCAGCTCCAAAAAATATGACTTAAGAAACCAAGATATCTCTTATTCTAAAGGCTTTACACAAATATAAAGCAAGGCTGCGCACGAGAGAGAGCGAGCGAGAGAGAGAGAGAGAGAGAGAGAGAGAGAGAGAGCGAGCGAGAGAGAGAGAGAGAGCGAGAGAGAGAGAGAGAGAGAGAGAGAGAGAGAGAGAGAGAGAGAGAGAGAGAGAGAGAGAGAAAGCTCTAAAACGGTTTAATGCACATCGGCCTTTGGCCACGACACATTTCAAGGGGCAAAAATAGAAAGACGTAAAAAAATGAAATATAACTTCTTGCCATCTTTGACATGATCTTGGCATATATACCTTGGCATGTATCCAAAACTTTACCTCCTGAATATGCATGATTCGGAAAAATCATGAATAAATACAGTGCTTAGGCTAATGCAATGGAAACGCAATGTTGTATGCAAAAAAATACCACACTTATTACGCTGTGCTCATCAGATGTACGTATTGCATGAGAGAGAAGAGAGAAGAGATGAGAAGAGATGAAGGAGAGAGAGATGCAGATGGAGAAAGCAGAGTGAGCGAAGAGAGAGAGAAGAGAGGAAAAGCTGAGCAGAGAGAGAGCGATAGAACTATATCATGTCTTACAGAGAGGAGAGAGAGAGAGAGAGAGAGAGAGAGGAGAGAGAGAGAGAGAGAGAGTAGAGCGAGAGGAGAGAGAGAGAGAGAGAGAGAGAGCGAGCGAGAGAACTATTATCAATGTCTTTACCGTCATTAAATCACCACAATTTTCACATTCAAAGGTAACCCAGGAACTGAATTATGACCCCCCACCTCCTTTCCTCTCCCCTTTCTGCAAAGAGGAATGTCTGTAAAGGAATGAATGATATTGATGAGCACAAACCCCGTGGAATATCCACATGTTATGACTGATAGTATCAGCAAAACCATATGAAGGTAGACAGTCTCTGCGATCAGTTTACAATAAGCAATTTCTCTTAACAGATGAACAACAAGCTCTCTCATGCTTAGAACGACCTTATCATCGTCGTCGTCGTCTCATCATCATCATCATCATCATCATCACCACCATCACCATCATCATCGTCGTCGTCGTCTTCATCACCATCTGCTATTTTTGGAAGCTATTATCATTGTTACAGCCCCCCCCCCCCCCCATTCTTTTCTTTTATTCATAACTACTTATCATCCCTTTTTTTTTTCCATCTTTCTACTCCTTTTCTTCCTTGTTGTCTGTCTTTCTTTCTTTCGTTTCGTCCTGTCCTATTCCTCCAGCCCCCATTCCCTTTACGTTCTGCTTTTATGTGCTTTCTGTATCCCGAAAAGGAAGGAAAACCTGGGTGTTTTATTCATTTGTATTTTTATTGCTTGTATCAGGTGAGGAATAGAATGGCACTGCTGGGTGGTGGTGGTGGTGGTGGTGGAGGTGGTGGTAGTGGTGGTGGTGGAGGTGGTGGAAGAGTGGTGGAAGAAACACGGGGAAAAGCGAGAACAGAGATGAGAAATCTGGAAAGCTTTTTCCCCCAACATTTCTTTCTTTCTTGTTGTTGTTGTTGTTGTTGTTGTTCTTCTTCTTCTTCATCTTCTCATCCTCTTTTTCTTCTTCTTCTTCTTCTTCTTCTTCAACGTACCTGGTACATATTATCAATCCACGAAGATTACATAGGTATTAGAAAGAAAGTTCAGATGTACAGCACCAAGAAAAAAAAGGTATGTTCAGCCATTTTAATTTTTTTGTTCGATAAATTATGTCTTACCTTTAGAACTGGGTAGTTAGTTCTGTTTGGATAATGGAACAGTGAGCGTGTAGTGTGTGTGTGTGTGTGTGTGTGTGTGTGTGTGTGTGTGTGTGTGTGTGTGTGTGTGTGTGGTGTGTGTGTGTGGTTGTGGATGTGTGTGTGTATGGTGTGTGTATGTATGTGTGTGTTGTGTGTGTGTGTGTGTGTGTGTGTGTGTGTGTATGTATGTGTGTGTATGTATGTGTGTGGTGTGTGTGTGTGTGTGTGGTATTGTGTGTGTATGTGTGTGTGTGTGTGTGTGGTGTGTGGTGTGTATGTGTGTGTGGTGTGTGTGGTGTGTGTGTGTGTGTGTGTGATTGTGTTGTGTGTGTATGTGTGTGTGGTGTGTGTGTGTAGTGTGTGTGTGTGTGTGTGGTGTGTGTGTGTGTGTTGTGTGTGGTGTGGTGTGTCGTGCGCTTGCTTTACTCCAGAAAAGAAGGGATTAGGCATCTACAGCCTGTTTGACATCACAGATCTATCTCACATCCTCATTTCTTCTTCTCTTTTCTTCTTCTTCTCTTTCTTCTTCTTCTTCCTCTTCTCCTCCTCTTCCTTATTCTCTTCCTCCTCCTTTTTCTTCTCCTCTTCCTGCTCCTCCTCTTTCTTCTTCTTCTCTTCCTCCTTCTCCTTCTTCTCCTCTTCCTTATTCTCTTCCTCCTCCTTTTTCTTCTCCTCTTCCTGCTCCTCCTCTTTCTTCTTCTTCTCTTCCTCCTTCTCCTTCTTCTCCTCTTCCTTATTCTCTTCCTCCTCCTTTTTCTTCTCCTCTTCCTGCTCCTCCTCTTTCTTCTTCTTCTCTTTCTCCTTCTCCTTCTTCTCCTCTTCCTGCTCCTCCTCTTTCTTTCTTCTTCTCTCTTCCTGCTCCTCCTCTTTCTCCTCTTTCTTCTTCTCCTCTTCCTGCTCCTCCTCTTTCTTCTTCTTCTCTTCTCCTCCTCTTTCTTCTTCTCCTCTCCTGCTCCTCCTCTTTCTTCTTCTCTTCCTCCTCCTCTTTCTTTTTCTCCTCTTCCTGCTCCTCCTCTTTCTCCTCTTTCTTCTTCTCTCTCTGCTCCTCCTCTTCCTCTCTCTTCTCTCCTCTTTCTCTTCTTCTCTTCCTGCTCCTCCTCTTTCTCCTCTTTCTTCTTCTCCTCTTCCTCCCTCTCTCTCCTCTTTCTTCTTCTCCTCTTCCTGCTCTCTCTTCTCTTCTTCTCTTTCTCCTCTTCTTCTTCTTCTTCCTGCTCCTCTTCTCTTCTCTCTTCCTCCTTTCCTTCTCTTCCTGCTCCTCCTCTTTCTCCTCTTTCTTCTTCTCCTCTTCCTGCTCCTCCTCTTTCTCCTCTTTCTTCTTCTCACTCTTTCTGCTCCTCCTCTTTCTTCTTCTTCTCTTCCTCCTCCTCTTTCTTCTTCTCCTCTTCCTGCTCCTCCTCTTTCTTCTTCTTCTCTTCCTCCTCTCCTTCTTCTCCTCTTCCTGCTCCTCCTCTTCTCTTCTTCTCTTCCTCCTTCTCTTCTTCTCCCCTTCTGCTCCTCCTCTTTCTCCTCTTTCTTCCTTCTCCTCTTCCTGCTCCTCCTCTTTTTTCTTCTTCTCTCCTCCTCTCCTTCTTCCTCCTTCTTCCTGCTCCTCCTCTTTCTTCTTCTCTCTTCCTCCTCTCTTTCTTCTTCTCCTCTTCCTGTCCTCCTCTTTCTCCTCTTTGTCCTTCTTCTCTCTTTCCTCTCCTCCTCTTTCCTCTCTGCTCCTCCTCTTTCTTTCTCCTCTTCTGCTCCTCCTCTTTCTCTCTCTCTTCTCTCTCCTTTTCCTCCTCTTTCTCTTCTCCTCTTCCTGCTCCTCCTCTTTCTTCTTCTCCTCTTCCTGCTCCTCCTCTTCTCCTCTTCCCTCTCCTCCTCTTTCTTCTTCTTCTCTTCCTCCTTCTCCTTCTTCTCTCTTCCTGCTCCTCCTTCTTTTCTCTCTTCCTCTTCCTTCTCCTCTTCCTGCTCCTCCTCTTTCTTCTTCTCTTTCCTCCTTCTCTTCTTCTCCTCTTCCTCTCCTCCTCTTTCTTCTTCTCCTCTTCCTTCCTCCTCTTTTCTTCTCCTCTTCCTGCTCCTCCTCTTTTCTCTCTCTTTCTTCTTCTTATTCTCTTCCTCCTTCTCTCTTTTCTTCTTCTCCTCTTCCTGCTCCTCCTCTTTCTCTCTTTCTTCTTCTCCTCTTCCTGCTCCTCCTCTTTCTTCTTCTCCTCTTCCTGTCTTCCTTCCTCTTTCTCCTCTTTCTTCTTCTCCTCTTCCTGCTCCTCCTCTTTCCTTCTTCTTCTCTTCCTCCTCCTCTCTTCTTCTCCTCTTCCTGCTCCTCCTCTTTCTTCTTCTTCTCTTCCTCCTCCTCTTCTCCTTCTTCTCCTTCTTCCTGCTCCTCCTCTTTCTCTCTTTTCTTCTTCTTCCTCCTCTCTCTTCTTCTCCTCTTCCTGCTCCTCCTCTTTCCTTTCTTCCCCTCTTCCTGCCCTCCTCTTTCTTCTTCTCCTCTTTCCTGCTCCTCCTCTTTCTTCTTCTCCTCTTCCTGCTCCTCCTCTTTCTTCCTCTTCTTCTCTTCCTCTTCTTCCTTCTTCTCCTCTTCCTGCTCCTCCTCTTCTTCTTCTCCTCTTCCTGCTCTCTTCTCCTTCTTCTCCTCTTCCTGCTCCTCCTCCTTTCCTTCTTCTCCTTTCCTGCTCTCTCTCTTTCTTCTCTTCTCTTCCTCTCTCCTTCTCCTCTTCCTGCTCTCCTCTTTCTTCTTCTCCTCTTCTGTCCTCCCCTTCTTCTTCTTCTCTCCTCCCTCCTCTTTCTTCTTCTTCTCTTTCTCCTCTTCTATTCTCTTCCTACTCCTCTTTCTTCTTCTCCTCTTCCTGCTCCTCTCTCTTCTTCTCTTCCTCTCCTCTCTTTCCTCCTCTTCCTGCTCCTCCTCTTTCTCTCTTCTCTCTCTTCCTCTTTTCTTCTTTCTCTTCTGCTCTCTCTTTCTTCTTCTTCTCTTCCTCCTCCTCCTTCTTCTCCTCTTCCTGCTCCTCCTCTTTCTTCTTCTTCTCTTCCTCCTTCTCCTTCTTCTCCTCTTCCTGCTCCTCCTCTTTCTTCTTCTCCTCTTCCTGCTCCTCCTCTTTCTTCTTCTCCTCTTCCTGCTCCTCCTCTTTCTTCTTCTCCTCTTCCTCTCTTCCTCCTTCTTCTTCTTCTTGCACTACACATAACTGCAGTAACAATGGCTGAATTGATGGAATTCAATTTGCATGTATGTTTTTTCTTGTTTTCATTTATATAACTCTGTGTACACTCACCTTTAATCACGTTTTTTTTCTTCTGTTTGCATATTAAACCATGGTTTATACGACTAATACCGTTCTTTAAGTTCACGTCGACGTTTCTGTTTTCTCACTCTTTCGCCTGTTCGTCGGCGTCTAAGTTAATGACTTATTCATCTGACTGGAAGGGGAAAAAACCTGCTGAGTAAGTCATTCCGTGTGATGACATTAAAAAAAAGTCAGGAGAAAGAAGAAAAAAAAAGCCAGCATGTAGATTGGAACCAACTGACACCTGACTCGGTGTTGTGAATGTCCTTGACCTCAGCAACACACGACAGTGCAAAGAAACAGGAAAAAAAAAAGAGTTGCATCTCAGGTTTGCTCATTACACGTTTGATCGAAACCAACCTCTCTGTCTCTCTCTTTGTCTCTGTCTCTCCTCTCTTGTTCTCTCCCCTTCTTTGCCTCATAATTCAAAATGGCCGATGCATTACGCTAGAATTGCTGTCATTTCAGAACAGCGCCATTCAATTTTTGTATCGCGTATATCGGTTGAAAAAATTCTTTTGGTTTTTAGTGTTAAAAAAAAGCTTGCACACTTTCTGCTTCTACTTTCTTAATAATTCAATGATTATTTCGAGGTCTTTCATTCTCATGTAGACACATTATCACGTGAAACGGATTGTGGACACAGAACAGTCACAGAACCAGCTGCATTCTTTGTGCTCTGTGCACTACATCAAGACATCGTTAACACTGATGCTACTTGGTAAAAGCTAAATATTGACGACAGCTTAAAAAAAACCTTCGTTGATTCATCAGTCAAGCTACAATCCCACTTTCATTGTCGATATAAAGATATGTTACAATCAATCTATATGTCTGTCTATCTTCTGTCTGTCTGTCTGTCTGTCTACCCCCCCCCCCTCTCTCTCTCTCTCTCTCTCTCTCTCTCTCTATATATATATATATATATATATATATATATTCTTGCCATGAAGGCTGCATTGAATGAGTGTCAAAAGGATGATGGCGATGTTTGGAAGCGGAATGGAAATGATAATGAAGTTTCTTTTGGGAAAAAATCAGAAATTATCTAGATGGAACTTTGAAAGGGGCAGTTCCCCCTCCCCCTCCTCTAGAAAAACCGAACAACCTGTTGATTGCACTGTTTTCTTGTAGACTTTCTTGAGTGATAGATACTGTTCTTTTAAAGACGATACTTTGTTTCCATGTTAGTATTCATAAGGTTTTTGTGGGAGTGGTGTGGTGATGAACTGCTGTTGGGCTTGTCCTCCAGTCTTGCTAGTTTGTAATCCTCCATACTGTACACAGAGTGACAGAAATCACATGTTGAATCTTGACACTGGACTGGAAAGAGCCCCTGTAACCTAGGCTTCCTTTCTCATGAGCTGGGTTTAATCCTTAAAAGAAAGAAAAAACCCAGCACAATCCTCCATACTGCACTATAAGTGAAAAAAATCAATTCTTGAATCTTGACACTGAACTGAGAACGGCCTCTGCAACCAAAGCTCTCTTTCTCGTGTTCTGGCTTTTGTACTCTAAACAACAACAGTAACAACAAAAACCGTTCATACTCCTGGACGAGTGAAAAGAATTGAATCTTGAATGGGGACGGGACAGCCTAGCGGTTGAAGTCTTACGTTCGCGATCTGACGGTTTGGGATCGAGCCACCACCGAGGTGCCCGTTTGAGGGAATCCCCCCCCCCCCCCCCAGGGTTAACACCAGTACTGACTCCACTGCCCCCCCCCCCCCCCCTCCAAAATAAAGCAACAAAAATTAAAAACAAACCCTTCTTATGAGACTATAAAACCGAGGTCTTGGGTGAAAACGTACGCAGAACACATTCCACTCACGTAAAAAACCTATTCAACATTTCGGAAGAGTATGCCTTCGCGTGCCGGTAGGAACGGATGAAAAATTGAAGAAAACACAGACACACAGGTGTCCTGTTTGGACCCCATTACAGCAATAGGAATGCGACTACCTTAAAGGTGAGCAAAAACGGTCGCATACTCAAAATATCACCACAGGTAAACCTCGCAGTTCAAAGCCGAAGAACGAAAAAAAAATCTTGAATGATGACATTGTACTGGAAATAGCTTCTGTACCCTAACCTCTCTTTCTGGCGTTCTGGGTTTTGTCCTTAAGAAAAAAGCCAACTTATGAAAAACCTTTGGAGTACACGAACGAGTCCCGGACATAAAGCTGCCAGTAAGCAGAAAGTGGGCAGTAGGACGGAGTCAGGCGACCCCTGGCTGTCCTAAACAGCCTTCATCCTGGCAGCAGACGACAGTCAAGACAGCAGGCTGTTATCCCCACTTCGCTCATTACATCTTCGATCCCAGCTTTTTTTTTTTTTTTTTTGTCAGCTCTTGCTCTTTCCCCAGTCCTTGCTGTCTGGGTATGTTTATATATATAACTGCGCTAATGTACACAGCCAGAAATGTTTCCTTTTTAGGTCTAAACCAGGCAGGGTGGTGTGTGTGTGTGTGTGTGTGTGTGTGTGTGTGTGTGTGTGTGTGTGATTCAGATTCAGATTCAGAATATTTTATTGCCATTTAAGTCATGTAGACTTATTTGACACAACAAAAACATCAACTATAATTATCTATTTTGGCTAAAAGTGATGTACACTAAAAAACATGTTGTATTCTACTTCTCTTTCTCTCTTTGTGTGTGTGTTTGTGTGTGTGCGAGCGCGCGCGCCTGCACATGTATTTCAATCTGGAAACAGAATTTTTAAAAAAGCCAAGAGTTTCCTCGTTAGCAGGAATCCGGTTATGATTAATAGCAATTTTAGAAAAAAAAACACCCAAACACAGTATATCCTTCTCTAGCACACACTTTGGCCCCGAATGTTTTGCAGTTTTTACAAAGAGACTTGTACACACATAACCTTCACAAACATGTTGCCCTTTTTATAGGTTCGTATACGTGCATGTACAACACAACCCTCCGCACATTCCCTGTGTCATTAATGCATCTTGATAGCTAAGGAACCAACTCTCGCCATTCTGAAGTTAGCGGACTTGTTCCAGATTAAGATACAACTATTACATCTCATCAATAGCAATATACTTCTAACTAGGCTAAACAAACAGGTGCAAATCCTTTAAAGAGGTGATTTTTCAAGGGGGTGGGCGGAGGAGACACACACACACACTCTCTCCATATCACACACACACATCACTTTGAGTGGACAGACGTTAAATGTAAGAAAGGACACACACACACACACATGCAAGCGCGCGCGAATCCCCCCACCCCCCCTGTGCAAAACAATCACAGAAGTACGACCATACCATCAGACACCCATCCTGTATCTCTCGCTTCCAAACAGCAAATAAAACTGTAAAGAAGCAACAAGCAGAGATGGAAGAGGGGGGGGGGGGGGGCGTGAAGACACAGAACCAAGAATAGACCATGGAGCAGCAGAATGTGAAGGGAGGGAAGGGGGGGGGGGGGAATGGAGGAAAGGGAAGACACAGACCCAAGAATAGACCCTGGGTAGAAAACACCCATTTAATGCCGCTATCTCGATCCCCGTTCCTAAAGCGGAACCCCCTAGTCATGCAAGCCGTCCACTTTCTATTCTGGATGTCTTGGAGGCGCATTTGGCCCCTGCTGAAAAATCAATACCGCTCTTTTCTGACTAAAAAAGCTTGCCAACAACAAGAAGAAGAACGAGAAGGAGAGAGAGAGAGAGGAGGAGGGGGAAGGGGGAGGGGGAAAGGAAAGGGGGGGGGGGGGGAGAAGAGCGGCAGCTTGTTGCCGATAGTGGACTGAAAGTGTCCTGGGACAACTTCCATTTGCCACACTGCCCGTCGTCCTCTTTGGAGGGGTCGGCCACTTTAGGGCTGTACGGATGCCAGAGACGGAGGGAGAGAGGGGAGAGGGAGAGGGGAGAATTGGGGTGGGCAGAAAGACAGAAAAACTAGAAAAGATGTGTGAGAGACTCAGAAAGAGAGAGCTGGGAAGAGAAAGACAGAGAGACAGAGACAAAGAGGGGTGAGAGAGGAAGGAAGAGAGAGAGAGAGAGAGAGAGAGAGAGAGAGAGAGAGAGAGAGAGAGAGAGAGAAGGGAGAGTGGGGAGAGACACAAAGAGACAGAGGTGAGGGAGGGAAGGAGAGAGAGAGAGAGAGAGAGAGAGAGAGAGAGAGAGAGAGGAGAGAAGAGAGAGAGAGAGAGAGAGAGAGAGAAGACAGACAGACAGAGACAGAGACAGACAGACAAAGAGATGGTAGGCAATTCTCCCTGACATCAGCAACAGGTATAGGCAGACAGGCATGCAGTGTGTAGAGAGAAGGCAGTGTGCTTCACACCACCCTGGCTACGGACCCGCTGCCACCTCAATACCACGGACGGTAAAAGAGGACAACCACCGACTCCTCCATCAGTCACCCTGAACCAGTGGTTAGAACGAAAGCCCGGTCATCCAGAATGCGCGTGTTCAAACACTGTCAAATGCCAGGAGTAACGGATATCGGCAGTGTCTGCCCTCAGAATACGAATTTTCGCCTCCAGAGAATGTAAGAGTGATGTACGCTCAAGCTTTAGTTAGGAATGCAGGCTTGTGATGTTTGATTTATAATCCTGAAGTATGCGAATGTTTCCCGTTGCGCGTTACTGGCCAATGCTGAGAATGCCTCTACCTCTCGGATCTGGTTGAGACTGGTACTGGTACAGCGAGGGTTGTGGGTTGGGTGGAGAGATGGTGGGTAAGAATCACGACATAGAGGGCGTATCATCATCCTGAAGAGGCGTTGAGTTAGGAAGGACATTCTTCTTCTTTTTTGAACGTTCAGACAGCAATTATTAATGTCTGTCATGAGGGCGAAAATTCATTGCGCTGCTGTTAAGCGCCTGGCAAGTCAGGCCCAGCGCGTCCGACTTTAGCTTGGGAGAGAGTCGTTGTCTTTTAATTCGTTCTGGGGAAAAGGGAGGAGAGAGGACCAAGAAGGCAGAAAATAGACATGAAGGAGATGTCAGAAAGAAAAAGAACAAGGCAGAAACAAAGAGATGGATAGACAAGAGGAAATTTTTATCACAGAATTTCCAGAAGGTGGGGATGTTGTTTATGCTGACAGGCTCCAGGGATCCTCACGTGGGAAGATGGACATGAAATCTCAAATTAATTTGGGTTTTCAAAGAATTACTGTTATCATCATCCTACATCGTCAGGAGTATTCTGCGGTACGTCATGCTCTTTTCGCTTGTTAACCTTACATTCCACTGTCTTTCTATCTGCATACATCGTGAGTCCACACCACAGATATTTTGGGGTTGGAGGTGGATTTTGTTAGAGGGATGTATAGCGCATGGTCAGTTGAGCGCGAAATCTTGTGAATCAGACCGCGGTTAACGGCAGTGCAACGCATTTTTGCTTACATAACAGTCAATAGTTGCTGTCTGAGTGTTCGATGAAGAAGAGCGAGGACTTGCTAAGTGTCTGGTTAAAGCCTTTAAAAGCTTGATCCAAAGGTTCCGGGTTTCAGTCTTCCCTACTGTCCCTATCTGTCTGTGTGTTTGTCTGTCTGTCTGTCTGTCTCACCCCACCCCTCCTCTCCGAAGGCTGGATGTAAAAAAAGTTCCTGTATTAAATTTTTGTGTGCATTCTTTTACCCTCAGAAAAGAAAATTTCGTTTCATTATCCCCCCCCCCCCCTCTCTCTCTCTCTGTCGCAGTCAAACCCCATGGTTGTCTCATTTCTTTACATTGGGTAAATAACACCTTACGTTACATTATGATACTGGATGAAAAAAACGCAACAAAACAAAGCAAAAAGCCTCACAAGCCAACAGAAAAGGTAATAAACCTAAGTATCCAGCCTCTCCCTTTTTCTGCATCAATACTGAACAATCGAGAGAGAGAGAGAGAGAGAGAGAGAGAGAGAGAGAGAGAGAAGAGAGAGAGAGAGAGAGAGAGAGAGAGAGAGAGAGAGAGAGAGAATCTTTTCGCAAAAGCCATTATTGATTGGCACTTAATTGTGTTTGTTCAATTGCAGTGTTTACTGCTAGATCCGCTCTGATATGTGTGTTGTGTGTGTGTGTGTGTGTGTGTGTGTGTGTGTGTGTGTGTGTGAGAGTGTGTGTGTGTGTTTGTGTGCGCGCATGCTTGCGTGTGTGTATGTATGTGTATGTTTATGTAAGTTTGTGCATATGTGTAAACGCATGCCTGCGTGCACACCTGTGCGTGCATGCATGTGCGCATGTGAATACCTGCAACTACACAGCAGGATTAGGTGTACATGGACTCGCATCTACAGCCATAATCACTATCGATTTCCCGGTGGCTATGAATGATGTACAAATATTGCCAAAGCCCACCGCTACCCCCTCTGCCTTACATAAGAAGTGGAGCATGAAGGGAAGAAGTGCTCAGTGTTCTGGAGTTGGTGGAACTGTCCATATTTCATGGCAACCTTTCTTAATGATGCATACGTGCAGGCCATTATGTTCCGAATTTCACAGTGTGAACCGACTTTCTCGACATTCGCTTTCCAAAGTCACCTTTGTCATTAGCATGTTGTTGGCGGATTGTTTTTGTTAAATATTCAAGTTATCATGTTTCCACAGTAAATAAAAACCAACGGAGCCGCAGAGCTGTAGCCGTGGGGGAGGGGGGGGGGTAGAAAGAAAGAGAAAGATAAACGAGAGAGAGAGAGAGAGAGAGAGAGAGAGAGAGAGAGGAGAGAGAGAGAGAGAGAGACAGACAGACAGACAGACAGACAGATATGAACAAGCAGGTACACAGAAACAAAAACACATAGTCAACAACATTTCCCCCAACCTATCCACGTATATACCCTCCATCTAATGATGAAGCCTCTATTAAATTACAAACTTAACATTCTGAAACAGCCAACCAATCAACCAGCCAAACAAACCAATAACAAAACAAACACCCAAAATCAACCACAAGTCAGATCAACTTTGCTACGATCAATACCGAAAACCCTCTTTCTTTCTTTTTCCCCCCCTCAACCAAACACACACACACACATTCAGTACTCTGCTCCATCTCATACAACAGAGCCTAATGTAAACGAACAAATCGATTCGCCAGGCAGAAACTACAAGAAATTCCAAGTAAACAAAATACTGCAATCCTCCCCCCCCCCCTCCCTCCCTCCCTTCAAATAAAACTGCTACTTCCTTGTTTCACCTGTCAGAAAGCAGACGAGTTTTTAAACGAACGAACGAACGAGAAAAAAAAAGTGACGTACCTGTAGTGTCGGTCCGGCGTTCCGGCAGTGAGGCCTGCTGCTGCAGCAGAAGCGGAGGAGTCCAGCAGTGCGGCACTCTTGACGTACTGCGGACGACTGGCGGCCAGCAGCTCTACGGCACTCTTGCGGCGATTTGCTGCAACATGAGGGAACGGCAGTGCCGATGTTAGGCCTAGTCAGTCAGTCAGTCAGACGGTGGGTGGGTGGGTGGGGTGTTGTTATGTGTCTGAGGCGCTGTGCTTCTGTTCTGTTCTGTTTCTGTTTCTGTTTCCCACTGTGGATGGGATGCGTTTGACGTGCTGGTACTGCTCTGTGTATTGTGTGTGTGTGTGTGTGTGTGTGTGTGTGTGTGTGTGTGTGTTTGTGTGTGTGAGTGTGTGTGTGTGTGTGAGTGTGTGTGTGTGTGTGTGTGTGTGTATGTGTACGTAAGTGTGTGTGTATGTGTACGTAAGTGTGTATGTGTGTGTGTGTGTGTGTACGTAAGTGTGTGTGTGTGTGTATATCGTGCGTGCACGCGCAAGTAGATGTGTGCGCAAGCACGTTTGTTAAGCGTGCATGCGCGTGATGTACATTAGCACGTGTGTGTATATACTTGTATAGTTACAAGTTGAAACCACTTTCACACACACACACACACGACATTTTCCGATAAACACCCCCTCACTATTGCCTCTGTAAAACTGAAATGGTTATTAAGCAAAGAGGACTCACAAGCACAATGCACAAAATAACAAACAAAACACTTCAAACACTTTGCACAGACTCCTCTTTATTTTTCCCGCATCCTAGTTGGGTTGGTTTTAAAAAAATTGTTTATTCTGGCTTTGTTTCTATCTGTCGATTCGCTCGGCTTGGTCCTTTGATCACACAAATTGCTTCCTTGTCCTTGATAAAACAAACAAAAAAAAACAGAACAAAATTAACAGCCAATCTGTTTGATTGCACAGAAAACAACAACAACAACAAAACAAAGAAGACGGCGCAAGGGAGATAAACTGATGACATGGTGGTGGTGTTGGTGGTGGTGGTGACTATGCAGAGATAGTTTGGTGAAAAGGGAATGTGTGTGTGTGTGTGTGAGAGAGAGAGAGAGAGAGAGAGAGAGAGGGGGGGGGGGAGAGAGAGGGAGGGAGAGAGAGAGAGAGGGGGGGGGGGGAGAGGGGGAGAGGGAGAGAGGGAGGGAGGGAGAGAGAGAGAGAGAGAACGCAGAACTCAGAAATTTAATGTATCTCAGCCTTAGGCCATAATACATGGTTGGCGTAGAAGAAATTGACAATGCCACAGAGTGGGCAAAAACCGGATAACATACACAATACCAAGCTCACTTTCAGTGAAAGAAATAATGAAGATAATGCACAAATACATAAAAATCCATATGTATCAAACACAATTCACTATTTTGATCTAAATGTATCTTCCTTATGTCTGGATAAAATCAATATACATATATAGTTTTTCAAAATCATAACAAAACCATACCGTATGGTCGTTTGTGATGTAAATATCCTAATACAACAAACTTTTTCTCTTATTGATGGCATGGAATATATATCTAGACAGGCAGTGATTTTTACTAGAGAGAGAGAGAGAAAAGAGAGAGAGAGAGAGAGAGAGAGAGAGAGAGAGAGAGAGAGAGAGAGAGAGAGAGAGAGAGAGGAGGTGTGTGTGTGTGTGTGTGTGGGGGGGGGGGGGGGTAAAGGGAAAACGACTTCTACTTTCCACTTCCCTCTTTCTTCAGACAACCTAGTAAAATGTTTAACTCTCCCCTTTCTTTCTCTCCCCTCCCCCCTTTTGGGTCCCGTTTGGGTATCGCAGTATGAGTCATAGAAACGAAGCCTTAATTTCACCCTCGCGGATATCACAGTCTCGCCGGACGTTTGCATACAAAATGCATGTGTGTGTGTGTGGTGTGTGTGTGTGTGTGTGTGTGTGTGTGTGCGCGTGCGCGCGCGCGTGTGTGCGTGCGCGTGCGTGCGTGTGTTCTCGATGCGCTTGTATACAGGAAATGAGAAGGAGTCGCCGAGAAAAAAAAAGAATGGGAATGGATGACTGTGGCCTGCCATTTCTGTTAAACCCCAGTACATGGCGGTAGTCTGGTCACTGTGTTCACAGCAAATCAAGGACTGTTTCACAACAAGAGTGACGGGGATGAACTGGGAACTCGAAGCATTTAATGTACCAGGCCATAATTATGCCCATGGCATGAGGTTTAGAACATCTTGAAAGCAAAAACAAATGAATGAAAATACCTTTAATATTAATTTGACAAGATTTTTTTTATAGGTTGTATGCATAGATCACTGTTATGTGCTCTCTCTCTCAAACACACACGCACGTAAAATGTGACTGACAAAGATGAGAGAGAGAGAGAGAGGGAAGGAGGGAGGAGAGAGGGAAGGAGGGAGGGGAGAGGGAAGGAGGGAGGGGAGAGAGAGAGGGAGGAGAGAGAGAGCTGACAAAGAGGAGAGAGAATAAATTATGGACAAACAGGCAACCCAGCAAAAAGAAAAAAGGCTAAGATGTATAGGAAGTCCGCACCCATCCTTGACTTCTAACAACAGTACTTTACGCAGATGTGAAATTGTCTGCGACTCATTTCAAACCAGACTGAGTGTGTTGCGTGCGTCTGTCAATCTATCTATCTCTCTCTCTCTCTCTCTTCTCTCTCTCTCTCTCTCTCTCTCTCTCACTCCACAAGCACACTCACCAACACACACACTCGTTCCGCTTTTTGGAGGAGTAGGCCATTTTGCACTGGCGGGAACGGATGACAAAATGTACAAAACTGCATACACACGGGGAATGGATGAAAAAAAAGCCCACAAGTGCTTATTTCATTATCCTCGAAATAAAAGAACAAATACATAAAAACACTCACCCAACCATCCACCCTACCCCAGACACACACAAACACTCACCCACACTCACCCCCCCCCATACCTCCCACACACACCACATACAGACTATTGCGAAAGTGTGTGAAGTTGCCCTAGACGCCTTCCCCTGGGAAATGATCGAGGCGGGACCGGGAAACAAAGAACGATAGGGATGGGGAACAAAGACGGACACACTAAGAAAGAACATGAACAACAGCTTCAAGAACTGGGACTTGAACAAAACTGAACAAAGAAACAAACATACACAGGAAACAAACATAACAGAAACAAAGAAACAAACTCCACAAAAACAAGAAACAAGCAAACAAAGAAAAAAACCCAAGCAAATAAACACGAATAAAAATACAGATTATTGTTGCTTTACATAGGAACAAGAACAACAACAAAACAACCCCGAACAAATAAACACGAAAAACATAGATTATTGTTGCTGTCATTAGTAGGATTTGTTGTTAATTATCTATGTCGATATTGTCGCTGTTTACTATTGTCGGTATTGATGTTGTTTGCTGCCGCTGTGTGATTCTTTCTGTGTGTGTGTGTGTGTGTGTGTGTGTGTGTGTGTGTGTGTGTGTGTGTGTGTGTGTGTGTGTTTGTGTCACAAAGTGAGAGGCGGACTTTACGAACGCACACATACATACAACACACACACACACACACACACACACACACACACACCACACACACACACAACACCAACACATACACACACGCTCGCACGCGCACACACACACACACAAACCACGCAAACAATAATCATACCTCAAAAACTCACACACGCGCACACACACACACACATCCCACACACACACACACATTCAGACACACACACAACACACACTCACTCCCCCACACACAGAGGGAAAGTCTGTGGCAGTCTGGTAGCGGCACCACTCTGTGCTGGAATGCGTGATTCCTGATCGGTGGAGGATCCAGTTCCCTAGTCACATCAATACCTAACCGACAGGCCATGCCGGGATGCATGCAAACACGCGCACACGCACACAAGCACACACAAACACAGACAGGCGAGACAGACACACACTTACAGAGACTCAACAAACGTGCGCACGCGCTCGCGCGTGTACACACACACACACACACACACACACACACACACACACACACACACACACACACACACACACACACACACACACTCATTCAAATACTTTATTTTCTCAAATCAGAAGTATTCACGTAGGTTACCAGCAAAGGATTAAACATCAAAAGATTTTATTAAAAAAATTAACCCGCATGCACACACACACTTATATACGCACACAGGCACGCACGCACGTGTTGTCTCACCACACACACACACACACACTCATTCAAATACTTTATTTTCTCAAATCAGAAGTATTCACGTAGGTTACCAGCAAAGGATTAAACATCAAAAGATTTTATTAAAAACATTAACCCGCATGCACACACACACTTATATACGCACACAGGCACGCACGCACGTGTTGTCTCACCACACACACGCGTGCGCGCGCGCGCGCGCGCACGCACGCACGCACGCACGCACGCACGCACGCACGCACGCACGCACACACACACACACACAGTGCAAGCTCGTTAAGGAAGTCTGCTATTATGCATGAGTTGCTGACAGGCAGAGTATTAAATTCTGTCATGAAATCAATAATAAACTGAAGTGACTCAATGCATTATTGCAGGGCTAACACCCCTTGTTGACGAAATCTTCATGCTGGGGGATCCACAGACTGAGATCGATATCAAACCTGTCTGCCCAGTGTTTTTGATAATAATGATGATAATAATGTTTCATTTGTATCGCGCCTTTCATTAAAATCAACAACGCTGAAAGCACATTTCAAAGGTATGTTTATTTTGTTTTTCCCATTCCTCGACTACAAGCCCCAAGGTTCACCTATGCAAATGGCGAGATTTTGCATGAGATCGCTTCTACCCCCAATTTAGGTAGCCACATTCCGACTTCGGGGATGGTGTCTTAACACGACACCTTTGTCATTCAGTTCTACGGGTACGAAATGGCCTACTCTTGTGAAAGGAGAATCGGTGTGCGCAACATGTTCTGCGTGCGTTCGAGTAAGGGGCCTCGGTTTATAGTCTCACCCAATGGACATGTGGCGGAGTGGAGTCAGTACTGATGTTAACTCCAGGAGAAAAATTCCCTTAGACAGGCGCTTCCGTGGGGGATAGAACCCGGGCCGTCAGATCACGAACGCAACGCTCTAACCGCTAGGCCACTGTATTGTAGACCACTTCAAGTCACGGCAGATTTTTCTGCGTGAAAATCGGGCTGCTCTCCACAGGGAGAGTGCGTCGCCACAAGAGCAGCGCCACCCTTTATTATTTTTTTCTTTTCCTGTCTGCAACTGTATTTGGTTTCCTATCAGAGTGGCTCCGGGGACAACTCTCCTGTTGCCGTGGGTTATTTGACGTGCGCTGAATGCGCATGGCGAACGGGACCTCCATTTTATCACCTCATGCAAAAGACTAGCATCCAGACCACCACTCACAGTCTAGTGGATGGAGGGAAAAGTTTCAGGCACAAACGGGGATCGAACCACTGCACACTTCAAACCCGGACTTTCCGCTTTTACCCCCCCACCCCCACCCCGTCCAGGTATGGTTATAAAAAGTACAACACTGGGAACTGATTTTACATTCACTGCCTCGCAATATAACTTCCATCACACAATATTTGCGTAAAATAAAGAAGACGTTACTAAAATGACAGTCGAACACTATTACCCTATTCCACACCATCATCCCTCACACCTTTTGACAGTAAAGGTGAGATTGTAAATGCCCTAATCCACTTGCTGTAGCTTACAGAGCTGATATCTGCAAGGGAATGTTGCCGTGTGTAGTCCTGGCAGCTACGACAGAAGCAGACACTGTCTTTCTCGCGTTCTTTCTTTATTTCTTTTCTTTTCTTTCTTTCACACTCTTTTTTCTGTTTCCTTCTTTTTTCTTTTGTTTTAAACAAAATTTATGAGTTCAGAAATTACATAGCGCTAATGCATGAAATGAGTACAACAAGCAATGCTTCCTTCCTTCTTCCTTTACCACCCCGTTCTTTTATGCGTGTGTGGGTTTTTTGGTTTCTTTTCTTTTCTGATTTTTTTACCATTCTTTTTGGTTTCCTCCGTCTTTCCTTTTTTCTTCCCTGTTTTCTGACTTTCTTCTTTTTTGTTGTTGTTCTGGTTCAAAGTGAACAACAATATGTCAAGGACTGAGCGACCTTTGGACATGAAAAAATGTCGATCAAGATTTGCTTTCCAAATCTTTAATAGAAAATGGACTTGAAAGGGGCCAGAGATAATTAAATGGGCAAGTGAGACACATTGTTGGACGTCTACCCCCCCCCCCCCCCCCTCAAGCTTAACACTCGGAGCGGATGGGAAATGGGAGAGGATGGGGGGGGGGGGGGGGGGGGAAGTCACCCAGAACATTCACTGGGTCTCACCTATCACACTCGGGAAGTCACAGAACATCTTGCGCACACGTTAAAATCCTGTTCCGCTTTTCGGAAGAGTAGGCCATTGTGTGCCGGTGGGAACAGATGACAATTTACAAAACCGCATGCGCACGGGGACTGGATATTAAAAAAAAGCATGTAAGTGCTTATTCCATTATCCTCGATATAAAAGAATTATAAAAAAGTATTAAAAAAAATAATAAAAAGTCACTGTGCTATGGGGGATAATGACTGAGGGAAAGACAACAGAAACAAAGAGAGTGGCAGAAGAAAGAATCCCTTATAATAGGAAGTTTCCACAGCACATTGGCCTGAAAAAACAACAACCAATCAGTGCAGTGCAGTGCCCCAACACTTACTGCAGAAGTGAAGGAAGAAGTCCCTCAGTCAAGTTAAGTCAAGTCAGGTCAGTCCACACTCTGCGTGATTTAACATCTGCCGCAACAACAGCGTGCAATGAGGCAAGAAGTCCGGGGGGGGGGGAGGTTTTAGTAGGAAGGTTTTTTTGTGTGAGAAATGTACGACCTTAGGGGGAGAGAAGAGAGAGAGAGAGAGAGAGGAGAGAGAGAGAGAGAGGAGAGAGAGAGAGGAGGAGAGAGAGGAGAGAGAGAGAAGAGAGAGAGAGAGAGAGAGAGCGAGAGAGAGAGAGAGAGAGGGAGAGAAGAGAGAGAGAGAGAGAGAGAGAGAGAGAGAGAGAGAGAGAGGGAGAGGGAGGAGAGAGAGAGAAAGACAATGACAAATTAGAATAAGCGAAAGCATACAAGTGGACAGTGGGAAGGGGATGGCACAAAACACATGTTCAGAAATACAGATGTATAATTTTACAAGCAAATGGCGACAGCATGATTCCAGACATGTTGAAGGTTTACATTACGATTCAAGAATGAATTGAGTGCCTAAACATCATTTCGCCCATTGCAAAATAGGGGGAAAGGGGTGTAGAGGTAACAACAACCTAAACCATATAAACATCGAGTCTGTGACAGGGCTTTCGGTGTGGTGCCCTACATTCCGTCTGATCCAGTAATCGTGCTCTTGCCAATTCAGTGAAAAAACCTAACTCACAATATGCCTATATGGGGAGCGAGAGAAGAGGAGGAAGAGAGAGAAGAAAGAGAGTAGAGAGAGAGAGAGGAGAGAGAGGAGGGAGGTAGAGATGAGGAGGAGATATGAGAGGAGAGAGAGAGAGGGGGAGGGAGGGAGGGAGGGAGGGAGGGAGAGAGGAGGGAGGAGGAAAACAAAAAACCAACCAAACAAAAAACCCTAAACCAAACGACGAAATGAAATTACTGGATTTTCAAAACGAAAGGGCAACTTTTTCAAAGTTTGACTTCATTCATTTCCAAGAAAGAAAAAAGGTTCAAAAAGAAAGAGAAGAAGAAAAAAATCAATATTGGCGAAATGTAAATAACATAGTGGAGGGAGAAAAAAAAAATCGAATGAATAAGTAAAGGAAAAAGAAAACGTTGACGCCGACATGAAATGTGACTGAAAATGGCAGAAAGAGTTGTTAGGGGGTGGATGGGTGGGAGGGTGGTGGGTGGATGATGGAGATGAAGGAGGGTGGGGGTGGGGGGAAGAAGGAAAAGCAAAGAGACAGAAAGAAGCTAATAAATAAAAGATACAAACATCGTGAGGAAATATAGGCTGAAACAAAAATTACCCATTCAAAGCATGCTCTGGCATAATTATGGGCGGGAAGTGACCTGAGGCAGTGGGTGTTGTGTGTGTGTGTGTGTGTGTGTGTGTGTGAGGGGGGCAGAGAGGGGAGAGAGAGAGAGAGGAGAGAGAGAGAGGAGAGAGGAGGGGAGGGGGGGGGGGGGGAGGAGAGACGGAGAGAAAGAGAGAGGGTGTGTGTGCGTGTGTGTACATGTATACGTGTGTGTATATGTGAATTAAAAAAAAATCATTTCGAGAGTAATAGAAGCATGTGTATGTGTAAGTTTTGTCATCCGTTCCAACCGGCACACAAAGGCCTACTCCCGAAAACCAGAACAGATTTTAACGTGTACGCAAGATGCTCTGCTGTGCGTTCGCACTCGGGACCTCGGTTTATAGTCTCATCCGAAAGATTCTCTGTGTGTTGTCTGTCTGTCTCTTTCTCTGTGTGTGTGTGTGTGTGAGAGAGAGGGAGAGAGAGAGGAGAGAGAGAGAGAGAGAGAGAGAGGAGAGAGAGAGAGAGAGGAGAGAGAGAGAGAGAGAGAGAGAGAGAGAGAGAGAGAGAGAAAGAGAGAGAAGGGGTATGGCAAAAGAGGGACGTAAAGCGGACTATTGACAAAGACGCAGACAAAGTAGAAAAAGCAAAAAACCAAAGCAGGTAACATTCTAGATGTACAAAGTCAGCGGCTTATTTTTTCCCCCGTGCACGCAAAGTTTCAACAGCAATAACCTAGCGAAAACAGCAAAGCATCCACAGCCCACACACTGTGTGCTCCCAACATATGATCAAGAACATCCCAGAATAAACAGAGCGAAAGAAGAACACTGGATCAACACCACAGCGGGACTCTCTGGAGAAATGGACCACCCCAAAATAGAAAACAAAGGACGACATGGAATGGTTAGAAAAAAAGGAACTGTCAGATTTCCAACCAAAAGAGATACATAAAAACAACGTTAAGCCTTCAGCGTGAAAAAACAAGAAAAGCCTAAAAGAATGAAGTCAAACATGACCCGACTTGCAACAGGACTTGTCCCTTCATCTTTGATGAGTTGTTAGGGCATTACACTGAATTTTTCAGGCGGTGGGCCATAGACGATTTAAACCCGAACTGAATGTCAATGTCAAAGTCCTTCGGATGAGACTATAAACCGAGGCCCCGTGTTCGAACGTATGCAGAACATCTTGCGCACACATTAAATCCTGTTCCGCTTTTCGGAAGAGTAGGCCATTGTGTGCCGGTGGAAACAGATGACAAAATTTACAAAACCGCATACACACGGGGACTGGATGTAAAAAAGCACATGAGTGCTTATTCCATTATCCTCGATATAAAAGAATAAATAAATAAATGAATGAATGAATAAATAAATAAATAAACCTACCGTAGTCCATCCCTCTCCAAGTGACAGGGTGCATACTGGTGTGTGTGTGTGTGTGTGTGTGTGTGTGTGTGTGTGTGTGTGTGTGTTGTGTGTGTGTGTAGTGTGTGTGTGTGTGTGTGTATGTGTGTGTGTGTATGTGACCCATCCTACCGGTTATACTAAGTGGCCTGTTGTGGCCCAGACCAAAACCTGTCAGTTATTGACGTCAGCTAAATACCAAAGCCTGCATTAACATGGACATATTGTAAAATGTTATGCTGAGGTTGTCTTCAGGCATGAAAGCCAGTCTTCAGCTAAGTGCAAAGGCCTGCATTAACATAGTTTATGATATAAAATGTTATGTTGAGATTGTCTTCAGCCATGACACGCTCTAAGCATAACAACTTGCGTTCTCCTCTACAGAAGAAAAACATCCACTTAAGTCGGAGTAATGTATGGATGCCTATATGGCGAGGTACTTAAAACCCTCACACACGCAAGCTTCTCTCATCCAGCGTACAATTTCAATCTCACAGTGATTCCCAGGTGGGATGAGTGAGAGTCAGAGTGCACATTCTGGATATCCCCAGGGTGTTAAGCTGGGGAACGCGCAATAACATAGCTGGCCTTTTCTTGTACCAAAAGCAGATAGGGTTTAACGTGTGCACACGATGCTCTACACGCGTTCTCAAACGGAACCTCCGTGTTACAGTCTCACCCAAAAGGACTTTGGGGGAAATAGTCAATACCGATGTTAACTTCAGGGCAAAATGCTCTTTAACAGACACCCACGGAGACTCAAACCCATACTCACAGTTCTTGTCTCCATCACTAGACTGCCGCCCTAACCACCGTGTTATTCCGCACCATTACCCAGCTAACACGGCATAGAAATTTTTTTCCCCCACAGACTGGGACTGAGTAGGGCAGAAATTAAGATGCCAAAATGAATCCACGACTGAAAATAGCACAGGATGTTTTCGGGAGGCTGGCCGGGATAGGAGGGAAGGGACGGGAAAAAAGAAGGGGGGGGGGGGGGGGGGGGGGGGGGGGGGGGTTGTCAAAAAGAAAAAAATCTAATGCTTAATTCAAAACGGAAAAAAGCAATGCTTTAATAAAAGAAAAAAAAGGGACATAAATTATTTTGCAGAAATAGGAAAAGCAAATCAACGGGGAAAAAATCAAAAAAACTAGGGAATGAAACTGTCAATTCAAAGCACACCCGAGAGAGAGAGAGAGAGAGAGAGAGAGAGAGAGAGAGAGAGAGAGAGAGAGAGAGAGAGAGAGAGAGAGAGAGAGAGAGAGGGGAGAGAGCGAGAGCGAGCGAGCGAGAGAGAGAGAGAGAGAGTTCTTTATGACAGTAAATTC
>CM054140.1:34018784-34041284 GCA_028751875.1 Rapana venosa
GTGTGTGAGGGACGGAGGGAGAAGAGACAGAAGGGAGAGAAAGGGAAAGGAAGGAGAAATCGAGGTGGAAGGTGGGAGGGAGAGGGGGGAGGGAGGGGGGGGGGGGGAGGAGAGAGAGAGAGGAGAGAGAGAGAGGAGAGATGAGAGAGAGAGAGAGAGAGAGAGAGAGGAGAGAGAGAGAGAGAGAAAGAGAGAGAGAGCGGGGCGGGGGTTAAAGTAATTTTTAGTTGCAAGCAAGATTTGAGACTTACTCTTAACAGTTTACCTACCATGTTAGACATGGTTTGTCCATTTTCTGTGTAGACTATAATTGTCTCTCTGCAATTTTTTTTTTAATCACAGAGAGGTTTATGGTGTTGTGGGTAAAAACATATGACATATCATACAAAACATATATTATATTACAACACACATAAGTTCGTCAAGTTTAAGGTAATATATACGATCAACAATACAAAAGTTGCTAAATGGCACGATTATGGACATACTTCCATACGTTCACACGCACGCACAAAGACACACACTTAAGACTGAGAAACACATACTTCCCCACACATATCTGTAATATATGTGCGTTCCCCCTCCGCAAGATACACATAAACACGCATACATGCGTAGTCGCATCTTCAATAGTTCTGATTTCTCATTTATAATTAGCAGAGTAAGCGAATCTTAATTGACCCTTACCTCCTCCCCCTTTTCTTTCTCAGTGTTAACTCACTGATAGTAATCATCCCTTGATCTTTATTTTCCGTCTTTTTAGATTTCATCAAACTAGAAGCCAAAGTTCTTGAGCAATGGAATTCCATACTATATCAAATGCGACCAACTTATGATTTGACTTTTTTCCTCCTGTAAGTTTAAGCTTCGGCTTTATATAGCAGCGCAGACAGAAACACACACGCTAAAACTGACTGAAGACGCAAACTTTTCTTTGATTTCATGTCTGCTTCGAGTGTTAGCACAGTATAGCAACTCAGTCAGAAATTTGTTAACAATTCAAATAAAAAAAACCCTACAACAAACCTAACTGATTATCTGACTGTGGTCCCCTTTAAATATTAGCGGACTATAACAACGCAGTAAGTGAGATGCTAACAACTTGGAATGACGAAACGCACTTATCATGTGACTTTATGTCTCCTCCGAGTGTCTGGGAACTTTGCCAAGGCGGTCACAAGTACGCTGAAAACTTGACGAAGAAACCGCTGAAAACTTGGCGAAGAAACCGCTGAAAACTTGACGAAGAAACCGCTGAAAACTTGACGAAGAAACCGCTGAAAACTTGACGAAAATGCAGAAAATGGGGAAGGAAGGCTGGGTGGGAAAATCTAACTGCAATCCAGATGACCGACAGTTTTAGCGGACTGTTCTTGCCTCTATGGCCACAACGCCTGTCTGTGCCTCACACCGCCTACCTCTACCCAGCACTACAGACTGCTCTCACAGACACGTTAGTGCCTGCAATGGACATACTTTTTCACCGTTTCAGATAATCTCGCCTCTGCCTGTCTGTGGCAAACGCTACTTTTGAGGTTATTTGATTTTCCCCATGGGCGTGCCAGGGGTTCTTTTAGTATAAATAGCATCCCCACATTCTGGAAATTCTGTGGCTAGACATTTCCCTATATATATATATATATCTCTCTCTCTCAGACATTTCCCCATTTCTCTCTCTCTCTCTCTCACATTCCCATCTCTCTCTCTCTCTCTCTCTCTCTCTCTCTTCTCTCTCTCTCTCTCTTTCTTTCTGTGTGTGTGTGTGTGTGTGTGTGTGTGCGTGGTGTGTGTGTGTGTGTGTGTGGTGTGTGTGTGTGTGTGTGTGTGTGTGTGTTTCTGTCTTTTTTCTGACCTTTCTATCACCAGTCTTGTGTATGTTCTACCTTTCCAGTTCATTCCCCTGCCTTTGTTCAAGAAAATCTTTTAATTTTCTTTTCATACGTTACACGACATTTTGCCTGCATTGTGTTGTTCTAGCGACCAGGTAGTGATATCTTAGACACTGGGATGGGCACAGGATGCACTTTATGCAGTGTTAATTTACCCTATGGCATTTCCCCTATGTATCTTGTTGTACACGGGAGCGTTCATTATCCTTTTTTACGGTTTTGGTTTGGTAACCTGGGGGGAAAAAAGGCGGAATGGCTGGCGTGCTCATCACGGCCAGGTTTTCTTGGCCTTAAGGAATATTAAGGTACACTGTCGCTCAACATTTTGTTCTTCTTTTTTCAGATTGACGGTGGAAGATATTTGAAGGGATTAGACGGTGTTGATTTTGAACTTGATGCTGTTGGAGTTGCTGAAACTGGTATAAGGTGGCTGCCCTGAAAATTAATAGCCTTCGTGGTAAGCGGGGCTTGTGTGTCTTGTGTGCGTGTGTCTGTGTGCGCGCATTCATCCAATCATGCAGTTCATAAGTCAGCTTGCAGTATATAGATAAATCTAGAAAGAAAAGAAAGTCAACACATATATTCTGTGTTGATTTTTTAAATATTTTTCTTTCTAGCGATTCTTATAGCCTGGGTCAAATTTTAGACCAAGTAAACACTTGTCTGTGTCACTGCTTGTACTAGAAACAGGACAGAATCAATACATTCAGGGGGACAAAGAGGAGACCGAAGTGATTATCGAGATTAAAAACAAAGTCAGCCAGAGACTAAGGTGACAAAGGATAGGTCACAACACTGTCCCTGATGTCGGAGAGATAGCATCTTTCACTAACTCCTAGTTAAGCAACTTTTGTTGCGAAAGACGGATGAACGTATGCGTGTGTGTGTGTGTGTGTGTGTGTGTGTGTGCTGTGTGTGTGTGTGTGTGTGTGTGTGTGTGTGTGTGGTGGTGTGTGTATGTGTTGTGTGTGTTGTGTGTGTTTGTGTGTGTTTTTTGTGTTGTGTGTGGTGTTTCTGCGTGCGTGCGAAGACAATGATGAATAAACTGCGTGTATGTGTAGGTGTGTTGTGTTTTCCTATGTTCAAGCACACGCACGCATGGGTGTGTATGTGTGTGTTTGCAGGCGTGTACGCAAGCGTGAAAGTAAGTCCATGGCTTGGCACGAGTGTGATGAGTTAATATTTACACAGGGCAAGGGCAGACTGAGACTTGGCCACCAAGTTAAACATGTTTCTTTTGAAAAGAAGACACCCAAGCCTTGTATTTCACCACCTCCCCTCATGTGTGCATGTGTGTGTGTGTGTGTGTGTGTGTGTGTGTGTGTCGCGTGCGTGTGTGTGTGGAATGAGCCAATCATATAAAGAGAGAGAAGGAGTGAGGACAAAGAGAAAGAAGGGGTGAGAGAAGGAGAAGAAAATGAAGAAGAAGGGGAGAGAAAGAGAAAGAGAAAGAAAGAAAGAAAGAAAGAGAGAGAGAGAGAGAGAGAGAGAGAGAGAGAGAGAGAGAGAGAGAGGCAGACAGACAGACAGAGACGGACGGACAGACAGACATACAGACCGATAAACACAAAGAAAGTAGACTCGTTTAAAAAGAGAAGCCCACACTAAAGTTAGAATAGATGTTATCAACGGGGATAAAAGAGGATCTAGTTTATGCAACACATTAAGACCAGACACAAGGAGAGAGCTTTTGAAAAAAAAAAGGAAGATTGCCAACACTGATAAAACACCACCATATAACGATCACACACAATGTACAAACCCAGACACCCTACAGCCACAAAACCAATCTGGACTAGCCTTGGACTCCTAATCGAAAAACAAAGTATCCGGGTTCGATTCGACGCTAAGTCAGCCATCTAGATGTAGATGACCGCAACCCCTACCCCCCCCCCCCCCCCCCTCCCTCTCCCGGTTCACTTCTGTTACGCCCCTCTTTTCTGAATGTCTTTTGTATGAGACTATGTCGAAGTCTTGCGTGCACACACTTAAAAAGCCAACAACCATTCATGGCCGATGGTATAGATCACGCTCCTCCTCCTCCTCCTACTATACCACCACGACTACTACCGCTACTACTATTATTACTACTACTCCTCTTACTGTTGTTGTTGCTGCTGTTACTACTACTTCTTCTTCTACTACTACTACTACTACTACTACTACTACTACTACTACTACTACTACTACTACTACTACTACTACTACTACTTCCACACCACCACGACCACCACCACTACTACCACTACTACTGTTATTACTACTACTCCTCTTACTGTTGTTGTTGCTGCTGTTACCACCACAGTAATACTACTAAAACCACTTCTACTATCATTAATATCACATTGATTTTGTTACTTCAGGAGGAAACTTCGATGCCACAAGAATGCGCACTCCATTTTCTAAGACGTACTATTGTCTCATCGATTTCATGGGCTATGTCGTCTCCTTATACACAGATAAAAGATACAGACAGGCGTAGGCTAACACGGTCTACATACCCATACTGTGTTGTGTGTGTATGTGTGTGTGTGTGTGTTGTGTGTGTGTGTGTGAAAAGAGAGGAGGAAGAGAGAGAGAGAGAGAGATGAGAGGGGAGAGAGAGAGAGATGAGAGAGAGATGAAGAGAGAGAGAGAGAGAGAGAGAGAGAGAGAGAGAGGAGAGAGTCACACAGACAGACAGACAGAACTGAAACACAAACTTGTCCCACTTTTTGATAAGCATGTGCATCCGTACACATGCACACCCGCACCTGCACACACACACACACACACACACACACACACACACACACACACACACCACACACACACACACACACACACACACACACACACACACACAGTCTGCTTGGGTGTCTATCTCTGGTTTCACTATTTCTGTCCGTATTTGTGTTTTTCTCTGTCTCTTTCTCTATGGCGCACATGCTCACTCACACAAGCACAATTTCAAGCCATGAGCAAAAACTTCAGAACGCAGTTTCTACAAAGTGACCAGCATGAGGTCAATAGACTGCCGCTGTTGCAGACTGGCTGAAGACTGGGATCAGCTACCGTGCATTAAAGACGCCCGTTTGTCTTTCCCTTCGCTACTCTCAAATCAATAAAACCGTTTTAATTCAGATCGATAGATGGCGGCCAAGGTTGACGTTTCTTTCACAGCATTTTAGTTCTGGTTCTAAAATATGCATCGATCTGCTGTTTTGGGTCAACAACTTCAGGAATGAATTCAAGAGCGCGCGTCGGCACCACATAGATACAGAGCACAAGTGGAGAGAGAGGGAGGGAGGTTGGGAAGCAAGAGAGAGAGAGAGGAGAGAGGGGGGGGGGGGGGCGCTAACGGGGAGAGAGAGACAGAGAGAGAGATAGACTGTTGATAATCCATCAAACACAGCTAGCCTCTTTTAACCACACCGTAACATCTCAGTCCAATAGAAACGTTATAACACACACACACACACACACACACACACACACACACACACCACACACACACACACACACACACACACACACACACACAGGGCGATGGGTGGCGGAGGAAGGAGGGGAGGGTGGGAGGTGAAGGATGGGTACTCCAAAATATTTTCAAAACGAGATATCTGATGGTAGTAACGTTAGTGGGAGTATATTAACAGAGCCTGCGTTTCAACGAAAAACACTAGTGGTTTCAACTCTCTCTCTCTCATTCTCTCTCTCTCTCTCTCTCTTCTCTCTCTCTCTCTCTTTTCTCTCTCTCTCTCTCTCTCTCCTCCTCTCTCTCTGGTGTGTATATGTTACATATTTCTTCATGGTTTTCAGTTTTTAAAAATGTCTTCATGTTTGTTGGCCATTTGTTTTGGTTAGGGCCTCGAGTAAAGAAGCTTCTGGCTTATCCAATTACCCTTAAGGAAACATTCGAGTTCTCTCTTCTCTCTTCTCTTCTCTCTTCTATATATAATGCACCACCTCCACTGCACCCACACATCACACATCACCTCCTCATCTCCACATCACACACACACCACACACCACTATATATATATATATATATATATATATATATATATATATATATATATATATATATATATATATATATATATAAACTGAGAAGACTACCTCGTGCACACAGGCATTAGGAGCAAGAAGCTGACGGCTTTCTGTGTGCTGACTGAACCCGCCATAGAACGGGTCACTGCTGGTGCTACACTTCACAGTTGACGTCAAAGAGGAAGAGGAAGTTGTTTGCCCCTGAAGGCGATGTGGAGGGTGAAGGGAGAAATGAGTGGAGGGGACAGAGAGAGAGAGAGAGAGAGAGAGAGAGAGAGAGAGAGAGAGAGAGAGAGAGAGAGAGAGAGAGAGAGAGTCTTTTCCCTGCGTGGGCTTTTGACACAGACGGCAATAATTTCCCTTGAATGATTTCTGAAACCATAATATCATGTTCAATATGCAGAGCATATACTATAAGAACCATCGTACTATGAACAGAAGAGGTTAATGCATCGGTGTCCTCTTTACATAGTGGCATGTAGATAATCTCTCTCTCTCTCTCTTCATTCTCAGTCTCTCGTCTTCTCATCTCTCTCTAATATATATATATATAATATATATATATATATAATATCATATATATATATATATAAACTTCAGAAAACAGACACAGACGGAACAGAGAGAAGAAGAGCACACTAGTAACATTTAACTGGCCCACTGACCAGTAGCCTTGGGGGCCAATCCCCAGCAAAGACCGTGTGCAGTGAAGTGTAGGCTACTGCAGCACACTCAAACAGACATTCAGTTTTCCTCTGCTGTCTGGTACTGGGAACGTTCGCTACAGCTGAGTGGTTTAGAGTCTTTGAGTTCCATCTCAAGGTGTCCATGAAATCATGGGTTCGAATCTCAGCAGCTGCGTCTGATGAATTGAGGGAGGGAAAATTTTACGATCTTCGCGGCCAACTTAAAGTGTAGACCTGTCAGTGCCTTAATGACCTTCGTGTACACGACACGCAGAAAATCAAACATGCACGTTAAGGTTCCTGAAATTCACGTCAGCGTTCGATGGGTTACAGAAACACGAACATACCCAGCATGTATCATGTACCTGACGAAAGCTCCGCCAGGTTCAACTTGCCCAAGACACGGGCTGAGAAATTCAGAGCAGTGCCCCAAACGATTTCTTAAAGAGTGAGAGGAGAAAGGAAGAGCAGAGTGAAGGAGAGTCAAACAAAGAAGGATGTTGGAGAGTTAGGCGAGGGCTGGTCGTCCCCTTCAGACGTCAGGGCATCAATCACTGCCACCTTTCAAGGAGGACACAGCTAGCTAGCTCCCTGCGGGGCTGTTCACACTGCCACAGAGGTGGCCGTCTTCTGATGAGCAGGCCACACAGAGCACAGGGTACAGATATCTAAAGGCAGATACAGACACACGAACACAGAAGCACAGACACGGACATGGGAGACCCACACACGTAGACATACTGACACAGGCAGTCAGTCACACTGAGAGACAGACAGACACACAGACAGACAGGCAGACAGAAGATGATCTCTTTCTTTCTCTCTCTCTACCACACAACACACACACACGCGCGCGCGCGCGCGCGCACGCACGCACACACACACACACACACAGACACACACGTCAACCATTACTATGAGTGAAGAGATGTTAGATTAAAGGAGGAAAGAAAGAAACAGAAAACACACACAACACACACACACGCACCACGCACGCACACACATATGCTCGCTCGCACGCACGTACACACATATGCTCGCTCGCACGTACACACACACACACATTGGATAAATAATATAAAAAAAGAACACTCCCCCCAAAAAAAAAATAAATAAGCAAGCTGTGACACTGTGAGACCGAGAGATCAAGAGAGAGAGGAAGGGGGAGGGAGGGAGGGAGGAGGGAGAGGAGAGAGAGAGAGAGAGAGAGAGAGAGAGAGAGAGAGAGACAGAGAGACAGACAGACAGACAAAGAAACAGAGAGACAGACAGACAGCAGAGACGGAGAGACAAAGACTGGGACAGGAAAACTCAGACACAGAGGCCGAAGCACAAAGGGACGGGGAGACAGCGACAGAGAAAGACAGATTCCATCAGCGCTATTCTATCACTGTTTCAGCCCTCAGCAGCCGAGGGGATGATGATGACAGCAGCAAAGCAGCAGCAGGGAGCGATGACCATCAGACAGCCTACAGGACAGGAGAGATGACAGAGGCCCTGTCCGCCCATGTATGGCACTGGATCTGTCACTGCCACGATATGACCCATCCGTGACAGACTGACCAACAGCCGGTCCTTTGTGACCACCGCAAGGGACTCAGAGAGCGATGGTATCGGTATACCTTGGGTAGGGGAGAGAGAGGAAGGGGGGTGGTGAGAGAGGATGGGGTGGAATGGGTGGAAAAGAAGGGAGGGAGGGAGGGAGGGAGGGGGAGAGAGAGAGAGAGAGAGAGAGAGAGAGAGAGAGAGAGAGAGAGAGAGAGAGAGAGAGAGAGAGAGAGAGAGAGAGAGAGAGAGAGAGAAGAAGAAGAAGAAGAAGGTGAAGAAGAAGAAGATGCAGAAAATGACACAAAAACTGGAACATAAACAATAAGAACAAAAAGAGAACGGAAAGAAGAAAGACAGAACTGAAGTACACGAAAATAATGGGATTAGAAAAAGAACTAGGATGAAAGTGGTAACGACGTCGGAAAAAGGAAAATACAAGAAAGAAAAAAAGAATACATACACAAAAATCCCTTTGAGATTTATAGCGAAGCTCGGCTCGGAAAGAAACACGAGGAAGCACACAACACAACCAGAAAGAATGTGAAGAGGTACGGGGGTATGCAGGAAAAAAAAAGACACAGGAAAATACAGAAAGAGGACAAGGGGAAAAACCAAAAGCTGGAAAGAGGAAGAGGGAAAGATCTAGAAAACTGAGAAGATAATGAAAGGAAGAAAAGTCAAGAATAGCAACTGCTCAGTGGAAACAGAAACCCACACACCCTCTGATCACTCCAGATCACGGGTCAGTCCTTCCACCCAGGGAGCTACTCCCGCCATTCAATACGTGTGTCCATCTTCCATTAATAATAATAATAATAATAATAATGATGTATGGATTTTATATAGCGCTGAATCTAGTAAAGCAATAAATCAAAGCGCTCAGATGCCCCTTTTTCCGAGGATAATGGAATAAGCATTCATGTGCTTGCTTTTTTTTTACATCCAGTCCCCGTGTGTATGCGGTTTTGTAAATTTTGTCATCTTTTCCCACCGGCACACAATGGCCTACGATTTCGAAAAGCGGAACAGGATTAAACGTGTGCGCAAGATGTTCTGCATGCGTTCGCACACGGGGCCTCGGTTTATAGTCTCATCCGAAGGACATTTAAGATCATTACTGGGACCCCCCTCCCCCCCCCATCCCACCCACACACACAAATCTTCCTTTAGGGAACTTTCTTGTGAGAAATCCTCTTCCTTAGGCCTGACTGGTCAGTTTTCGTTATTTGCTTTGGTTGTGTGAGGCCCTGGCCGTTTGCCAAGAGCTCGTGTGATGGGGAAGATACAGAGGCGGATTTTTCTATCAGCAGTGTGATCCTGTCGGAACTGGTTTGTATGAGAGATGTGCTTAAACACGAAAACAAACCAAACAGAAGACCCCCAGCATTGCTTATCGTGTTAACCATATCGAGGTGCGTGCACACACACACACACACACACACACACACACACATCCACACACACAACACACACATTCACACACACACAAGTGGAACACTTAACTCCTTTAGATTACAGAAGAGAATCAAAACTGAAAGATAACTATGCAATTTGAAAAAAACCCAAAGGGGAACCAAGAATGCTGAAACAACGACTAGCAACATTTTAATCGTGTGGTCAATCTCGTTAGCCTATCTTCCTGCTGTTATTCAATAAGTTTCATGGCACACCGTGCTAATAGCTAGGAATAGCAAAAAACGGGAAAGAGGACGTAAAGAAAATAGTTAAAATGGCCACAGACAGTAGCTCTAACGATTCAGCTGAAAAGGAGAGATTAGGACGAACAGACCCCGGTTATGGAGACCACAGATAAAAGAGAGAGGTAAAGAGGGCGAAGAGAGTAAATACAACCACAACAACAGAGGCGGAGAGAGAAGGGAGGGAAGCGGGCCTGTGAAGTCAGCAAACAGTACTGCAGCCAAGACAAAGTGTGTTCACCCACCCTCAGGTATTGGCAACTGACTGATAATATGGCCCAACTGCTGTGCACTGGGGACCACAGGGGATAGATAGTAAAGCCATGGAGAGAGATGCTGAGAAGAAAAGAGAAGAGAAGAGAAGAGGAGAGGAGAGGAGAGAAGAAGAGAGGAGAGGGAGGAGAAGAGAGGAGAGGAGAGGGAGAGAGAGGGAGGAGAGGAGAGGAGAGGAGAGGGAGGGGGAGAGAGAGGAGGGAGGGAGGAGAGAGGGAGAGAGGGAGGGAGGGAGAGAGGGAGAGGGGGAGAGGGGGGGGGGGGGGGGGGGGGGGGGGGGAGGAGGGCCGAAGAAGGGGAAGGGACGGATGCAGGGTTAAAACAAAGGATCAAGGCTGACAAGCAGAAACAGAAGAAGAATGGTCACACGGGATTTTTTTCGTCTTCAGTTTTCACAGTAAAATGGGATGCTGCACATATGCTACAAAACATCAGTGGAATGGCGGAAGATCCACCAGTCACAAAGTCCTAACAATGCTGCAGGAGCATACTAGGTATCTTGATGTTATTCATACCACTGGCCACAACCGCCTGATTCTTTTGCAAAAAATACATGGATTCATGACGGGTGTGCAGAGTTATATTCCTGCCTCCACACACAGGACATTGATTGTGTTACTGTTTCAACGAAAGGAGAGTGCAGCCACCACTTGTTTTTAACAGCGCACTTAGTTACTTACTAAGACTTTGTTGTAACTGAATGGAAGAAATCAGAAATGTGAGTAACCCATGCACACCTGGTGGGCCAGTTAGCCCATCCATCAACACTTTTGTGGATTCTGATAATTTTTATTTTCAAGTCAACAACAAACGAAAAGGACAGGAAAAACAGTAATTAAACTACACTGCAGCCGGTACCCAAGATGTAGCTGTTAAAGGATTTACCTTCCTAGTTATTTTCAGAAATTATAAAAAAGTAAACACAATGTATAGTCGCCATACTTTCACTTTCCATATTCCTGGCCGCCATCTTAACGTTCAACTCTGCAAAGCCTTTAAAAGCGCTAAAAAGTAACATACAATTTGTTACTGAAGGCAGGCATTTTTCTAAACCCTTTCTCTCTTTTTCTCTGAGAAGCTATGTATTTCTCTGTGTGGCATTTTTGTTATATTTATGCAATTGTTTTCGTTCTCCTTATATCAAACTACGTTTTGAATGAATTAAGAAATGTCTCTGCCCAGTCAAACGTCACGCATACGATATCGATATATAATAATATTATATACAACCATACATCCATACATACATACTACTCACCCAACTATCACAGGGATAATATTCAGAAAAAAAATTCTCCCAAAAGAATTCCTGTTTGAAGCTGTTTAAAAATCACACGTCAAGAGGAATTAGCACCTACAGACCCCCCTACCAACCCCCTTCTTTCCTTCGTCCTTCACATGCCTTGTACGAATCCAGTTCAGAGTAACGACCACCGCCGGTTGCGCTTTCTGGGCAAACAGTGTGGCAGTTTTCAGTTGGGGTCTGCAGAGGTTAAAACAACAACTCTCCCCAGCAGACAAAACACAGCAGCTTCGCTGGAGAGAAACTGAACGTGGGTCTGAAGACTGAGCAGTAGGAAAGTGTCAATTAATCACTGTTTATCACATGTCCGCCCTACCTCTGGTGATCAGGAAGAATGTAAATGCTGGAGAAGACGAGCTAAACACGCCAAGAAGGCGTCCTGAGAATTGTAGAGATGCTGCAACTCTGACAGTGATTGAAGTACATCTGGGATTTTACTCCAGAACAAAATCAACAGATATTCCCCAAAAGATGTTTTTCAAATGGCTGTGCTATCTACGGTCAAGACTTCATGATTAGGAGGAAAAGTAAGGACTGGAGAGACGGCCGGCCGAAAATGCTATTTAAAAAACCTGTCTGAATTGTAAAGACATCAATGACAGTTCATGAAATATAGTCAAAATTTAGATGACGGTTAAAGACTGAACGACTTGAGTCCCACCCTCTACGAAAAATGCCCGTAAACATAAATGCATAAGTGCACACATGGACGCGCGTGTGCGCGCAGACAAACATGCAACCTCCCCTTCTCCCCCCCCCCCACACACACACACACATTTGCATTCAGACAAACAGAAAACCCCAACCTACGTCATGTTTCCACTACACTGCCAAACTTCAGATAACCAATCTTTCCATCCTACACCGTTCACTCCAGAGCATCGATAACTAAGCGCAACATCATGCACTCTCTCCTCCATCACTACGAAACAAGACAGACAGGAGGGAGGGAGGGACAGAAAAGAAACCCATTAACTGATAAGAAAGATTCTAATCTTCAAGAAGGACAAAGAATTCTGACGCAATGTAAAACCAGAAAGAGAGACATGCTGATCCCACCTCCCCTCAAAAAGTCTCGAGTCCTAAAAACAGGAAAATCTCTGAGCCCCACAAGTGGGCGTCGTGTGTCTGTTAAACTGGAGCACACGTATGAAGGATGAAATCAGCTTTTTATGTGGTTACTTTCCGTCAGTGCTTACATAATGTATGGAATTTATATAGCGCTGAATCTTGTAAAGCAACAAATCAAAGCGCTCAGATTTTATTTCATACCACTTTAAGTCATGGCAGATTTCTCTCCGTGAAATTCGGGCTGCTCTCCCCGGGGAGAGCGGGAGAACGCGTCGCCACTTAGCGCTGCGCCACCCTTTCACCCTTTTTCTTTTTTTTTTTTTTTCTGCAGCTGTATTTGTTTCCCTATCAGAGTGGCTTTTTTCTAAGAATTTTGCCAGGGACAACTCTCTTGTTGCCGTGGGTTTTTTTACGTGCGCTAAATAATTACGTGTAACACACGGGACCTCGGTTTATCGTCTCATCCGAAAGACTAGCGCCCAGACCACCACTCATGGTCTAATGGATGGGGGAAAAATTTCCGGTCCAAACGGGGTACGAACCGCCGCACACTTCAGACCCGGACTTTTCGCTTTCTAGACAGGCGCGTTACCTCTAGACCACCGATCCACCTACATCCAGCTTGCGCGCCCATTCCCTGAGCCTTCTATCCCCACAAGGCATGGGGTCCACAAGCCTGTATTGATTAGGTCTGCCCTATTTGCCGGGGAGGCTGCTATTGTATGCCCTCATAATTGAATGGGTAAACACTGCCAGCAATAGGCCCCGGACATTCTGGCCGGCATAGACAAAGGATAAACCCCTCAGAGAAGATTTGCTACAGGAAAGAAAACATGGGTGCATTATGTCAAGTCATGATGACAACACGGAAAATGAAAGAGAGATCATTTGTGAAATGTTTGTGTTGGATATCATGAAACAGCTGAAGTAAAAATTCGCACTTTATTTAAGAGGTTTAAAAAAAAAAGGTATATTATATGAGTAAATACATGACACATTTCATCCATCTATGTATCTATCTATCTAACCTAATCTAAGATCTATCTATCTATCTATCTATCTATCTATCTATCTATCTATCTATCTATCTATCTATGTGTGTGTGTGTGTGTGTGTGTGTGTGTGTGTGTGTGTGTGTGTGTGTGACATTCTGTGCTGCATTTCGTTTCTAACTGAAAGGACAAACAATTCATTAGCTTTATGTCCGTCCGTGTCTGTTGCCTCTCTCTTCTATTTTTCTTCTCTTCTCCCCTCTGTCTGCGTGCCGGCATGGGCAGAGAGAGAGAGAGAGAGAGAGAGAGAGAGAGAGAGAGAGAGAGACAGAGAGAGACAGAGAGAGAGATGGTGAGAGAGAGAGGAGGGGGAAGGGGGGGGGGGAGATGAAGATAAGCACATTACAGGTTCAAACACAGGGCAAGACAGCTGGCACGGTATCTGTGTAATAATACCATTCAGCCTGGTCCGACATTTACATGGCTTCTCCTCTGACTACAGCGACGAAGCACTTTGATCACAAGCACTGCGCGTTCTATTACACCTTTTTGTTTAGTTTGTGCTGATTTTCATTCGTCTAGTTTTTTCCCCTATCACGATATGTCGATATTAGCTGTGCTTAATGGCTCTATTGTTCTCTCTCTTTGTCTCCTCTATAGCCAATAGGGGAAGAAAACCGCTTAACTCAGTATCAAATGAATGATTAGGATCAGTTTTTCTGGTGTGTGCGTTTGCGTGCGTGCGAGAGTCTCTCTCTCTCTCTCCCTCCCTCTCTCTCTCTGCGTATGTGCGTGCGTGCGTGCGTGCGTGTGTGTGTGTGTGTGTGCGCGTGCGTGCGTGCGAGCCAGTGCGCTTGCTTGAGTGTGTGAGTACATGCACATGTGTATCTATGGCAGTGTGTGTGTGTGTGTGTTCCCGCGAGCGTGTATGCTACTTGCTTACTTGCGTGCGTGCATGCCTACCTGTGTGCGCTCACGTACATGTTTCTGTCTGTCTGTCTGTATGTACGTAAGTATTTCTCTCTCTCTCTCTCTCTCTCTCTCTCCACACACCTAGAAAAAAGAGAAAATCTCCCATGATTGATTACGTCTACTTACCCTAAATTTTCAGTCAGGCGGAAGGGGGAAAGAAACCCAAGACTGGCGGTGTGTGAACACCCAACCACCTTTCTACACCTACTGTACCCAGGGACTCCGCCAAGGTGTACACGATTACATGCTGCCCCCACCAGAAGGAATGACAATAAAATATCACAGGTGACGAAAACGTGTACAGGGGTTAAACAAAACAAAAAGAGAAGCTTTAACGTTTTCTGCATTTTAGCAGATTGAACTCAGTCTAACCCCAATCCTCACCTATCATCACCACGCAACCCTTGTTTATTTCCCCTGTTATATCTAAAAGTAAAGAGTAGACAATATTAAAGTATGCTTTTAAATGTGCCAGCAATAGATGAACTAACGATGCCCTCCTTTAAACAAACTAGCAAACACACACACACACGCACACGCGCCACGAGAGAGAGAGAGAGAGAGAGAGAGAGAGAGAGAGACTGTGTGTGTGTGTGTGTGTGTGTGTATGTGAAATGTGAACATCTGTATTGGTAAACTAAGGTCGTCTATCTCCACATGTTCTTAAATGTTAAAGTTACAGCAGTTTTAAATATGACACATTTTGAATGCTTAAGTATTTCTTATAGTTAGCCAGAGAAGTTTACCATGAGCAATCCCTAACTTGTACAGTTCAGTTTTTTCATTAACAAAAGCAGCCGATTGTGTATGTCTTTGCTGCAGTGTAACGAACTGCCCCAACAAGTAAACTTCATTCTGAACTAATCCTTTTTCTGCTATACAGCATGGGCTCATATGCAACAATAAATCTCATATTTGCCACCTCTTCTTCTTCTTCTTCGTTGAACGCTCAGGCAACAACGACTATCGTCTGTCATAATTATGAGCGCAAATGCGTTACGCTGCCGTTAAGCGCCTAACAAGTCAGGCCCAGCGAATCCGATTTCGTCGTGGGAGAGAATTGTTATCTTTCAAGTCTTTCTGCCAAAAAAAAAAGAGTAGAAGAATGGACCTAGAAGGCATAAAGTAGACAAGAAGGAAGGGACATGAAGAAATGGAACACGGTAGAAACAAAGAGAGAGATAGAAAAGATGGAATTCCTGGGACAGAATTTTTAGAAGGTGGGGATGCTATCAATACAGACGGCCCCCTGCATCACCCATTTCTACACTCACCCTCCCGTTTGCCTTTCTGTACCTGGGGCGACGACATCATCCATCATGGCTCCAGTCTGACCGGCAACCAATCAGAGACGAGACTGGTTAGTCACTAAGCCAATCAACGTCACGTTACGCACGCGGCGGTGAACGTGCCCAATGCTTGGCGCCAACAATCGCATGGTCCATCAATCATGGCATTAGTAACGGTTAGGCCTAAGTGCTTGTCAAATAGAGTTTTATCTCTGAGTAATTATTACTATCATGTATATTATATATAAATGTAATGTCTGACGAGCTGGTACTACTAAGCATGTCATATAAATAGAACGGCTCAAACATGTTCCTGCACGCGCGCTTGCTTGCAAATCAATCAATCAATCAATCAATCAATCAGTCAGTCTGTCTGTCTGTCTGTCTGTCTGTCTATCTATCTATCTATCTATCTAACTATCTATCTATCTATCTGCCTGTCTGTCCGTCTATCTATCTGTCTGTTCTATATACAAACTTAGATCTATCTAGTGTGTGTGTGTGTGTGTGTGTGTTGTGTGTGTGTGTGTTGTGAAAATATATTTTAAATTAGAAGCAACAACGTCTTCCCTAATAACCGCACTAACAGGAAACACAAAACCACACAAAACACACACTGTATACAGCGCAAAGCAATTCAGCCAAAATATACACTAATCCTTGACACAAACACCTATGCTGCACCACAGTGCACTACACCTGAGAGTAGTCCTGACACACCTGTACTGTGTCGCGGCAGGGTGACCAGGTGGGTTGATAGCTACCTGTCAACGGTCTGCCGTTACGCCGCAGAGCTACCATGCGTGTTGAAAGCCACGACAATAATATTGTACCTACAGTCCTGCTTCAGAGTGCCAGACAAAAGCAGCGGTGACCGTTACTAATGGCTGACCGTGTCACCTAACCTGGCCCGGTTAGGTGACAGGTGTCAATTAATAATCCTCTGTTCCTTGGGGGAAAAGTTGGGATGCAGTTAGTTTCCTTTGTTGATGCATGGGAAATAATGTGTGTGTGTGTGTGTGTGGGGGGGTGGAGGGTGTTATGTTGACGTGTGTGTGTGTGTGCGTGCGGCGCGCGCGCGCGCGCGCGCGCGTGTGTGTGTGTGTGTGTGTGTGTGTGTGTGTGAGGGGGGTGTGTGTTGTGGGGGGTTGTGGTGTGGTGTGTGTGTGTATTGTGTTGTGTGTGTGCGTGTGTGTGTGTGCGTGTGTGTGTGTGCGTGTGTACCTACCTTGCGTGCGAGCGTGCGCGTGCGTGTATGTATATCACTATATTGTGAGCGGGCGTGCGCGCGTGCATGCACGTGTCTGTTAACTAAAGCTTTCTAGCTATTCACTGGCCATATCTAGTCTTTATTAGCATTGAGCAATATCACCAGCAGCACCATTTGAACATCACACCGGTGACCTTTCTGATGACTGACTACCTGTGTCAACAGGTGTGCTGATTATCATGTCTTCAACCTGCTCTCTCCATAGTAACGACAGCAGGTGATCAGCTGGTGTGGGACCTAATATCCGCTATCATATAATGTGCTGGGTAATCGGGGAAACTGGATCGTGAACGATGTCTCAGGCTATGATTATGACTAATATGAGAAAGTTGTATGAGCTGAAAACCATTATAGTACTGAGTACGCTCTGTCGTTTTGCAGTGTGTGTGTGTGTGTGTGTGTGTGTGTGTGTACAATACAAATACGAACTCTTCATTATTACTTTGAAAGCACAAGAAATTCATATATATACCACAGCTAGAAAGGATCAACAAATATGAAATAGCACAAATTAATATCACAAACCCAGGTTACCATTTCCTTAAAAAAAACCCTGTTCTGTGAGTGTGTGTGTGTGTGTGTTGTGTGTGTGCGTGTGCGTACATGCCAGCGTGGCATGCATACATGTATGTGTGCAAGCGTGCCTGTAAGGCATCGCACTTTGGCCCCAATGGGTACACACAGGTTGTGCTTTCCTCTGCGTGCCTGGAAACGAGGCCTTATCGGGGCTATAATGTTGACAGTTTCTGGCCAAAGCTGTGATAAAATACTTTCCTAATCCCGTCTGCCACCTCACTTCCTTCTTTACTCTCCTGTTCAACACACAGTCTTGTCACTCCGAAACGAAGGGGAAAAAACTGAAGAAGAAGAAGAAGAAGAGAGGAGGAGAAAGAGAAGGAGGAGAAGGAGGAGGAGGAGAAGAAGAAGAAGAAGGAGGAGGGGAAGAAGAAAAGAAGAAGAAGAAGAAGAAGAAAAAGGAGGAGCAGGAGAAGAAGAAGAAAAGATCTATGCACGTTAGTGCTAATTACTTTCGCAGGCACTTGTTATCATCTCTGCTCTTCATCCCCCCCCCCTCCCACAAACACACACACACACACACACACACCACACACACACACACACACACACACACACACACACACACACACACACACACACTTTATGTGGATGCTTTATTCGCCATAGCTATTTGTGACAGAGAAGTGAATCATTTGAAGGAAAAATTAATTGATAACAATAACTTGTCAAAGAAGAAAAGAGGAAACCAGCAAAATCAGAAAATGTATTCATCAATCAACCAATCGATAGATCAGTCAATCATGCAATCAGCCAGTCATTCATATAATTAATAACGGCACTTTAAATGCTCGTTGAAAATTACTGCTTCGTTGCCCCTTCAGTTTGTCCATATGCATTATTTAGTTCATGTAGAATTGATCAAAAGTCAATTTCTTAACATTTGATTATTCTCTGCATGTACATTGCATTACGACTTGCGTGTCCCGTTACTTTCTGCATTACATACACATACATATTCTCTCTCTCTCTCTCTCTCTCTCTCTCTCTATATATATATATATATATATATATATATATATATTTTTTTTTTTTTTTTTTTTTTATTTTTTTTTGCTGCCTCATCCTCTGTGACGTCCCCCGTCCTGCTGTTCCCACGCCGCTCATTTCAATCTCCCTGCCACAGCCATACCCAGATTTGTTATGTCTCATCCTCAGGGTCGGAGGCTCACAGGGAGCCCATCACTATCAGGCCGCCGCGGGGCCACCAGCCAGAGGGGCCCTGCACTGCTGCTGGGTCACTTTGGCGGTGTTCAGTGGTGCCTGTTCTGAGCTAACATACGCAGGACACCACCTACTAAGCCCCCTACTAACGACAGTATTAGCTCAGTCGCGGAGCCAGACTGAGTGAGTTGCCCACCCGAGGTGGCAACCACCACAACGTCCCTCCAACGACCGTCCCCCACGAACCTCCAATCCCAAAGGCTTTGACACAAACTCACCACAGGCACAGAAGTGTATGGGTAAACCGAATCTGAGGTCACCATGAGACCAGAGAAACTGGGACCACCCAATCAGAGGCAATTTTTTTTAATTGCATGATGATCAATGACAATGAGGATGACGTAATTATGCTGCTGTGGAAGTGCATATCCTTGAGACTACTTGACAGGGTTGTACTCTACGCTTACTATCATAATATATCCCGGCGTCAACCGGGCCCGAGAGATACAGAAACCTGCAGTGTTGGTCAGGTAATTTGAGCAACACTCTCAAACTCGCATCCGTTAAGTGGATGAAGCTCGACTGTGTGGTCCCAGTCTTCCCACTGAGCCCACAGCACACTCACTCTGGGTAGGAGCCGGCCAGAGTCCGAAAAATCCCTATGACTCTTATGGGATTCGAACCCGCGACCTTCCAGTCCGTAACCCAAGGCGCTAACCACTGCGCCATGGCGGCTGGTATATATATATATATATATATATATATATATATATATATATATGCTGCCTTCAAGGTTTTATCCTGTAGTAAACATTTTCCTCTTTTTCCTTTTCGAATCTTGAACAAAAATAATTTTTATGATGGGAATGAAGTTGTAACTGGTTACCTGCACTTGTTTTTCCTCACTATATTTTCTTAATTAATAATAATAATAATCTCTCTCTCTCTCTCTCTCTCTCTCTCTCTCTCTCTCTCACTCTCTCTTATCCTGTCACGCGATGAGGTCACGAAAGTCCCTGATTAGAATATTCAACAGTTGTGGATATCGTCAAGCCCCCAAACGCAAAACACTCTGTCTGTTTTGCTGAGAATGTTTACTGGTAAGCGTCTGCACCCTGCTGCACGCTTTATCCCATCGAGAGATCATGGACAAAAGAGAAACGATGTGACCGGTTTAAATTACCTTCAGTCATTATTTGAAATACAGTTTGGGGGCCGTCTTCTTCTCTCGTTCGCTTTTTACACGGTCAGATGTGTTTGGGAGAAATAATGGCATACATGTCATTTCTAGCTCTTCTCTTGGCCGCTCAGCTTAGTTTGCAGGGTTATCTCCGAGGTTTGGGATTACCTACGTGTTATTTACTACCTGTCTTCAGCAAACCAATGATATATTTGGAACTCGTTTGTGCACGGCATAATATACAAATAAAACATTTAATGCATGAACATCTAATAACCAATTTTCTATAATCAAAATAGATAACTTGATAAATTATGAATACGATGTAATTCTGTAGTGACATTAATAATACATAAGTGCATAGGCAACTGATAAATAAATACTTTTTGGGGTCTAAAATCAAATAGATAACTTGATAAATTATGAATATAATATCATCCTGTGGTCACATTACTGAAGCAGCATTTCTCTCTCTGTTTTGTGTTTAAATGTATTTTTCTTCACAAAAGCACAAACAGGCCTACTAGTATAACTTTTTTTTTAAAGCTAATATACTAATAAACTAGCTTCAGCCAAATAAGTAAAGAGGACAAAAAAATTAAACTGATTTAACAAAATAAACAGGAAAAACCAAACCAACATGACCAAAAAAAAGCACAAATCAAATATTTAATTATTTCACTTATTTTACATGTACCCTTTTGTATCTCTTTGATACTTATTATAGCGTGAGGAGTTTTAATTACCATCCTTCCATTATTCTTACGGGTGTTGCTGAGGCTGTTGTTGTCATTGTTAATAATAATAATAAAAATATATGGAATTTATATAGCGCTGAATCTTGTAAAGCTACAAATCAAAGCGCTCAGATGACTTAAAAAAATAATTATGCGTGTGTATGCGGTTTTGTAAATTTTGTCATCTGTTCCCACCGGCACACAATGGCCTACTCTTTCGAAAAGCGGAACAGGATTTAACGTGTGCGCAAGATGTTCTGCATGCGTTCGCACACGGGGCCTCGGTTTATAGTCTCATCCGAAGGACTTTGTTACTGTAGCAGAAGAAATAGTAGACGTTTACTGTTGTTATTACTCTTGCTGCTCATGTTTGTTGCTATATATATTCAATCAGACTAACCAAAAGTACAGCCACTCCCACTGTCCACAATAAGCACGCGCCAGGTCGTAAAGTTAACCCATTAGCTCCGCCAGGATTAGGCAGGGCCAGGGTCGGCAGAAAATCAAAAACAAGACTGACTATAAAGCCAGTTGTCGGCCTTTGTCCCTTGTTGTTGGACCGTAACTGAGAGCTGCTTTTGTGTACTGAAAACCTATGGCACCGCGCCAACTTATTTTTCTTTCTTTTCTGTGGCATTCTTGTGAAAACTAAAGTGAACAGGGGGAAGAATCTTTTACAGTTTTAGTCTGGTGTCTGTATCTTGCTGTACTCACTCACTACCACATACACTCACTCACTCACTCAGTCACTATCTGTCTGTTTGTCTGTCTGTCTTCTTCTCTGTCTTCTCCTCTCTCTTCTCCTTTCTGTCTGTCTGTCTGTCTCTCTCTCTCTCTTTCTCTCTCCTGAACATCAAAATCTCCAATCCATTCTGTCAGAAACCCTCCCAGCAAAAGTCGCCCAATGGGCACGTCTTATTTCATACATATATTTTCTTTTTTCTTAGTTTTCCCTTTCCTTTAAAAAAAAAATGTTTATGACAGTTTTTCCACTTTGATCAGCACTGAAGGATCGGTTTCAAGATCATCTTCATCATCACGACACGTCATCGTTTACCTCCCTTTTTGACAGCAATGTCAGGAGGGAAGGGGAGAAGGAAGGGGGGGGGGGGGGGCAGGTGAGGAGGAAGGATGGAGGGTTTGGAAAAGGAAAATTAATGAGGTGAAAAGGACAGGGAAAGGAAAATTAGGTGTGTGTGTGTGTGTGTGCGCGCGTGCGCGGTGGTGTGTGTGTGTGTTTGTTCTGTGTGTATGTTGCTGTGTGAGCAGTTGTGTTTTGTGTGTGTGAGCGTTGTGGTGTGTGTCGGCGTGTGTGTGTGATTGCGTGCCTGCGTGCGAATGCTGGGGCGAGTGGGGTGGGTGGTAGGGAGAATAGATGACCGATACTGACTCAACGAGTGATAGATCGGAACGGACCAACTTTTTGATGTCATTTTCTTGCCCATTTCCCGTGAGAGAGAGAGAAAGGAGAGAGAGAGAGAGAGAGAGAGAGAGAGAGGAGAGAGAGAGAGAGAGAGAGAGAGAGAGAGAGAGGGAGGAGGAGGAGGGGAGGAAGAGGAGGAGGAGGAGAAGAGGAGAGGGAAGAGAGAGAGAGAGAGAGAGAGAGAGGGAGGGAGAGAGAGAGAGAGGAGGGAAGAGAGAGAGAGGAGAGAGAGAGAGGAGGAGAGAGAGAGAGAGAGAGAGAGAGAGAGAGAGGAGAGAGAGACAGACAGACAGACAGACAGACAGACAGACAGAAGACGTTTTTTTTTTGTCCAAGACAAGCTCGTTTCTATGGAAACTTCATAAAACACGGTCAACTTTATGACTCAGAATTATGCG
>CM054140.1:34048784-34068784 GCA_028751875.1 Rapana venosa
CCACGCCCTTGTAGTGGAGCCCCGCTATGCCAGTCGTTCCTATGAATGACACGAACATGCCCAGCATGCGCCCTGCTACCTGGCGAGGGACGGGCTCCGCCAGGTTCAACTTGCCCAGGACACACTACCTGAAAAAAGTCACGCCACGTTTTGTTTGCTTTGTTGTCGGGCTTACTCCCTCACACACACACACACACACACGTGTGAGCAATGACGAGAGCGCGTATGTGTGCATGTGCAGTGAGAGAGAGACAGACAGAGAATCACACACACACACACACACCACACACACGCACACACACACAACTCGTATATACGGAGTTAATGATGCTCATAGCCCTCAGGCGCCCCCCCCCCTCCCCCACATATTGTAAGCTATACAGAGTTAATTATACTTACAGCCCTCAGGCATTTTCCCCCTCAACACGTTTCGATTCAATCATTATTGCTTTCAGTATTGCTATTCGTCACAGTTATTCTTGTCTCGGTATTGTTGTTGCTGATGTAACGAATTGTGCTCTCTGTGAGAGATGATAGACTGTTCTCATTGTCTTTCTTCCTTTTGTTTTTTAAACGTTAATGTATTTTCAGGCATCATTCTTTACCCCTGCGAGCGCGCATCTGTCTGTATGGGCGTGCGCGTATGTGTACATGTTTGTTTGGAGAGAGCGAGAGAGAGAGAGAAATAGATAGAGAGAGCCGCGCTAGCAATGCAAGGGAAGCAACTCATAATCACAGCATTAAAAAGAAAATGAAGGAGTAGCTTCCCTTGTGTTATCATGCAGAGTGGCGGCCTATAAATTATATCGTTATAGATGCAACAGCTTCGAGTTGTACATTGTGATGGTTGCAGACTGACATGGTGTGTGTGTGTGTGTGTTATACTTAGATTCTTTTATTTAAATGAAAATTGATAAGCACTCACATGCTTTCTTCTTTAAAAATTTTTTTTTTTACATCTAGTCCCTGTGTGCGTACTGTTTTGAAAATGTTGTCATCCATTCCCACAGGCACACAATGGCCTACTCTTTCTCAAAAAGCGTGCATGTGTGTGTGTGTGTGTGTATGTGTGTGTGTGTTATCCCGCATACGTTTGTGGACACACACACACACACACACACACACACGTGTGAGCAATGACGAGAGCGCGTATGTGTGAATGTGCAGTGAGAGAGAGAGAGAAGACAGAGAGAGAATCACACACACACACACACACACACACACACACACACACACACACACACACACACACACACACACACAGACAAACAAAAAAACGGAGACAGCAAGAATTGGCAATCACACCTGACAAAGAACGCAAACAGAGGCTGGATGATTATGGATTTATTGAAAGGAGTCACGAGTTGTCCACATAGTCGTACACTGCAGATTTCTGAAAAGGCACAGACATGAAAAGGGGTGGGTGGGAAGAGAGAGAGAGAGAGAGAGAGAGAGAGAGAGAGAGAGAGAAGAGAGAGAGAGAGAGAGAGATCATAATTATGCACGAATGTGTGTGTGTGTGTGTAGTGTGTGTGGTGTGTGATGTTAGTTTTATGTTGTGTGTTGTGTGTGTGTGTGTGTGTGTGTGTGTGTGTGTGTGTATGCACGCGCGCATACACGTACACACATGCACTCGCGCGCGTGCGATCTACACGCGAGGTGTACAAGAAAAAGCCAATGAAGTTACAGATAAACTGACAGATGAACGACAAAAGAAGCGGAGCAGTAAAGGAGACGTTACTATGTTTGTAAAGAAACAATGTTACGTAGGAAGCAGCAGATTTCAAAACAATAAAAAAAATCAAATCAAATCAAAGAAACAACAGAGCTAGAGAGAGAGAGAAAGAGAGGAGAGAGAGAGAGAGAGAGAGAGAGAGAGAGAGAGAGAGAGAGAGAGAGAGAGAGAGAGAGAGAGAGAGGGGAGAAAGACAGACAGAGACAGAGAGACAGAGAGACAAAGATGCAGACAGACAAATAGAGCGGGTCTAAGGGATCGACCAAAAGAAAGATGGAATGAAAAAAAAAATCAGAGAGAAAAGTGATGAAACAATTGTAGCTGTTATCGATAAGTGTAGTTGGTTATTGAAACCATTTTTAGATGATTTACACCCAAGGTACAGACTTCATGCATTAGAAGAATCATGATCAAAGATAAAAAAACAACAACAATAAAATAGCCACAAAGAAAACAAAATACTAAACAAACAATTAAACAAAACAAACAAGCCCCCCCTCCCCCCCCCCCCCCCCAAAAAAAAAGGAAACCTCGCCCCCAGAATAACACACAATAAATGACATTTAGATTGTGCTTTATATCTTATGCAGCCACCCCCCCAAAAAACAAAAAAACAACCAAACAAACAAAAAACCCAACAAAAAACAAACAAACAAACAAAAACAAACCCAACAGAATAATACTCACAACAGCGAATATGACAATTATTCACAGAAAAAAAATCAAAGATGTATGTTTATGCGTCTGTAAATGGACACATCTGTCACAAATTGATACTCTGGATAACAACGATTAAATGAAAGATCAATGAACAACGATTAAATGAAAGATAAATGAAGACAGCAATGCTATAACGATTGAAAGATGACTGAAGATAGTAATGTCATAAATGAAAGATAACTGAAGATAGCAATGTTTTAAATAAAAGATAAATGAAGACAGCAATGTTTTAAATGAAAAATAAAAGAAGATACCAATGTTAAAAATGAAAGATAACTGAACATAGCAGTGTTTTAAATGGAAGATAAATGAAAATAGCAATGCTATAAAATGCAGGATAAATGGAGATAACAATGCTATAAGAAATGAAAGATAAATGAAGATAAAAATGTTTTCAGAAATAAAAGATAAATGAAGATAAACATGTTTTAAGAAATGAAAGATAAATGGAGATAACAATGCTATAGGAAATGAAAGATAAATGGAGATAACAATGTTATACACATTGAAAGATAAGTGAAGATAGCAGTTCTCTGAATGAAACAGAAGTGAAGATAGCAATGTTATCAATGAAAGTTAAAGGGAGCTAGCAATAATTATTATAGAAATGAGACATAAATGAAGATAATCAATATTTGGCGTACGATTTCTACACTTTGTACAGTTCTTAACAAACGAGAAAATAATTATACTTCAAATGAAAACCCAGAAAAAGCGAGAGGAAGAGAGACGAGAGAGAGAGAGAGAGAGAGAGAGAGAGAGAAGAGAGAAGAGAGAGAGAGAGAGAGAGAAAGAGCAGAGCGAGCGAGAGAGAGAGAGAGAGAGAGAGACGAGAAGAGAGAGAGAGAGAGAGAGAGAGAGAGAGAGAGAGAGTCCAGTTGTAATTACATAAATCTGACAAACTTATTAAAACCGTAGGGAAACATGAAAAAAGTATTACACACATTCATGTCCAGAATTGCTATAAATACAACCATCATTCAAGTTAGACAGCGATGTACAAACGAAACACTTCATACAAAGAATCAAATCTTTGCTGAAAAAAACACCGCCACCACCACCACCAAACCCCCCAAATATCATGATATACAGACTATGTACATGGCCTCTTCTGTTCCTCTCTTCTCCCTGTAAACTTCCTGAGAACTCTGCGGGTCACCGCGCTGACTGAAACTGTCCTCCGGTGTGCCTTGGGCACACCCAACCTGGCGGAGCCCATCCCTTCCCATGTCACAGGGTGCATGCTGGGCATGTTCGTGTCATCCATCTCAACGCTGGCCTGATCTACAAAAAGATGAATGATTTGATATACTGGATGAACGTGTGCGCAAGACGTTACACGTGCAATCTTACAAGGGGCATCCATCCATCTAGACTCTCAGAAAATCAGAGTCGGAACTACCGCAGTTCATCCTGAAGTCGGAATGCGGCTACCTTCATGGTGGGCAAAAATCAGTCGCACACGTAAAATCTCACCATTGGTGAACCTCAGGGCTCTAGCCGAGGAACGGGGTATAAAAAAAGGAGTTTGAGGAAAAAGAAATCAAGTGGGCAGTTGAATAGCGATTCATGTTCGCTTCAGAATCAACTGGACCAAACAATCGAAAAAAGAAAACAAATCAACATGCCGAGTTTAGTGGGAAGAAATGTACAACAGCAAAACGAACACACCACGAATAATCATATCACCTGTAATGATAACTGTATTCAACGTGAAAGCGTCAAATGAGGCCGAGAGGCCACAAAAAAACCCAAACTGTATTGAAGCACAAAAGGTTGAGGAGGAACTGTATGTCGTTCTTCCCAAGGAAAACAAGGGCATACAACATAAAGCCAGAGAGTTTTCACACACAGAGAAGAAACAGGGACAATATCATAATAATGGAAACCTTCAGGAAGCGCGATGTAGACCAACCTGGATTCACTAACAAATCTTTGCTCAAAATCAACGCACACAGAGTCAACATCACGAACATAGAATTATAATGATCTACTTAACTAACATCTACGGTAGGTATGCATGAACAGTTTGGTATGTAAATCCTTGACCTAGTCAACTTCAGCATTTTGGAGATAACGAATAAGGATGAGGAGAACAAAAAGAATAGTAGAAGAAGAAGGAGGAGGAGGAGGAGGAAGAGGAGGAGAAGAAGAAGAACAACAACAGAGGCAATAACAAGAGAGAGAAAACCACCAACAGCAGCATCAACATCACCACCATCACAAACGTACTTTGTTCCCCAACTTATCGTCACACTGTTCACAGACCACCTCACCCCAAAATGACCAGTCCAACAAACCGACATTCTCAGTGTCCTGCTCAGTCATGTATATACACAGAAACCAGCGAATAATAGGATTATGCTAATATACACAAAGCAGATGTACGGAAAATATAATGACCACTGTGCAAAGTGTCAACGGGTCTCTGCAGACAAAAGCAGCCGGATACACGACAGCAGGCATCAAGTCATGTTTCATAACAATGGTAAGAAAACAAAATTCAACAGCAAACAACTTCTGTTTCAGTCAGTTTACACTGTGTCCAAACCAAGTTGACCGCGAGGGCAGAGGGTATGCGTGTTAGCATGCGTTATAAAGGTGAGACATAATGAATCACCACCTCCCCCCCCCAAAAAGAAAAAAGAAAAAAAAGAGAAAAACATAGCCAGCCACCCTGGCGCAATGCTTGAACACAGTAAAATTTTGGCCCAAAGGTAGCCTGTTCAAATTCCACTAGAGTCATAATTCTTTTGGACTTAGCCTGGCTCCTACCCTGAGTGAGTGTGTTGTGGGCTCATTGGCAATACTGGGACCACACAGTCGAACTTCATCCATTTTACGGGTGTGCTTTAAAAAAAAATTGCTCAAATTACCCGACCAAACACTGCAGGTGTCTGTACCTCTCAGGCCTGACTGAAGCCTGAATGTATTATAATTAGAAGCTAAGACACAGCCCTGAACCAACAGTCTCAACATTTTGAGCTCCCCCATAGCATTGTCATTGCAGCATCGACCCTCATCACTATCGACTTTTCATGCAAAAAAAACCCCTCCCTGATTCAGTGGTCCCAGTTGCTCTGGTCTGGTCTCAGGGTGACTTCAGTCCCACATACACGTCTGTCTGTGCCTGTGGTGAGAAGGTGTAAAAGCCTTCAGGATTGGGGGATTCACGGGGGAAGGTCTCTGGAGAGACGTTGTGGGAATGACCACTACAGGGGGATGTCTAACTCAGTCTGGCTCTACCACCAAGCCTTTACTGTTATCAGAAGGAGGCTTAGCAGATGATGTCCTACATAAAATCGGCTCAGAACAGGCACCACAGAACGCCACCAAAGTGACCCAACAACAGTGCTGGGCTCCTCAGACGAGTGGCCCCACAGCAGCCTAACACTGATAAGTTCCTGTGAACTTGTGGCCCTGAGGATGGTAAATGACGAGCCTAAGTATGGCTAGAGGGATGGGATCGAAATGAGTGGCGTGAAAACAGCAGGGCAGGGATGTCACAGATCAGGCAGCCAAACGAAAAGCAGATAAAATCAGACAGAATAAGACAACATGAAATAAAACAGCATATTAGAAGATAAATAAAACAGATGAAATGATCTTTTTACGAGTCAGTGCAGAACATGTAATACGAACTATACATAATAATCGTCAGAATTTTAAAAAAACACCACCACCACCACCAACAGCAGCAGCAACAACATCAACAATAAAGAAACAAGCTGAACACAGTGCCCAAACTGAAAAGATATCAACAGTTATGATATACATTACAAGTGAAAACAGAGACATAGGGCAGTGTTTCAGAATAGCACTTTGAATAAACAGTTAATGTCAGGGGCTGAATGGCTGAATTGCACAGATAGATAGTAAAGGAGCGGGAAGGAAAGTCGCCAGGGGGTGGGGTAGGTGGGGACTGGATGAGATTGGTGCGGTGGCATTAAAATGTCCTTTAAAGTATTTGTTAAGATGAAAAAATACGGTAAAATGTCCCTTCATGTAATGGTATCTTCTCAAATTGAAATAATTAAATGACTATAAGGATGCATATACAAACAATTATTTTGAACGCTATGTCAAGACTTTTCATGAAATAAATTCGCTTAACATTTATCCATATCTTTTGTCATATGCTGGTTAAAAATAAGTTTTGGAGGAAAAAGTTGCGTCAAATACAAGTACTACAAACTTACACAATGAGCAAACTACAGAACATTAATTATTTACTGACCAAAGCAGTGTGTTTCATGACGTGTATGTACAAACAGCATTAACTGGCATATTTCAAATTTGGTATATATATATATATATATATATATATATATATATATATATATATATATATATATATATATATATATGCAGATCTGTGTCAACACAGGAAAAAGATGTGAAAGTGACACACAAAAATGATGAGGGATAAATGAATATATACATTTGAGCCTTATATGTACATTAGCATAAATCTACTTGTGTTACATACAGAAAAATAGCACCGCTGAAATAACACCACAGGTTTACAGGTAGGAGACTCGAGATGAATTTACAGATATGCCTGCACACATACACACTCACATACATGCACATTATCGAACATATTACAATAGAGGATAGCTGTTGATTCAAGAAAACAGTCCATGAGTGTGAATGCTGACATCTGAAGAGATCTTAACTTTTTCATCGTTATGACAAAATAAAGTTGTCTGGGATTTTAAAAAATCAAACGGGATGGGGAGGGGTAATTTACTTGGTGCAACAGATTTTATTCTGAAACCACCATCCAACAGCACGCTGTAGATAAAAGCGCCATTTAAGCCTATATTTTTTGACAAATATCAGGGCATTATGCTTCATCTATGTTGGACAAAGAATATCACACGCCAATGTTGATAACTTTCTATGCATACGACGGCTGAATAAACTTTGAAACTTTCAAGAAATAATCTGAATGATTTAAGGCTTCTATGAAAATGTCAGCTCCTTCAGTATGGATCTTATGGGAAAAGATTTAGTTGGTGTGCATTTATGATTCTCTCTCTCTCTCTCTTTTCTCTCTCTCTCTCTCTTTCTATCTCCACCCTCACACCACACACACACACACACACACACACACACACACACACACACACACACACACACACACCACACACAGGAGGAAACATATCTTATACGAAGTGATATCGCAGGTTTACACAATTACAAATGATAAATAGATTACCAAACAAAAAGAAACAAAGGCAAAAAAACCTAGAAAAAAGTATTGTGACATGCAGATTTATCATAGTACAAAGAATTCCAGAGATATGACAAATGTGCGTGATCAAAGATGGTACCACAACAACACGAATCAAAACACAGGACCCAGCCAATGGAGCTAGAGCCGACATATGACAATACACAGATTCGAGGACAGTACAGAGAATGACTGAGCACAGGCCGAGTTGAACAGTCTCAGGACAAATGCTTGGAGTCACTACACAACATGACTATAGTCTTAGGAAAACAAGAGGTTTCTGAGCTGACTTATCAACGTTTATCAATACAGAATTTGTGTTTCAATGAAGAGCATCCACAATGGGGGGATGGTGGGTGATTTGAAACAACTGTGTGGTTACCAGAGAGTGACGTGAGAGGAGGGAGGACAGATCATCCTGTAAAGTTCTTTGGCCAAGTATTGTTGACCAATTTCAGAATTTTACACTGGTCGTCATTAAAACAATCTGAAGAAAAGGAAGGGGAGGGGAGCCTGGAACACACACACACACACACACACACACACAACCACACGCACGCACGACGCACGCACGCACACACAAACACACACACGCACGCACGCACGCTTGATGGCTTGATGAAAAAAGCAAATGTACTGCTTATTCAACGTACCATCTGAAAATTAATTGACTTTGACACGCACGCACACACACTCTAACACACACCTACTCACTCACACTATATCTCACTAACACACACACACAAACACACACTCTCTCTCTCTTTCTTCTTCACTCATTCTTTCTTCTTCCCCTCTGTTTTGATTACATAACGCATGTGTGTGTAAACACACACACACACACACACACAGAGAGAGAGAGAGAGAGAGAGAGAGAGAGAGGAGAGAGAGAGAGGAGAGAGAGAGAGGAGAGAGAGAGAGAGAGAGATGACATTTTAGCTCTTATCCCATTTTTCTACACCCCTATCCCCATCTCCTTATTATTCAATCCATAACACACACACACACACACACACACACACACACACACACACACACACACACACTCACACACTCACAACACACACACACAGACACACACACACACACAAAACACACACCCTTCCTCCTCCTTCCCTCTCCACACCCTCTCCACCCAGCCCCCTCTAAATCTTATGCAGCTCCAAAGACTCGGGACTGTAAGAGGTGGGCGAACGCGTCATGTCATTCTCGCTGCTGCCGTTGCCCGTCTCGTACACTGACGTCATGGTGCGGCCGTTGACATGGGCCACGGACCTCCTGGTGCTGGCCACGGAAATGCTGTAGCGGTAGGCGCGCACGAAGGCCTTGCCTTTGACGCATGCGCAGATGGCCATCTTGAAGCTCTGGCGGAAGTTGCGCGAGAAGAAGGCGTAGACGATGGGGTTGAGGCAGGAGTTGAAGTAGGACATGAGGAAGAAGGCCTGGCGCATGGGCTTGAGGTAGTCGTAGTGCAGCACGTGCAGGTGACCCCAGGCCGTCAGCAGGTTGTTGGTCAGGATGGGCGCCCAGCACACGGCGAACAGCAGCAGCACCATCACCAGCATGGCCACCACCTGCACAGGCAGACAGGTAGGGGTGGCGTCAGGGGCAAGGTGGGGTATGCAGTTTCGCAAAAAAGCTACCAACAGATTGTTTTGATTGGACAATGATACTTGCTTCGTTCACACACACAACACACCCACATCTATCTATCTATCTATCTATCTATCTATTAGTCCTCGCAGAGTCTGATCGCCAATTTGATTTTGTTGTTGTTGTCTGGATTTCGTCTGTTCATCAGTGATATTAGACGTATTATCTTTGAGATTTTGTGTATGTGACTGTATGCCGACCATTTAGGTAGACGCATTCCGACTTCAGGGAAGTATACTTCTAACTGTCCTATCACAACCTACACATACACGAATTGTGAAGGATGACTTTACATATTGATAATGTCGGTAGGTGTTGGTTTGTAGTATTCCTGATTTGGTGAGAGAAGTGGATACATATGTGTGTATTGATGCACAAACACACATAAAAAAATACGAAGAGATACTGAGGTAACACGCGTTGTTGTTACCGATAATCACCATCACCATCATCATTCTTACCATTACCACCAATACCCAAGCCCCCATCCAATCAATAGCATCAGTAACATAATCTCTTGCAGTTCTAATTCAATAAGATATTTATTTCATTATTATCTATGTAAACCTTTCAGGCAATAACATGTTGTGTTCATACAGCATAAAAGCATGCTCTCACAGAAAGAGACTCATTTCAGGGGTACGTGTTTGTTTTCTTTAAGGCGTTGTTAGGTTAGTTGTGAAAAAAACATGTAGTTTTCAATGTGATGTAATGGTATGGTTTGGAGTTATTTGTAACGATTCTTTTGCCATGTACTGAATATCCTATTCTATAATTCACAGGATCATAAGATTTTATCGATTTGTGTGTTTCTGAAGTCTTTGGAGGTTTTGTTTGATTTTCTTTTTGCTTTTTCAATTTGTAAAATTTTTTCGTTTTTATATTATCATTATGTCTTTTTGCGCTTGAACGGCTGATTTCTTTGAGCCTGCGTCCATCACCACTGAATTTCTAAGCAGCATGGTTGCCGAACGCCTGTTGATGTTGTTGTCTCTAAGCCCCTGAAGAAAGGCCCAGAGTGTTTTCCTGGCTTATCTCCCAGACTGTGGGCAGGAGAGGTACAGCAACAGAAGCAGCAGATAGAGCCGCTGATACCGCGCCACGGCTGCTGGAGAGCCTCCAGGGAGAGAAAGCATTCCTGCTGAAACCTCCGCAGCAGGCATCCAACGGACACTGTGCGAGGTGTCTGAGCAGTCTCCGCCCTGTGCTAAAAGGAAATGGCACCAGCCACAGACATGCTTAGGTTGGCACACTTCATAAAAAAGAGAGAGGCAAAACTCGCGCTCGCTGCTTTATCGTGGTATAGTATTGCCTGGCATCAAGTCAGAGATCTCTGCTTTTGTTGTACGTAAGAGCCACGTGTATTCCAAATGGTTGTATACCGAGCCGTTTGTCTGTTTGGTTGGGGAAACCGACAGGACATTAGCGTCCACTGCCTTCGTGATAGCTGCCGATTTCTCAAAGCAAGGTGGTGTCTGGATGCTGCTGTTGACTCTCTCTCTCTCTCTCTTTCTGTGTGTGTGTGTGTGTGTGTGTGTGTGTGTGTGCGCGCGCGCGCGTGCGTGTGTGTGTGATGGGAAAGGCAGAAGCCTGAAGGAATGTTTTAGAACAAAAAATCAAGTTACATTCTTGCAGAGGAGGGCGTGTGCTGTGTCTGTAAAGGATACCTCTGTTTTAACATCAGTATATTCAGCCACACTGATGCTGTAGGGCCTACATGTAGAAAAAAGCTGTTTCTGATAGACAGATTTATATGCTGGTGGTGGCGGTGCTGCTACTGTTGCTGCTTTTACCACAACTACTACTGTTACTACTACACATCCTTACTCAAATTTTCTGAATCATTCATTAGGTCTTCTGGCACTTACAATGGCGTCGATGTTTCTTTGAGCGACCAATCTTGTTTCTGTTGGCATACTTCTTTGTCAAAAACACAACTATATTTCATGAACACTTGTGGTTGCTGCTATGGATTATGACATCCAGACTGTAGTGGATTTTTAGGTCAGCATTGCTGTGGGTAGACACAAACTGGCACTGTTGGAAGGAGGAAAAGAAGTAATAATAATAGTAATAATAATAATAAATAATAATAAATAATAGTATAATAATAATAATAATGATAATATTATGAAAGCAGTAGTAGTAGCAGTAGTAGTAGTATCAGTAGTAGTAATAGTAGTAGTAGTAGTAGTAGCAGCAGCTGAAGTAGTGGTAGTAGTAGAAGAAGAAGAAGAAGAAGGAGGAGGAGGATGAGAAGGGGAGGAGAAGGAAGAGGAGGAAGTAGTAGTAGTAGTAGTAATAGTGGAAGAAGAAGAAGAAGAAGAAGAAGAAGAGAAGGAGGGGAGGATGAGAAGGAGGAGGAGGAGGAGGAGGAGGAGGAGGAGAAGAAAACCACAGTGTGGACTGGAATGGACCCAACGACGTCTCGCTTCCTACAGAGATGTGCTGACACTTGGCCACATTTCTTCTTCTAGTGCTGAACTGGACCAAAGCATCCAGAATACTTTTACAGCATTTTTGCACAAACCTCCCTTGACTATCATGGGATCTTTTACGCGCAACTGTTATAACAGAATGTCCGGATTCTACATTCATGTATTACTTCCACCGAATGTACCCGTTTATTGTCATAGTTTCTTTTACGTGCAACTTATCACCTATTGCTCGGATTGTACACAGCTGTTCTTTCAGATCTGATCAGGACGGTAGATATTGGGTTTTCCCCGGGGTAAAACCCAAACCAGGCCATGTTATGGCGTGTTAGGTGAACTGCCCCGACCAACAAAAAAGAAAAAAAAGAAAGAACGAAGAAGAAAAGGCAAAGATTCCACAAACACTCTCCCAGATCAGTTCAACAGATACAGGCTTGGTGGCTGTGTTTGTTATGGAGCAGGGAAGACTCGCAGGCAGGCAGGCAGGCAGGCATTCTTTCTCTACAATGCGGCGTTTGTCTTGGCGGCGGCAGGTGGGTGTAGTGGGGGTAGTAGGTAGTAGCCGTGTGGTGGTGGAGATTGTTCTGTCAGATCTGTCGTAGGTACAAGGGCGGGGCGGGGCGGGGTGGGGTGGGGTGGGTGAGATAAACTGTGTTGTGTATTCCTGTTTTTCAACACCCCCAACCGATCTCCCTCTGACTTGACGTTCGTCTGTCTGTCTGTTTTTTTTCCTTTCTCTTTGCCTCTTTCTGTCTTCACCCGCTCTCTCTCTGTCTCTCTCCCGTCTCTCTCTCTGTTCTCTCTATCTGTCTCTCTCTCTGTCTGTCCTCTCTATCTCTCGTCTGTTGAAATGTTTATTTTTTTCAATCATTTAAACACCCCCCCCCCCACCCCATTTCTATATTGTTATGTTTTGTATTGATATTACTGTGTGATAGGTGTTATTTCAAATCATTGTTTGTCTGTTTTGTTTTATTATTATAAATTTTCCTTGACTGAGTGTTGGATGTAAAAAAGCCATCACGTGTGCTTATTCTTTTTCTGCAAAACAAAGTTGAAAAAGTTTCTCTGTGTCTCTTCTTTTAGTGACAGATTGCCACGGCCTACGTGTGTGTGTGTGTGTGTGTGTGTGTGTGTGTGTGTGTGTGTGTGTGTGTGTGTGTGTGTGTGTGTGTATGTGCATCTTTGTGTTTAACAATAGAAGAATATGAAAGAGAACGAACTGCTTAAGAAAATTAATCACGTATTTTTACCAACCACTTCTGGCCAACCAACCACTACCCAAACCAAGCAACCCACACACTGAATAAAGCAAGGTAACCAAAGGGAGCAGCACACCCACCTGTTTTCTGGTCTCTCTCTCGTCAGGAATCTGGCGGCTGCCGCTCCGGTTGTTATCAGCAGAGTTTCCGTTGCCCAGCAGTGAGCGCTCTCCCCCATCTGACTTGGTCAGCGACCTCCGTCCGCCATCTTGGGTTGTGGACAACACCACCCTGGAAAACAGCAGCGCATGAAATCAAGGTCGCTTCAACCTGCGCTGCATGGAACAAGTAAGGAAAAGGTGTTCCAATAACCTATGATGTCGTTGGGGAGCGAGGTGTCAGAGACCTCAGCTTCTCCAGGGGCCAGCATCCTGATTGCGGCGCCTATCACTTCTCCCTCGCTAGTTTACCTTCCTACCAGCTGGGTGAACTGGGGGACTGTACTGAAGCCAAGGCGCACGAGCAGTCACCCATCCGTGAGGCAACCATATTAATCTCTGCTTAAAGCTACATTCGACCTTTAGCTTCCGGGTCAAGTAGTATCTTCTATAGAGTGCTAGTCAGAAAAATCTGTCCTGAATTTCACAGATTTTTTTTAAAGCATACAAAATTGCACTGTGTACTTGTTTTGGGGATTGAGGACATAGAGCATTACAAGGTAGTTATGAGAAAGTTGGAAAAGATCATCAAATGAGGATTGCTTGCGTTCCTACGGTGTTGACCACACGCAAGCATATTGTGGTTAGACAGCTAGCTAGCAGACGAGTAAGGACTGAGTTTGCTGATAAATTTTTAAAAATTCAGACCTACCAAATTTGTGCAAAATTACATGAGTTTTGACTCAGAGACTAGTCTTTCACAAAACAGTTTTAAAAAAATTCTGTGGATGCCTTAGTATGTGTGGTATGAATACAAGAGTCACAAAGAAAAACAGAAGGAAAAGTGGCAAAAATCTAAAGCAAGAATATAGCCTGCACACAGCAATAACTGCTGGGTTTTTTTTCCATGCGTAGTGTTGTGGGCATCTGCTGGCTTAGTTTTGATGCCAGTTTCATTGCTGTAAGTATTGTAAAGCATCGTAATAATTGAAAATGCTGTTTTGTCAGCTGCTTTTTTTCTTTTTTAAAACAATCTCTCGGGGACTTTTTACCACAGCAACAGCCTCTGCAATAGGAGTGTGAGCCAATCTCAAGGATTTATTGCAGCTCAAAATGGTGTCCGTCAGTCATTTCAAAGTAGCTCTGTATCACCTGGATATATTGCAGTAAGCTTTGGGTATTGAAAAGCACATTCAGTAACCAGTTTTGGCAGCGTGCATGAGTCGGCATGATGTTAACACAAGAGACTTACTCGATTCAGTCCCTCGTGTGTGTGTGTGTGTGTGTGTGTGTGTGTGTGTGTGTGTGTGTGTGTGTGTGTGTGTGTCTTTGTGTTTAACAATAGAAGAAAATGAAAGAGAACGAACTGCTTAAGAACATCAGCATGCTTACTTTTAGTTTTTCATATCAATATCTAGTCCAAACACATTCACTATTATGAACATAATGAAAGAAAACTGCAGGGAAGGGAAAGAGTGAAGGTGGGGGAGGGGGAAGAACAGTGTTTACTTCATATATCTTCTGTAAGTAAAACTAAAAAAAAGACATTTGGCTGAAGGATATCAGTTTTTGAATCTTACATTATGGCAGTTTTGTTCTCATTTCATCTAAATAGCATACGATTATGAAATTAAATTCAGCCTTTGTGTTATTGTTAGTAAAGAAGTTGGCGAGAGAAGCACAGTAAGACTGTGAGTTATATAATGAGTGTGCAGGTGTGTGTTTGTGTGAAAAAGGGTGGTAGAGGACAACACAGGACAGAAAAACATGACAAGGTAATGACTTGAAGCATGAAAAAGCATGAAAAAGACATGTTTACGGTACTATTAAACAACATCAACTGCTTATACGTTCTTTCCTTTTCATGCTGGTTTGTTTTCAGATGGTTTTGCTGGTGGTTTTTCCTTCACCGGCTTGATCCCTCAACCTCCTGTCTGCTCATTCTCCCCAGAACAATGAAGAAGTCTTGCAAACTGTGGGAGTGAGAAAGTGAATGAGATGCAAATAATGAGCAGGCATTCGGCGGGAGAGAGGGGAAGTTGAGGAGGGACAGAAAGAGTGTGTCTGTAGGGCGAGGATAGGGCACAATAAATGTGGGTTGTACCTACATTTGTACATTTGTATACGCATATGTATGTATATATGTAACTGCACACATGCATGGGAGAGGGGTGTTTATTTATTTAGGGGTGGGAGTGGATCAGTGCAGTGGGTGATCAATGGCTGTACAGATAGATAACTGATATAGGAAAATAACAAACTACGTTGTTTGTCTTGTTTTGAGACACATTTGCTTGCAAACTTATGAATCACACCCACCCACTCATGCAGTGTCTTTACAATTTGGAGAAGCTTTTCATACTGTCAAAAAAAGTAAAACCTGAGCCAAGAAGCACCACTGGGTAGGTGCTCAGCCTTTCATGAACACTTTGAATCGTCTCTACTGATAAAAATGATAGGGCCATTACTGACATCTGTAAATTGTAGCTATTTTCAAGACACGGGGTTTACACAGGCAAAGAGCAGTTTTCCCCCACTGTTAGCACATATGCAAAAGGGATAATAGTTGGGGAAAAGATAAAACAAATCTATGAAATAGTTTTGAGACACTGTAGACATTGAACTTTGGATTGCATTGCCTTATTTCATGCCAGATACTAGCTGTGCAAGAGCAGTGCTTGTATCAGTATAGAACCAGTGTGATGGCCAGTGCTTGTATCACTATAGAACCAGTGTGATGACCAGTGCTTGTATCCCTATAGAACCTGTCTGCTGGCCAGTGCTTGTATAACTATAGAACCAGTGTTCTGGCCAGTGCTTGTATCACTATAGAACCAGTGTTCTGGCCAGTGCTTGTATCACTATAGAACCAGTCTAGTGGCCAGTGCTTGTATCACTATAGAACCAGTCTGCTGGCCTGTCACCAAGGGAGAGAAATCCACATAGGGGGTTCATATTGAAAAGGCCTCTTTTTGCATTGTGAAGCAAAGTAATAGACTTTTTGTTTACCTACTTGGATTTAAAGAAGTAGCAGGTATATGTGACTTAATTTCAACAAGACTGGAGTCTATTTGTGCCCATGGTAGTGAGTCAAAAATGCTACAACAGTAAAACTTGCCTGTTTTGGGGGTTGGGTTAAAAAAAAAAGACAAAAAATACAGCCTCATAATCTGTCAGCTTTTGCAATACAGTTCCTGTTGCTTATTACATAGGGCTAGCCTGTTGTCCAAAACTATGTCTGCGTCTTAACATTTGCCTTCTACATTTGTGATGTAAAGTAGTATATTGCCATTCTTTTTTTTACAGTAGCTCTTAATGCGGGCCTGGGGTCTGTATCTTCAAACAACCATACCTCACGTGCTACTGGCGTGAGAGCATTGCGGTTAGTGTGCTGTACTCAGAATTGCCTATAGAGGAAGCATCAAGAAAAACATTTTCAGGCGCAAACTTTTTATTCCATTTACAGGTTACACTCCAACTTTAGCTTCCAGGTCAAGTAGTATCTTCTACAGTGTGCTAGTCAGAAAAAAGTGTGCTGATTTTCACAGATTTTTGAAGCATGAAAAAATGCACTGTGAACTTGATTTTGGGACTGAGGACATCAACAATAACAGGTACTCATGAGAAAGTTGGAAATGATCATCAAATGTGGATTGCTTGTGTTCCTACAGAGTTGACCCCACGCAAGCATACTGTGGTAAAGCAGCTAGCAAACGACTGAGAACTGAGAGGGTACAGTGTTTGCTGCCCCCCCAAAATGAAACCTACCAAATTTGTGCAAATTCACATGAAATTTGAGTCAGAGGATAACCTTTCACAAAAAGTTGTTTATTTCTGTGGATGCCTTAGTATGTGGGGTATGAATGCAAGAGTGGTATAGGAAAACAGAAGGGAAAAGCGCAAAAATAACGATGGTACGTAACTACCTTTGTTAGGGGAGAGTGAATGATGCATTATCCCGTCCTCTAGATGCATAACGCATTCTCCTGCGGCTGCAACTGCTACTGCTCCGTCTGCTGCTACTGCTGCTACTACTACTACTACTACTACTACTACTACTACTACTACTACTACTACTACTACTACTACTACTACTACTACTGCTACTGCTGCTGCTGCTGCTGCTGCAGCTGATGATGATGCAAGTACTGCGCTACTACTACTACTACGAATGCTGCTGCTACTATTACTACTACTACTACTACTACTGCTACAACTGTTGTTACTCATATTGCTGCTGCGTCTCCTGTTTCCGAGATTACTACAACAGCTACTACTATTGTAGTTATCATCAGTGGTTTCATTTCTGTTCCTCCATTTACCACCACCACCACCACCACCACCACCATCCCTCTCCTTCCCCTCATCCTCTTCCTCCTCCCTGACTCACCCGCCAGTCCTCATCTCGCTGACGTCCCAGACCTTGACGGCGATGACGGTGTAGGCGAAGATCATGATGATGAGGGGCACGATGAAGAGCAGGGCCATCATGTAGGTCTCATAGGCGATCAGCCAGGCCTGCTGGCTCTCCTCGAAGTTCTTCACACACCAGTAGGCCTTGTGCACCACCCCCACCTCCTGGTGAATCTGCAGGCAGGGACAGAGGGGAGGGGGTGAGGAGTTAGTAGTATACCTAGTTCATCGCTAGTGCAGTCGTAGCATCATCACCATTACTGTCGTCATCATTATTGTCTTCGTCACTCTTGTCGTCACCATTACTGTCGTCATCATTATTGTCGTCAACGTCACTTTGATCAAGAGCGTCATTTACATGTATAGTCTCGATGTAAATTGTTTAGAAATGTTTGAGTCAGAAGTATGCATGCGTAGACCTGATTGAAAACTTTTAGATATGCTCGTACAGACACGTTCACATGCAGATGTAGGTAGACATATATACATGCATGCATACATACAGACAGACGGACATAGTCCACACACACACACAGACACACACACTCACACACACACAGAGACAGAGGGATGTACTGACATAGATGAAGGCTGTAGGCAGGGCCAGCAGGGCAGACACGTCCACACACACACACACACACACACACACACACACACACACAGGGACACATTGACAAAAAAATCGAACTGAATGTCAAAGTCCTTCGGATGAGACTATAAACCGAGGCCCCGTGTGCGAACGCACGCAGAACATCTTGCGCACACGTTAAATCCTGTTCCGCTTTTCGAAAAAGTAGGCCATCGTGTGCCGGTGGGAACAGATGACAAAATTTACAAAACCGCATACACACGGGGACTAAATGTAAATAGCACACGAGTGCTTATTCCATCATCGTCGATATAAAAGAATAAATAAAATAAAATAAATAAATAAATTAATGTACTGACATAGATGAAGGCTGTAGGCAGGGCCAGCAGGGCAGACACGGTCCACACGCACACCACCACCAGCTGGGCGTGAGTCATGGTGCACAGGTACTTGGCCCTCAGGGGGAAGACCACAGCCACCACCCTGCACACACCACACACCACACACATTGCTGATTTTAACACCACCATTGCTGATTTTGACACCACCATTATTGTTGATTTTAACACCACCACACGACACACATGCTGATTTTAACACCACCATTATTGGTGATTTTAACACCACCACACACACACTGCTGTTACACCACCATATGTGATTTTAACACACCACACACCACACTATTGCTGATTTTAACACCACCATATGGATTTACACACCACCACACACACAACATTGCTGATTTTAACACCACCATTATTGTCGATTTTAACACCACCACAACACACACACATTGCTGATTTTAACACCACCATTATTGTGATTTTAACACCACCACCAACCACACCTGCAACACCACTTATTGTTGATTTTAACACCACCGCCACCCTGCACCAAACAACAAAATTGTTATGTTAACACCACCACCACCCTGCACCATCACAAATATTGCTGAATTTAACACCACCGCACCACCCTGCACATCACAAATATTGCTGATTTTAATACCACCGTTCCCTCAACCCCCCCCCCCCCCCCCCCCCACACACACAACACTTGATTTCAACACCACCTGCATATCAATGCTGAGGTATATGGAGCCGTGTTTTCAGCAGTGGGTATGCTGAAAATTCAAGAAACAAAACCGAATCAGACCTTATTCCACGAGCCACAGACTGGCAAACCAAGCACTGGAGTCTATGAACACGTGCTTCAAATAAGGCATTTGCTCCGAAAATCAAATAGGAATACACACTCCCGAAATCCACTGCAAAACTGCACAGAAAAAAGGGCCTACATATATCATTTTCTTGTAAACGATTTACTGAAGATATGATTATGTGGGTACATGAATGACCAGCTTGAAGAATATCAAGTAGGGAGATGGGCTTATTATATCAATATATGTCAATAAGAGACCCACTCAAAAATGAATGATGGGGATGCACAAATATGTAACTCTATTTTTCCCTTTGGAATAAAAAGAATCACGTTAACAACAGACACGAAGGAATTAATAATGTCAAAAAGGACACAAACATTAACATTGCCAATTTCGTTCCATCCCTCCTCCCCCCCCCCCCCCCCCCTCCATGTTTGTTTTAGAGCTCTCGCGGTTCATCAATGGTGAGATTTTTGCGTGTGCAACCGTTTTTGTTCACCATTAAGGTATCCGCATTCCGATTTCGGGGATGGTCTTTCAGGACCCTTTTACCATTTTCATCTCACTAAGAGGGACAGAGAAGAAGAAAGCTGCCAAAGGTAGGGGAACACCAAACACCCCACACTGGAGCACTCAGTGTCCGTTTGGCCTCGATGTATTTCCCGTGTTCCCTGGTATCAGTGGACAAGAT
>CM054140.1:34073784-34078784 GCA_028751875.1 Rapana venosa
ACCGCCAGTCAGGTGACCTACTAACCCTCCCCCCCAAAAAAAACCCAAAAAAACCCACGCACAAAACTCATATTAAAGGAATACAGATGGGGGTAGGGATAAAAAAAAAATGATGGACCGATAAAAGAACAAAATGGATGAATCTCTTTCAACAATGAATTCTAAAAATCGAGTCTGACTTGAGATTAAACGCTTGTCCACAGCAAATCAGTATACATACATACACGCCTACCTACCTATCTTTGTCTAATATCACGTAATGTGAAAAGACGTTAAATTAAAGAAGAACACCTACCTACCTATCTACGTACCTACCTGCCTACCTACCTACCTATAAAAAAAAAAGTTTTGGTAATCTTGCGGAAGGCTGGAAACAGGTGCAGGGAGTGTACCGGTTCAGTATTCACAGCTGTCAGCTCGGGTTAGCCCGTGTTTTGATCTTCCCGTGACAAGTCTTCCAGGAAATATGTTGAAAACAGGATTCTTCAAAAAAACGGTTCCAGGGGAACGAACGGTTGGGGAAGGTGCTGGCACTGCGCTGCTATTCATGCCCCCTGCAGCCTCAATCACACACCAACACACGCACGGCCGAGTCAGTCACGCAAGCCCGCACAGTTGCACCAAATGCCCACGCGTAACGGCACGTTCCAAAGCGTTTATGGGCGCATGCACACACCCCGTGTGTGCACTCAAGCACATACGCAAACGCGTTCACCCAGGCACGCGCGCGTACACACACACGCGCGCGCGCGCACACACACACACGCGCGCGCGCGTACCCACACACACACACAATCATCATCATCATCATCATCATCATCGATCATAATGATCATCATCACATTCTTTTACTTCACATAACATCAAAAGGATATATATCTATTATTTATATAATATTATATGATATACATGTATGTATATTACACACACACAACACACACATATATATATATATATATATATATATATATATATATATATATATATATATATATATATATAGATATATGAATAAATATAAATAAAGACAGATAGAGAGACAGACAGACAGAGACAGAGACAGTTTATTTTTCTTTGTTAAACATTTTTCATTCGAAAAGCATTTTAACAAAATTATTATTCAGCACATCATCTTGAGCAACAACAAACTTAGAGGCCTCTCCCTATATCTCTGTCTGTCTGTCTGTAACAAGTCCTGAAACATGTTATCATAAACTACAGCTTCGAATCCCTAGTCCAAAAGCGAACTCTTTGTTGCAAGTTTTGATTGTTGTCCTGTGTGTGTGTGTGAGTGAGTGTGTGTGTGTGTGTGTGTGTGTGTGTGTGTCCGTGCGTGCGTGCGTGCGTGTGTGTGTGTATGCGTGCTTCTGGATAGAAAAATCTCATCACTCTTCTTCCTTGCAAAAGCGGCAGTTCATCACGGAATGAATCCAACCCTCTTTTATCCTCATGTAAAAACTCCGCTCGCTTTCACCTGACGCTCCCATTTAACTGGAAATGAGTTAAAGCCTATTGTTCGCTTCTTCGCTTGTTTGTGTAGATTTGTTTTTCCCCACACTAGTTGTCGGCTTTATGATGTGGAGTATTGCACAGCGGAGACAAAAGACAGAGGAGACACACACAGAATGAGAAGGAAGGTCCGCAAAGCAGGTACAGATTTACACAGAAGGGGCGATCACCGATACCTGATAGGAATCTCAATTATTATTGAGAAAACGTTTACTCTGCAGTTTTAAGCCCTTTGTAGTAGACAAAGACCAAGCAGTTGTTTTCAGTTACGTATGTGATGCTGTGTTGTAATGTGATGTGTTTTGATGTGATGTGTTTTGATATGATGTGCGTTTGTACATAGAAAAAAAGGAGAGCTGTGGAATTAATTTGTGTTGGGAGTATTTAAGGTCAGCTTTCAGTCGTCACAAAGCAAAACAAAAGCATAACAAACACAAAACAAGCATCACCCTGAGCAATTTCATTTCATTTTTATTTTCATTTTACCAATGAATGAAAATACTGTGGATATTTCGGCGCTTCTGAAGCTTTAGGTAATTTTTGTCTACATACTGAACAGATCAGCACCGAAGAAGAAAGGTGGCAGGACGGTTAAGACGTTCACCTGCCTAACAAGTAAACCGTGAGGTTCCGAGTTCGATACCAGCCTTACCCTTTCTTCCCAGTTTGACGAGAAAATCGAGCTGAAGGTCAAAGTCCTTCAGTTGAGACTTAAACGAGGCCCTATGAGCGAATGCACGCAGAACATCCTGCGCACATGTTAAAAAGCCGTTCCGCCTTTCGGAAGAGTAGGCCATTTCGTGCCGGTAGGAACGGATGACAACATTTAAAAACACAAAAGTGTCGTGTTTAGACACTATCCCCGAAGTCGCAATCCGGCTACCTAAATGGTGGGAAAATATGGTCGCATACGCAAAAATCTCACCATTGGCGAGCCTTGGAGCTGTAGCTAAGGAACGACACAAAGTAAGTTCAGCACTGCAATCTGTTGCTTTAAAGAAAAGGCTCATCAAGGGTTCTGGGTGGAAAATTGTTCAAGGTTATTCTTCAACATTTTCTTTTTCTTTCATCATCATCATCATCATCATCATCATCTCATCATCATCATCACTATTATCAGTAGTATCATCATCATCACCATCATCATCCACAATACTACGAAGTCTGTAAGGTTCTAGATATGCCGTGGCAACACGCACTGACTTTTGCTGCCTACTTGTCAGATCTTAATGTTAAGCAAAAGTTTTGATGAAAATGTATTTCGATCATGTACAAAATTCAGTCTCACTTGAAACTATAATGACAATAAAAACCCCCTCTTTAAAACAAAGATTCATTTGCGACTCATCGGATAACCCAGATATATAAAGGTTACAATAATACAAACCAATGTGTGTTTTGATTGTGCATCCCCTTTACGAAACCTAGGAGTAAGCTAAAAGACACGAGTGAAAGTGTCTGCCTCAGCATTATTTTCAAGGATCATTCTCTGTGTGTGGTGTCGTTAAATGGATTCATTGTCGCTAACTGGATTGAGACGTTAAACTGTGCAAACCCGGAAGAAAAGAAGCTTAAAATTAGTTTTTATACGCTTAGTACATAGTTTCCTATCAACACACTCAAAAACATAACCCAAAATAATGGCAATAAAAATATATTACATAAATAAAAACTCAGTCGAAACTGCGAACGTAAAACGAGTACTCCATTACTTCCTCTGGAAAAATCTAATGGTTTACCAATCCGCACGCTCACAGAGACAATAAGAATGATCAGATTTGGAATTGTTTGTCTTGTGATTTGCAGTCTGTACCTTGACATCCCACCTGCTGAAGGAAAGAAGAAAGTGTGTGTGTGTGTGTGTGTGTGTGTGTGTGTGTGTGTGTGTGTGTGTGTGTGTTTCAAATTGTTAAAACTTAATTATTGTTGGTTGCATGTGTACGAGTGGGTCGAATGCACGCGCTTTGATTTGGTTTTTACAAGATATAGCGCTATATAAATTCCATTATATCATCATCATCATCACATCATCATCATCATCATCGTTCTTCTTAATATTATTAGGGTTTTTTCCCCCACAGGATATTTCGAGACCCAAGAAGAAGCTCTTATCTCCGTTGAACCTGTCCACATTACGACAAGAACCATTTTAAGACAAAACAAACGAGCTAAGTGAAATGCTTTCTTTTTGGAGTAGCTCTTTTGATGGAGATTATACCACCTGAAGTGTCGTACATCGTTCAAGGCAGACACAAGTCTCCCGTCAACAGTATGCTGATGCGTATTATGATAGGATAGGTAGTAAGCCGACTCGTTGCCATGTCAAGTTAATGATGGTACTTTTAATGATGTTTTATTCAGTTTTGTTCCAGGCCAAGTCTGGGATAGGGGTCAGAGACTGGGCTTTGTGCCAGACGGCAGACTTTACAGACAGTCAGGGAAACTACAAACAATCATGTGTTTTCTTTCTTCTTTTCCTTAAATCCCTGTGGAATTTCTTTCTTCTTTTCTTTGAATTTCGTCACCTGTGGCGGAAAAATGAGAATCTCAGTGAAGAAGGTGAAAGGTAGTTAACTCCCCTGTCTGATCTGATAACTCAGTTAGCTACTGAGGTTACTGCCCTCTGCGTTCTGCTCTCCGCTCCCCCCCCCCCCCCCCCCCCTCTGTTTTCTTTCCCCGGTACGATCATGCCTGTGACCTATGCGCAAATAATTAAGCGTTTTGCTCTCTCTCTCTCTCTCTCTCTCTCATCTCTTCTCACTCTCTCTCTCTCTTTAATGAATTGGTTGACTTTTTTCCCCTGTTTGCCAAATGATACTATTTACATGTTTTGTTCTCCTTTATATTGTGCGTTTTGTTTTTGCTTTGTTTTTCTTTGGGGGTGGTGGTTGAGGTGGTGTTATTTTCTTGTGTTTTTATACTGTGTGAGTGTATGGGTATTGGGCTTATTTTAGTACCATGATGTATCCCTCAGGGCGGGGACTGGATGTAAAAAATAAAAAGCATGGTTATTCTTATTTTAATAATAAATTCTTTCTTTTATTTTTTCTATTTCTATCTTCTCTCTTCATCTTATCTTCTCTATCTATCTATCTATCTATCTATCTAGACACACACACACCCCCCACACAATTATATCTATCAGTCTCTCCGTTTGTTTTTGTCGCCGATTTTGTCATTATTTTTGAAGAGGTATGGCACCATTTGATGTCAAAAGATGCATTTCATCCCTGAATTCGAAATGCAGCTACCTTCATGCTGGGCAAAAACGATCACATACGCAAAAATATCACCATTGGTGAACCTCAGAGCTCTAGCTAAGGAACAATACAACACGAAACAAAACAAAACCCAAAGAAACATTTCAACCTGAAAACAATAGAGGATTAAGAATCCTGGCACTGATCAGTTACGATAACAATTCTCGGGATTGACCTGCTCAACAACAACAACACCAACAACAAAAGAAAGCAACAAAAACAACAAAACAC
>CM054140.1:34081284-34101284 GCA_028751875.1 Rapana venosa
AGGATGGTCTTTCTTTTCTAGCTTCCTTTCTCCAAACCAAACTTGTGCAAGTTTGCAACCCCCCACCCCCACTTAAATAAACCCCACCTAAAAGAACTCCTCAAAACCAAACCAAACCAAACCAAAAGACACATTAACTAACTCCCCCTCCCCCCTCCGGCCCCAAACAACAAACCTTACAGTAAAAAATCTTTTATAAAAAAAACACCTCGAACATCTGCATGTTTTCAACTTGTACATTTTAAAGGCCAAAAAAAGACATGTCACAACATTGATAGCGTGGAACAAGGTTCAGAAACGGCGATACACTCTCCAACAGTGATTAGGATAAGCAAACAAACAAACAAACAAACCATAAACAAATGACTGACTGACTGAATGAACCACATCCGCTGGATATACACCAGAATAAGATACAACGCTGAAGGATTTCTGTAATCATGACCCTGGGAGTGTTTCGCCAGAGACAAAACTAGGAAGAAAATGGTTCTTCTGTTTAGCTTTTAAAGTTCATTGCCTTCTGTCTGTCTGTCTGGCTCTGTCTGTCTGCCTGCCTGCCTACCTGCCTGTCTGCCTGCCTGTCTGTCTCCCTCTCTCTAACTCAGCTATTTATCTTGCTCCTTTCCGTGTTTGTTGCTTTCCCATGCAGTTACCTGTGAGGCAAACAGGTTCAGGGTTCGAGCCACACTGTTGACGTTCCTGTATCTGGGCATATATACAACAGCGGGACTTCCCTCTAGCACCTTTCCTCGCTATGTCTTACCCCCGTCTTTCCGCTTCTAATCTTTGTCTTGTGTGTGATGTATGTTGTGTGTGTGTGTGTGTGTGTGTGTGTGTGTGTGTGTTCTACGTCTATCCTATATATTTGTACCGAAACAAACACAAAAATCTCTGCTTCTTTGTATTTTTCTTTTTACTGTCTCCCATCTACCTGGCTGGCTGTCTGTTTGTGTCTTATTCTGCAGCCTAACGGTTTGCCTGTCTGTCTATCTGTCTCACTGAAGACTCTCTTATTATCTTCCTGTCTTTCCTGAACTTTCTTGTCTGTTCTCATTTTTTGTCTGTTTTTGTCCCCCCCCCCTCTCTCTCTTTCAATGTGATGTCTGATTAATTCCCACCCTCTTTTTTTTCCAGTTTTTCCAACTAAACCTTTTCTCCCCTTTCCCCATCCTTCCTGACTCTTTTCATTTCCTCCTTTATCTCCGTTACCTCATTCACTGAACAATGGAACAGTGTGGCAAAACAAGATCATAAATAATAATGAAAAAAATGTCGAAAGCCAGACACCAATTCAGAATAAAAAGTAGGAAGGGAGACAACCAGCCAGGATGGGAGAAAAGTACAAGTCATAAAATCTTAATGAGCAGCCTGTTGGGGCATTAAGACAGTCTGGGATTTATTTACAACTTTCAGAACCATCTGGTTTTCCATGGAGGGAAATATATTCTTGGGCTTTGGAACAACAATTTTACCGTTCGTTCGTTTGTTGTTCTCAGCAGTGTTGGTCATCCGGACCCATGTAAAACGTATTGCACTTTTATTCTCGGGATACCGCCGGCAACTCCCGATTAATGCTATCGCTGGTTTTCAGATGAATTGGTCATTTGCAGATCATTAACCATACGTCATCAATATCCCCAGTGAAGCTCTTACACTCACTAATCAGTCTAGAAGCCAGTTCTCAATAACGTCACGACCGACATTTTTCATTGGTTCGGTAATGTGGACTGCCACCATGTCCACGTCAGCAAAATTCCCAGTGCAGCATCCACACTTTCTAATTAGCCCTAAAGCCAGTCCTAGACACGGTGGTAACACAGACCTAGAGGTCGATCACCGGATGGACTGCATCCTTTCCATCAGGCCGAAAGATGGTCCACAGAGACCTAGGCTGCCGTGCTCTGTCTTTGTCTTCCCTTGCTGAGGTGAACAGCTCGTTCTGTAACTGTAGGAAAAGTCCGGAAGATCGCATAGTGTACAGGCCGGTATGCAGCCGTAAAACTGTTCTACGTGGCACATCGATGAATACACCACAGAGAATGGGTCTGTAGGATGGTAACCAAGCCTCTAGTTTCATTGACATCAGTTAAAAGTGCAGACAAGGCAAACAGAAAGCTGCAGAGTTGTGGATCTTGGTGCAATCAGTCTAATTACCGTGGTAAGAACCCATTCTTACGTGTGCCTTAAGTCCAACGATCCTAGACTAGACGTCTATCCAGACTGCAACAAAACAGAAGTGGACGTTCCTTGACTTTCTATTAATGAAAATTAGATCACGCACTATTTCATATGCTACTATGAAAAAAAAGAAAAACGAATGAAGAAGAATCTAAAATAACGAAAGACATACAGCACCTTGAAAACAAGGAAAGTAAAAATGAGGAAGATGTCAGGAGTATAGAATCAAAGAAAGAACAGTTAAAAAATTATAAGGGAAAAAAGAATCGAGGGAGTGCTTTTAAGATCAAGAGCAAGATGGATCGCTGAAGGAGAAAAAGTGACGAGTTATTTCTGTAATTTAGAAAAAAGACACTGTGTGAATAAAAACATGGCTACCCAACTGATAGGCATGGTAATACGCTTAACACTCAGAAAGATATTTTGCATGAAATTAAGAATTTTTATGAACGGTTATATAAACACTCTAAGGTAGAGCATAGTCAGATAAATGACCTTGTAACACGTATTCCACAGCTAGATGTTGAAGAAGCAAACGATTTAGAAGGGGAAATTAAGTTACAAGAAGCAACTTTGGCATTGACAAATATGAAAAACAATAAAAGTCTGGGTACAGATGGGTTCACTGCTGAGTTCTTTAAGTGCTTTTGGGGTAAAATAGGTAGTTTTGTAGTAAGAGCATTAAATGCTGGATATAAAAAGGGAGAACTAACTTGAGTTCAAAGGCAAGGCACAATCACTTACATATCTAAGGGAGACAAACCAAGAAACTTGGTAAAGAACTGGTGACCGATATCTTTGTTGAACGTTGTGTATAAAATTGGATCATCATGGATTGCTAACGGATTGAAAAATGTATTACCCAAACTTATTAAGGAATATCAAACTGGTTTTATCAAGGAATAGATATATCGTTGACAATATTCGACTTATTTACGATTCAATAGCTTACTTAGAAGAACATCATTTACCTGGACTTTTGTTGAACATTGATTTTGAAAAAGCATTTGACTCAGTTAGTTGTGATTTCATGTTTAAAGTACTTAAGGCATTTGGTTTTCAACATGGAGTTTGTAAATGGATAGAAATATTTTATAGCAATATCAAATCTTGTGTTATAGTCAATGGTCAAGTTTCTGAGTGGTTTAATATAGAAAGAGGATGCAGACAAGGTGAACCACTGTCTCCATATATATTTGCCCTTTGTGCAGAAATACTGGCAATAATGGGTTGTGAAAATGAAGATATACGTGGAAAAACTATTGATAATATTGAACACAAGGTTTCTCAGTACGCAGATGATACTGAAATTCTTTTAGCAGGTGACAAGAAATCGTTCGAAAGTTGCATTGAAATAACAAATTTATTCGGCTCTAAGTCAGGGTTATTTGTGAATCATGGGAAAACATGTGTAATTTGGTTGGGGAGAAAAAACCTCTGCAGTTCGTTATATGGGCCATTTAGGTATGGAATGGAATCCACCGAAATTTAAAATCCTGGGAATCTGGTTTACAAATGACCTACAAAACTTTTCACATTTGAATTACTCAGAAAAACTAGAAGAGGTGAAGCATTTGTTCAAAATCTGGGTTAAAAGACAACTAACACCAATAGGCAGGATAGCAGTACGCCTGGGCTTTATCACAGTTCTTGATTAAACCATTGACGCTGGGGGCAACAGTAAAGTGAGAGGCTGTATGATCAGTGGCTTTCCCACTCATGAAATTCCACTTTACAGCTTAGTCTTTAGTGATCGACTATGACTCTCTGACTAGGAGGCTTGACTCGCACAGTCCTTATGTGTTGCAGCCCTGGAGGCTGGTTGGCCTTTGGAGAACATCTCCAATGCTGACTGTCCTTATGCTCACTTGGCCGAGAGAGTGGGGATGTACTATGGGCAAGGCATCTTCACTATAATCAAATTTCTGCCCAGTTTCCAAAACAGCAGCTGCCTCCTCTGCTGTTTTGGAGGTCATCGTCGGACACGACGGACAAGCATATACAGTACTAAAGCCACTCATTTTATCAAAACTAATTCACTTACAGATGCTGCTACCTAATCCGCCAGACGATTTTTTTCATACTTTGCAAAGCTACTGCTACAAATTTGTTTGGAACAATAAAAGAGATAAAATAAGTAGAAAAGTATCCAACAAAAGTCTCAAAAATGGAGGTCTTGGAGTACCAGAATTGAAAATATTACCACACTCTTTGAAACTGACATGGCTGAAAAAACTCCAGACAACAAATCATAGGTGGCAGGCTATTGCAAGTTACAACTTTCCACTGATCAACAATATTTCAAACCATGGACCAGAGATCATTTTGAAATTTTGTAAATCTAATGCACTTTGGACAGACGTATACTGTGCTTACAAAGAATTCTTTTATAAAGTTAATTCTAGTGATTCTTGCGAACTGTTAACAGAACCAGTTTTTTTTCAATAAAAGAATACAGACAGGAAACAAGTGTATTGCTACTAGAATTTGGATTGATAAAGGCATTTATTGCATAGGAAACTTTATACTTGAAAATGGCAATCTTATGTCATATGAACAGTTTAGACTTAGATATGATGTGAACATTGATTTTGTTAAATTCACTGGTTACAGATCAGCATATCAGAATAAATCAGAAAAACAAAGGTTGCAATACAAGAAAATATTTGCTCAGATATGTCTGCCTGTCTTAAGAAGCTGAACAGTGTACTGAAAGGGTCCAAACCCTTTGACTAGGAGCTTCTTAGCAACGATAATCGCCCGAAAAGTTGTACCAAGTGGGATGAAAAACTGAATGTTGAAAATGACTGGAAAAATTGGTGTTTTTTTTGTATGTTCATAAAATTTCTTATGTTAAAATGAAATGGCTCCAACTCCAATTCACAGGTGTCTTGGGACCAACGTTGTACTGAAAGAGATGGGTGTGACTGACAGTGACTTCTGCAATTTTTGCAATTCAGCAGTAGGCAGTATTAGACACATGTTTTGGCAGTGCACAGTTGTTCAGAGTTTCTGGCAGGTACTTACTGAAGTAATGAATGAAAGATGTGAGAATGTGTTCAATCTGAATATAATAGAGTGTCTGGCTATACTTGGATGTGACAGAAATATAAGTATTGATGACAGTTTTTATTTTATTGTTACTGGCCAAACAATACATCTACCACTGTAAATTGAATAGCAACAGACCTATACTTCATGTATTTGTTAACAGGTTAAGATGCAGATATCTTACTGAGGAATATATTTATCGTAAAAATTGTACACATAACAAGTTCATTATTAGATGGATTCCATATCAACCTCTGTTTGATAACAGTAGTCAAAACAGTCAGCATTTGTGAATATGATTGTTGTCTATGGTCCTTCCAGGGTAGGCCTTCTGTTAAAAAAGTAATTGACATTGGTACGAAATGTGTACAAACACAAACAAACCTGATTTTTTTCTTTAGAGCACAGAATGTAGAGCAAGCCATACATGTCATGCCTGTATTGAGCGCAGTACCTATTTGGGACCTCTCGGTCTGTCTGTTTGCCTGTCAGGCTGTCCCTCTTTCTCTCTGCCTCAGATGATATGCCTGTATACCTGACAGGCTCTCTCTCTCTCTCACTCTCTCTCTCTCTCCAAAATTGTTTATATGTTTTGTATCTTTATAACTGTGCAATGTTAAAAAAACCTGACTACAAAAGTTTGCAAAAAAAGAAATGGACTTTAACCAGCTAACAAAACCTTATTGGCTGGAAGCACTCTTGGCTGGATTCTGGCAGGAGCCACTCAGCCTAAAAGCACTCTACAGCTGGAAAGGAAGCTAGAGAAACGATATCTGAATGATTCAACAAGTACACACTGGCGATGCGGGTGGTATTATTTATTTATTTATTTATACCCTTTAAGTCACGGCAGATTTCTCTGCGTGAAATGCGGGCTGCTCTCCCCGGGGAGAGCGCGTCGCCACAAGAGCAGCACGCACCCATTTTTAGGGCCATTAACCCATATCACAGCCATCATCCAATCAATGAATCATGTTTGTATAGTACAGTCCACAACAAAGGCTTTATGAATGCTGGCTTGCTTAATTAAAAGTAAACTCCCAAGATTTAAAACGAATCGTTCATACGTTGTCCTCACATAAGAAGAGCAGCCCCTGGCAAAACCTCCCTACTGATACCCACTCTTGTTTTTAAAAAATTTAATTTAATTTTTAACTTTATTCTTTTATATCGAGGATAGTGGAATAAGCACTTATGTGCTTTTTTTTAAAATATCGAGGATAATGGAATACGCGCTTATGTGCTTTTTTTAAAAATTACATTCAGTCCCCGTGTGTATGCGGTTTTGGAAATTCTGTCATCTGTTCCCACCGGCACCCAATGCCTACTCTTACTCTTGTACGTAAACAAAATATAAATGCAGACAGGACAAGATAATGATGAGCTCTGTATACATGTAATTGAACTATAACGATCCGCTATTCCAGGGGAGAGAGAAGCCTGCTGTGACTTTCAAGGTCTCACGGCAGCGCCAAACAACACAACACTATTTTAAGCACCACGCCACGGACAGATACCCCTCATTTCTTTTGGGTGTTGCAACCTCACAAGAATTTATCGCTGACCTGGAAGCGGAAGTTCACATGAGTGACGACATATGTACACGAAAGACTACGCTAAGAATCACGAGAGTACCTTCCAGAGAAGAGCCGCGCAGCCCTAGTATATTCGCCTTGTCTAGAGTGTATTTTTCTCTTCGTAAAGTGCACGTGAACGCTACCTTTGCGCTCCCTGAAAGCAGCCCTTCCTTACTCTTCACTCCTTCGTTGCATCCTCCAAACGCAAGACTAGAAATAGTCCTGTTTAATCTTATCAGCCACCCTGGGCAACAAGTCCTAAGAACTCGGAAGATTGGATCTAACGAGTCAACACTGCGGTTTCTTATCGTGCGCAAGTAATTCAAACTGTCACACTCCTGATATTCCAGCCACAACTTCTTACGAGCCTTTGTGTGTGACCACTTAAATCATGGTTCTCTCTTTCTGCCTGCTCCTCACTATCTTACTTCGCCCTCCCTTTCACTATCATCTTCGACAGCAGAAGAAGAAGCAACAGATAAAGAAAGGGAAAAAGAAGAAGAGCAGAAGAAGGAGGAGGAAGAAGTTTAGAAAAAAAGGAAAAATATGGAAAGAAAGAAAGAATCAAAACAAAATGAAAGCTGAAGAAAGATTGATAAGAAAATAAGAAAGAATTAAAGAATAAGAAGACGAAAGAAGGAGGAGGAGGAGGAGGAGGAAAATGACGAGTACAAGAACAAAGAAAGAAATGATGAAAGAGAAACATACAAAGAAAGAAATGATGAAAGAGAAACATAAACACACGCCCTTCCCCCACCCCCACACACACCCACCCAAAGCAAATTGTACCGCTTATTCAATGTGCCATCTGAAAAGAAAAGTTTCACTCTGACTTTGACTTTACACACACACACACACACACACACACACACACACACACACACACACACACACACACACACACACACACAAACAAGAGTCCTTGTAATCAATGAAGAATTAAGAAAATAATGCTAAAGTGATAAATTGCATACATTCTAAATCAAGAAAAAACTCCTTCAAAGTATTTCTTGTTCACAGAAACTAGCTAAATACATGGCATACCCAAATAATTATTCTAAACACGCAACATGTTGCTATTTTCAACCTCTTTCCCTGCACCATTTATCATTTTTATTTCCCCAATTCTTTGCTGACCTCATTAAAAGGTGAAGACTAGATATTCATCAAAAAACGCCACAGTTCAAGAAGTTTTATATGGCTCTCAGCAATTCATAAAAATCAGTTACTGAAGTTATATATTGTTCTCCTGTATGACCTCTACTGTAATTAGTGAGGCAGGGTGTGTGTTGGTGTGAATGCAGGTGTGTCAATATCACCAAATAGTGAACGGAAATTAAACAAAAGTACAAGAAGAAAAACAACAACAGAAAAAAACCCAAAAAACCCCAACCATTGCCCTCCCCCCCACCACCACACACACACGAGAAGCATAAAGAGAAGTACTCATAGAAAACATGCCAATATCTATCCCAATTACAGTAAAAGAAAACAGAGAGAAAAAAAACCCCAGCCAGATTACAACTGATCAGACTCTTCACAAAGCTATGCAGAAAAAGTCTTCCTCCTTGCTGTTGCTGCTATGATCACTTCAGAAAGCTATGCAGCAAAAAAAAAAAAAAGAGAAAAAAAAGAAAAGCATTCTTCCTGCTGTTGTTATAATCTCTTCAGAAAGCTACGCGCTGCAGAAAAAGCATTCTTGCTGTTGTTGGTGGTATAATCAGCTGTTCAACACTGAGTTTCACTGACATAAGCTCCAGGCTTTTACACTCCCACACAGGGCTTCTGAGAGAGAGAGAGAGAGAGAGAGAGAGAGAGAGAGAGAGAGAGAGAGAGAGAGAGAGAGAGAGAGAGAGAGAGACAGAAAAACTCAGAAAGACCTAGAGAAAGAGAGAGTGACCTAGAGAAAGAAACAGAAAGACAGAGAAAGACGGAGAGTGAGTGAGTGAGAGAGAGAGAGAGAGAGAGAGAGAGAGAGAGAGAGAGAGAGAGAGAGAGAGAGAGAAGAGAGAGAGAGAGAGAGAGAAGAAGAAGAAAAAGAAAAAAAACAAATAACAGGAAAAAGAGAAGGCGGATGATGAAGGAAACGAATGACAACCATCAGGGGAAGAAATGATAATGACAGGAATGATAAGATTTGAAAGGAATGGATCGAGGAAAACACACACACACACACACACACAAACGCACAATACACATTCCATACACACAAGTACAAATAAAAACATTAGACCAAATAAACAGGCATGTTTTACAAATGCTTCCATTCCACAACAATAATATGCACGCTCGCACGTATGAGCATACACTAACACACACACACACAACCACACATCTATTTTTATGACTAATATTGCTGATACAGTATACGTTTAAAAATAGGTATCTGAATCGCCTTGAAGTGCATAGGAATTAAACACACGAGAAGACAATACTCACGCGTACACGATTATAAATTATCGATAACCAGTACAGCTTCTAAATATAGGTCAACTCATGCGCCGGCACATGCACACGCGCATGCTGGCTTACCTGTAGCTCGCGTGCACCCCTGAAGCGGTGGGACACCCGACTTACGTCGTCTGCTTCGCTGCTTATTCCATGTGACATTAGCACAGGTTTCTTTCCGTGCACAACTTGACATTGTCTACAGATTGAAGCTATAAGTAGATATTATAGTCTCTCGTTACAGAAAAATCAGTTGGTTTTTTTCCCGCATTAGACTCAAACTGTTTATATTCGCACGACACTACTCCGTTTTAGGCTGCAAAGAAAGTTCCGCGTGTCTTGATCACGTGACATATATGCAACGACCTCATTATCGCCCCTCTCTTCCCCCATCCCCACCCTCTTTCTTTTTTTTGGATTAGTTTTTTATTTTCTAAAGCTTATTATAATTTTTTTTATTCGAATGCATCTGTGGTCACTCATAAGTTGCTGATTTTTTTAATGTTTCTATCTTGCAAGTATATCTGCCTCGCTCCCCTACAAATATTCATAAAAACTAATGACAGAAGCGACACGTGACGTCACAATCACGTCTGCTTAGCATGGGTCTTGTTTCGAAAATTTTTTGCTGGAGCCTTAAAAATTCTCGTATGGACAATGGTCTGATTCCTGGACATCGATCTTGTGGTACAAACAGGGACGGATTTCGTTGCTCTGCAAGTTTTGTGGATGATGGACGGAGAAGTCAAATTTTTTCCTGAAAATTTTACGATTTCAATTACAGCAGACACCTTCGTTTACTCATTGGATCATGAAGTAAGTGTTGCGATTAGATCGATAGAAGTATGTGTTGGATTAGATCGATAGACAGCCCCCCCCCCCCCTCCTACAAAAAAACTTAGATATTTTGTATCCCATGATACTGGTCATGAGGCAGGGAAGGGTGTAGGAAAAGAAAGAAAACAGCAACAACTATAACAACAACAACGGCAACAGCACCCCTAAAAACCACACACAAAAAAGAAAAGCGAAGAAGCAAACATAATTAGCACTGGACCCTGGAGACAGCGTTGACATTTTTGTTGGCCAAGATCAATACAGATACTACGTTATAAAAGGTTAAAGACAACAACAACAACAACAAAATGAAAACAACGCATACAAAAAAATTGTTAGTGAGGCGGAAGAGAGAGAGAGAGAGAGAGAGAGAGAGAGAGAGAGAGAGAGAGAGAGAGAGAGAGAGAGATGAATCTGTTTTGCACGCGCGCGTGTGTTTATTTATTTATTCAATTCTTTTATATCGAGGATAATGGAATAAGCACTTATGTGCTTTTTTTTTTTTTACCCCAGTCCCCGTGTGTATGCGGTTTATTAAATTTGTCATCTATTCCCACCGTGTGTGTGTATGTGTGTGTGTGTGTGTGTGTGTGTGTTTGTATTTGTGTGTGTGATTCATGAATTAAGCTTATGACAGATTTTCCTTTTGACTAAAACAAGAAATAACTTTGACTATTTTTTTCTGATCTTTTCAGAGAAGATACCTATGCTTACACTGACCTCTCATCTATAAATCCTACTTGATCTTTCGGCTTCTTCTTCATCCCTGTGACACGAATATGATATGTTACTGTAGCAGGTCTCTTTTCTGTTCTGTTTTCTTTTGTTGTCTTTCTTTCTTCGTTCTTTCTGTCTGCCCGTTTGTCTGTCTTTTCTTTAAAAAAATATTCTTTTCTGTCTTTTTTCTTGCCTGTTCTTGTTTCTTTCTTCCTTTTTTTCTTCTTCTCTCTCTGTTGGTTTTTCTGTTTTTTTCTTTTTTTTAAATTTTCGTTCTTTTTTTATATTCTCTCTTAATTTCATTTGTTCTTTCTTTTCTTTTCATACTTTCCTACTTTCTCTTCTTCTTCTTCCTTCTGTCTTTCCCTCTCTCACTTTATTTTCGTTCTTCCTGCTCGTCTGTCTTTGTTCCTTTATTTTTCTATTCCTTCCATCTGTCTTTTACTTTCGTTTGATTTGGAACGTGTTCTTCTAAGGGGGCTGCTGACCAATCAGAATACTTATGGACTGTATACAATGTTGTACGATTGCGGGGCTCCAAAAGGGAAATAACTAATCGTTAGAGTGACATGTCCTGCCTCACACTAATTTTCATTTAACTCCCTGGGGAGCCACTGGGTAGCGCAGTGAATTTTTTCAGGCGACGTTGTAGGCGGGTCAAAGCTATTATTTTTTTCCATTTCCTTTAAAAATATATATTTGTGAGAAACCATTTTGGGTAGGCTACTAGAAATGTTTATGTTGTTTCGGACCCAACAATCTGTTTTTCAAAGTACGAAACGTAGGTACCTAGGTTTGAACCCAACTCCTCTCTTTGTCTCTGTCTCTGTCTCTCTGTCTGTTTCTGTCTCTGTCTGTCTGTCTGTCTGTCTCTCTCTCTCTCTGTCTCTCTCTCCCAAAAAAAGTGTTGTACTTATTCTGTTACCCTGGGAAAATACAATTTTGTTATCGTTATTTCTTTCTCTCTCTCGCTGGACAGAGGAGAGAGAGAGAGAGAGAGAGAGAGAGAGAGAGAGAGAGAGAGAGATAGATAGATAGATAGAGAGAGAGAGAGAGAGAGAGAGAGAGAGAGAGAGAGAGAGAGAGTGTGTGTGTGAAGCACGAATGCATGCACGAGCACACACACGTCAGCTTGAGTGTACAAGTAAAGCACTTTGTATGTGTGTGCCTGCGTGTGGCGCACTGGGCTATGAAAGTGGTGAAGCAGCTTCTGGATGTAGCATAAGACATGGTGGAATGCTCTGTGTGTGCGATCGCTTCTCTTTGAAAAAACTCAAAGCTCTCTCTCGCATTCTCTGTCTGCTTGCCTGTCTGTTTTTATGTCTGCCTGTCTGTCTTTATATCTGTCTTTCGTTTCTCTTCTGTCTCTCTGTCTGCCTGTCTGTCTGTCCTCCTCATCTTTCTCTCACTTAGTCTCTGTCTCTGTCTGTCTGTCTCAGTCTCTGTCTGTCCTCTCTCTGTCTATCTTCACTCTCGCTTCCCCCTCTCTCATTTCTCTCTCACTCGTCTCTAATCTCAGTGGTATGTGTGTGCTGCGTTCGTGCATGTGTGTGTGTATGTGTTGTGTGTTGTTGTGTGTCTGTCTGCGTGAACAATGCTGGCTCCGTGTGTGATTCAGTTATTAACTGACATGAAGGCAACTACTACACAGCTTTCCACTTCTCATTCTACATACTTCAACTTCCTTTTAACTTTCCTTATCTTTCTTATTTATCTTCTTGTACCTGTGTCTCAGTCCTGTCTGCCGTCTGTGCTTGTCTATCTTCCTCTCGCTTCCCTATCTCTTTCTCTTTCGTCTAATCTCAGTGGTATGTGATGATGCGTTGCTCGTCATGTTGTGTGTATGTGTGTGCTGTGGTAGTTATCGTCCGATGTGCAGCGCGTAACAATGCAGGCCCGTGGCTGAATATATAACAACAACTGAAAACACACACGACCACAAACAACTAACTACACAGCTTCCACTTCCATTACTAACGAGAATTGCAAACTTGCTTTTGGAAGAGATTATCCCTATAGGGTTTTTATTTATTTTTAAATAAATGTCTGATCCTTTTGTTTTCTACTTCGTAAGTAGCCAGTTTCGATTGAACTGGTCAAGTTTGCCGTGAAAACTTCAAACGCAGTCTCAACTAGATACAACAGACAACACACACATACACTCGCGCACGCGTGCGCACGGACACACCACCACGCCACAACACACGTACGCACGCACACACATACAACCTTGCGCACGCACGCACTCACACACTAACACACACACACATTCACACGCACGCACCACACACACATTCTATCATTCTGGAGCTAATAGCTAAAGTAGGAGGAGGGGGGAGGAGAGAGGGAGAGAAAGAGAGAGAAAGGGAAGGGAGAAGAGGAGAGAGAAAGGGGAGAGAGAGAGAGAAGAGGGAGAGAGAGAGAGAGAGAGAGAGAGAGAGGGTGGGTGGGTGAGGAATGAAAAAGGGGGATGGGGGTAAAATTCACAAATATTACGTTATCGATTGTCCATTTTGTAGAACTTTTCCCTTGGTTACTGTTTGCATGGACGGAAACTGTGACTCGTAGTTCTATTTAGTGACTGTCTGTCTGTCTTCCTGTCTCCATGTGTCTGTCTCTGTTACGATTTCTCTGTCTCTGTCTGTCTGTCCTGTCTGTCTGTCTGTCTCTGTCTGTCTGTCTGTCTGTCGTTGTCTGTCTTCTCTGTCTCTCTCTCTCTCTCTCTCTCTCTCTCTCTCTCTCTCTCTCTCTCTCTCTCTCCGGCTGCCTGTTTGTGTCTTCATGTTTCCAGGAGTTTGTCTCTGTTACGATGTCTGTTTCTGTCTGTCTGTCTGTCTGTCTGTTTCTCTCTCTCTCCTCTCTCTCTCTTTCTCTCTCTCTCTGTCTCTCTCTCTCTCTCTATCTTCTCTCTCTCTCTCTCTCCACCCCCCTCCCCCGGCTGTCTGTGTCTTCATGTCTCCATGTATCTGTCTCTGTTTCGATGTCTGTCTCTGTCTCTCTCTGTGTCTGTCTGTCTCTCTGAATCTGCCTGTCTGTTGTCTGTCACACACACACACACACACTCACACACCACACACACACACACACACACACACACACACACACACACACACACACACACACACACACACACACACACACACACACACACACACACACACACACACACACCACACGCTCTCTCTCTCTCTCTCTCTCTCTCTCTCTCTCTCTCTCTCTCTCTCTCTCTCTCTTTCTCCTCTCTCTCACATCCCTTCATCTTTCCCTATCTGCCTCTTTTCTTCCCCCCCCCCCCCACTCCTCTCCCTTCCTCTGTCCTTTTTTTGCCATTTTCTCTCTTTTTTTCTTTCGGTTTTTCGCTCTCCCGTTTTCACTTTTTTCCTCCTCATTATTATCTAGTCTTTCTTCCCTCTGTCGTTTCCCTATTTTTTCTTCTTTCTCACCTCCTTCTGCTTCCCCGTCTCTCTCTCTCTCTCTCTCCTCTCTCTCTCTCTCTCTCTCTCTCTCTCTCTCTCTCTCTCTCTCTCTCTCTCTCTCGTGATCGGCGTATTCCTTTGCCCCTAAACCTTTTGTGAACACATTACCTCTCACGATTAGTGAGAGAGATTAGAATTCATCTATTATACTATATCTATCTATCTATCTATCTATCTATCTATCTATAGTCTATCTATCTGTCTGTCTGTCTGTCTGTCTGTCTGTCTGTCTATCTAGCTATCTACCCAATTCTCTCTCTCTCTCTCTCTCTCTCTCTAATCTGTTTATATATATGTAAACAGAGGGGGAGAGAGAGAGAGAGAGAGAGAGAGAGAGAGAGAGAGAGAGAGATAGAAGAGAGAGAATCAAAAGACTATATATATATATATATATATATATATATATATATATATATATATATATATATATGTAAACAGAGAGAGAGAGAGAATTAGAAATACACACCCACACACATCTATCTATCTATCTATCTATCTATCTATCTATCTATCTATCTACATATCTATCTATCTATCTATCTATCTCTCTCTATATATTATATATATATATATATAATTTATATATTTATATATATATATAGATAGATAGATAGATAGATAGAGAGAGAGAGAGAGAGAGAGAGAGAGAGAGAGAGAGGAGAGAGAGAGAGAGAGAGAGAGAGGAGAGAGAGAGAGAGAGAGAGAGAGAGAGAGAGAAGGAAGTGAAAAAATCGGCCCTGTCTTCATTTACCGTTATTTTTTCTGTCTTCACTAGCCCTGTTCAAACAAAACCGGTCTTTATGACGTCACATCAAACGGTTTTGAAATGATAGCCAGTGGAGCCGTTATCGCAAAAAGCGGAAGAATTTCAGTGAAGTACTGGTATCAGCAGAGAGAGAAAAAAGTGGGACGATTAATGACCGGCTGTGAATTCTGTGTCCTGAATAAATCTCGGAATGCCTGTCTATCCCTGTCTGCCTCAGTTTATCTGTCTGTCTGTCCGCCTGTCTGTCCGTCCGTCTGTCTGTGTGTCTGTGTGTGTTTGTCCATCTGCGTGTCTGTATTTGTGTCTGGCCGTCTGCCTCTTCTTTTTTGTGTGGAATCCCGTTACATCTGGCCTAGCGTGTACTTGTTTCTCTGCTCCTTCTCTCTTCTCTCTCTCTCTCTCCTCTTCTCTCTCTCTCTCTCTCCTCTCATCTCTCTCTGTCTCTCTTCTCTCTGTCTCTCTCTCTCTCCTGCTCTCTCTCTTCTCTCTCTCTCTCTCTCTCTCTCTCTCTCTCTCTCTCTCTCTCTCTCTCTCTCTCTCTCTCTCTCTCTCTCTCTCTCTCTTCTCTCCTCTGTAGTGTGTGTGTCTTAGTAATCCTTTTTTCCTCTCTCACTTTTCTTTATTTCTTTTCTTTCTCTACTACTTTTTTGTTTCATTTCTGTCACCTATTGTTACTTCCTTTTCCTATTATTGTTCTTCTTCACCTTTTTTTTGCTTTTCCTTCCTTTTTCTTCCTTTCCCTCTCTCTGTTCTCTCTCACTTCTCTCTCTCTCTCTCTCCTCTCCTTCTCTCTTTTCTCTCTCTCTCTCTCTCTCTCTCTCTCTCTCTCTCTCTTCTCTCTCTCCTCTCTCCTCCCTCCCTCCTCTCTCTCTCTCTCTCTCCTCTCTCTCCTCTCTCTCTCTCTCTCTCCTCTCCCTCCTCTCCTCTCTCTTTCTCTCTCTCTCTCTCTTTCTCTCTTTCTTTTTTCTTTTGGGGCTTTGTTCCAGAGCTCGTTCGTTATGGCCAATCCTTTAATTGCCTGGAGCTGAAGCAATTTGTCTACTTTTCGTGTTCATTACAACTTCATTACCGCGCAGTCTTTGAAACGTCTCTCTCGCTCTCACCTGTTTTTTCCCCGTCAGTGTATGTGACTGCAATCCACAGGAGAAACCAAAGCCCCAGACAAGTTTGCACACACGCACGCACGCACGCACGCACGAAATACCCGCTCGCATACACCCGGTTTCATGCTTGCAAGGTACAGACACGTACGTGCTTTTCGCACACGGGGAGTTACAAAGAGATAGAAAAGGGGTGGGAGAGGGGTGGAGGGGAGGCATGGAGGTATAGCTTTATCAATACCCTCCTGGTTGGTGTCAAAACAAGCTCTTTTTAGAAGAAAAATGCCTTATTCCCATCCCCGAAAGCAGATTTGAAATATTCAGTAAAGATTGAAAGGAAAATACGCTTCCATCCTTTTTCCACGTGAGATAAGGTATTTAATAATACGCTGCCAAAAGAAAAGGAAAACAAAAAAACAAAAAAAACTGCATGGAAAGTGATATAGTCTGTGTGTGTATGTATGGAAGGGAGAGTGGTGGGTTTGAAATGATTATTGAAAATACTCGGAGCTTTTGGATACGCGCCAAACAAATATCCGTTCTTGTTGTTGTTGTTGTTGTTGTTATTATTGTTGTTGTTGTTGTGGTTATCGTCGCCGTCGTCATCATCATCATCATTATCAATTAATTTTTGGGGGGCATGCAATTGAGTCAGATTTTTAGCACAGCCTGCCAAGAAAATAAACGTTTCCGAGTTTTACTTGGAGTAAAGAAGGAGTAAGAAGGTTTTAAGTAGTAGCTGCAATGATCATGAATGTTCCTCTTTTTGAATGTGAGAAAAGACAGCAAATCAGTTACTTCCCTATTTACGGAAAAATACAAGTTAAAAAGAAAACAACCTGTAACTGAAGTAAGACTGGGTATTTAGCATCCTAAAACCTGAAATTTAAAACAAAAATCTACCCTTTTACAGGTAGATCACATAGTTTACAGGTAGGTCAGGAAGTTCGTATCATATAAAGAAATATGCGTTTTCTCCGTTTTACAGCAGAACTTGTGTGTTCTGTGTATGTGTACACCTGTCAGTAAAATGAAACATACCCTAGTTTATAACCGGGTTCTTGATTTTCAATGCAGCCTACAAAATGAACAAACACATTTTTCTGTTTACATCTGCTTTCAGGCATTTGTTGGGACTTACAAGAAAGCTAACGATAGGTTTGTTTTATTTTAAATTCATGATCGGTATAGAATAAAGCTGCAAGGGTGGGTTGGGGGTGGGGGTTGGGGTTGGGGGGGGGGGGGGGGGGGGTACGTGTTCTACTATTTAGTGCTGACACTTGATACAAGCTGTCTCTTACTAAAGGGTAAATTGAAAGTGCCTGATAGGGTGAAAGAAAGTCGATAGTTCAGAATGTCTATGCTGAGTATGGGCATCTGTCTGTCTGTCTTTCCTGTATGTTTGTCTGAACACATATGTGTCTATTCCTTATCCATTTATCTTATCCAGTTTTTAATTTATTACGCTATCATGATTAATTTATTTAGTCAAACTGCATAGAAACAAATATTGTTCAATGATATGCTCTCTCTCTCTCTCTCTCTCTCTCTCTCTCTCTCTCTCTCTCTCCTCTCTCTCTCTCTCTCTCCTCCTCTCTCTCTCCCCTCTCTGTCTCTCTCTCAGTATGCGTCTGTCTGCCCGTTTCTGTTTTGTTCGTCTGTGTGTCTGTCCCTGTCTGTCTGTCTCTCCCTCCATCTCTTTATCCGTTCCTCTCGCTTGATTCTTTCTCTCTGTACCAGAGACTGTCCTGATTTTTAAAAACCCTGTGTCATCTCTTTTCTTATTATCTCCAAATTGCGGAATGATTGGAACCGTTAAAGATCGAGTCAGTATCACACCGAGTAACTCAAGGAATAGGATAAGAAAGATAAAAAAAGATGAAAGAGAAAAAGAGAAAAAAAGGAAAGAACAGACCATGAAATAAAGAAATCAAGGAAAGGAAAACGAGGGGGAAAAAATGACGACTGAAATAAGTAAATAAGTAAAAATGGTGAAACAAAGGGGAAAGGAAGAAGTTGAACAGAAAAGCACTCGGAAAAACATTTTTGATTTCAGTCCTTATGTGTCAGAGAAGATGTGCGCACGCACACACACACACACACACACACACACACACACACACACACACACACACACACACACACACACACACACACACACACACACACACACACACACACACACACACACAACTAAATTGCGAACAACCCTTGACCTTAGACACAAATATAGATGTGTTTTTATGTTGTCTACATTTGTGCAATCATCGAATCGAAACGATATTCACAATGAGTAATAACACTGTGATTTTTGTGTGTGTAAAGCATTCCATCTTTTTACGTGATAACTAGAGTCTATGTGCCGTTCTATTTATCTCTTTCGCTCTATATGTAATACAATCGCCTGTTATTTGACAAAAAGGTGTGAAAACACAACAGCAAAAAATTGTCCAAAAAATAAAGCGTTTGTGTGTGTTACAACTACCATTTCTATGACCATTTGGCGTAAGACCGTAACACTCCTCAATCGTTTAAGCTAAAAGGTCAGTCTTGCTGCTTTGTATTTTGGTCTCACTTAAAAAAAATATGTCCCCCTGATAATATAGCAGCAAATGACAGTGTTTGTGTCTAAGTGTCTGTCTGCGCGTCCGTGTAGGTATAGCGTGTGTTTGTTTGTTTGTTTGTTTGTTTGTGTGTTGGTGTTTGTGTGTGTGTGTGTGTGTGTGTGTGTGTTCGATTTCATTTTAAGCCTCTTCACAAATTGTGATATCAGGTGAAGGGGGTGGGAGGTCTGGACCAGGGTTTGGGGGTGGAGGCACACATATTTTGAAAACCGGTGGACTAGTTGAAATCAAATGACTGACCTACAGAGAAAGCTAGAATATGCAACTCTTGAATAATACGGAAGTACAACGGACCAAAAAAAAGTCACATTCATAACAAGATCTAACAAGTGAACAGTAAAAACGTATGTCTAACAATAACCAAGAAAAGGAAATATATTCTGCCAAAAGAGAACGTCTTTAAAGTCCATAATAATCATAATAAAAAACCAACTGGGCTATACAATAACGATTTGAAAAAAAAATAGACATCAATAAAGGATTACTGAAGATTGTGGATGACGACAATGAGGTAAAGATAGGTGTGTAATGTTTCAGCATGTGCCATATTAATATAATTTTATGATCAATATGCTGTGACCACATATGTAAAAAAAACCATGTCCAGCATTCTTAGTCTAAAAACGATTCAATTTCTATGCGCAGACCAGAGAAACAATTTTTTTTATACGGTAACAATCTGTTTCGTGGTTTTTTTTTTATAATACGACTCAAATTGTACCATTTCTCCATATGCATCTAGACAACCAATTCTCTTGATCTCGCACTGGAATGACATTTTCTGCGCTTTTTGAACTATCTGACAGCATTCTTGCAGCGACAAACGGAGTTTCACATTTGCAACATCTAATAATCTCTTTGCTCCCCCCTTTTTTTCTTTTCGAAAATGTCAACTTTTTCATTATAACATATACCAGAGTGAGATGGAATCCAACAAAACGTTTGATCTGAGCCTTTTCAAGTGAGAGGATAGATTAAATGACAAATTTTAGTGACCAGGTCAGATCTAACTTTTGTTTGCATAGAGCTCATGGCTTGAATTACTGATTTTGAGTCAACATAAAAAAAAGTATTTGAAAGACAACTTTCGGAAAATCCGTTAAAAAATGAAGAGCCATTAATATTGCTATGAGTTCTGCGGTAAAAATTTATATATTCTCCCCAAGATGAAATGCATTTTTTGTTTTTAGATCGGGAATAATGTATGCAGCACCAGCTTTGTTGTT
>CM054140.1:34111284-34116284 GCA_028751875.1 Rapana venosa
TTCTTTTAATTTATTCATTCTTTTATTTCGAAGATCATGGAACAAGCACTCGTGTGGGTTTTTTTTCCCACATCCAGTCCTCTTGTGCATGTGGTTTTGTATATTTTGTCATCTGTTCTCATTGGTACACAATGGCGTACTCTTTCGAAAAACGGAACAGGTTTTAATGTGTGCAGAGGATGTTCTACTACGCCACATGCTGATGTCTTAGTTTAGTTCTGTTTCTGTTGAGGATTAAGAGACATGTCCTGAGCTACAAGTCTTAGGAACAAGAAACGGGAAAGGGGTGAAGGTTTAGAGTACCTTACGGGGTAAAGGTGGCAAATGACCAATGGTCAAAATGATATGATCCAAACTGTCATTGTCAGAAAGAACGCAACGTAAGAAGGGACGAATAATTCACGAACCCTAAAATTATTTACGGCCTATCCTAACCCAAAACTGAGCCTGGTTTTTTTGTGTATGAGATTTTGTACTGGATGTCGTAACTGTCCAACTGATTTGTTCATGGGGAGCTAAAAAGAGAGGAGTCACAAGAATGAGGACATCATCATGTGGATGTACATCTCCCTGAAAGATGCTTATGGCAGTCTGCACGACTTCGAGATCAGCAGTTGTACCGGTGTGAACTGACTACTCTTCTCTAATGATGCCGTTGCCCTTGCACTTTTAACTGTGCTCTGTTGAGCAGCAGACAGCATTATCGTAGACCCGGATCGGGTTTTCCAGACGGTAAAGAGAAAGGCAGGGACCCATCTGTAAAAGTTTATTCTTGTCTTAGTGCCGGGTAAGATTTGCAGTAATGGCTGTAGGGCTGAACAATGGCTGAAACCAGCCCACGCTATGTTTCATTTTATTACGGTAAAAGGAAAGCCGACCGCGGGGATTGTATAAGGTAAATCACTACGTCACTAAAACATCTTGGTCAGTCTTTGCTGCCAGTTGCCCGGCAAGGATTAGTGTAGAGAGGGCAGTGGTCGATGGAATGACCACTGTGGGACCTGTTTGATCCGTTGGCGTATAACCGGCCATACATGCTCCAGTTGGCCAACAGTGTACAGTTCGCAAGTAATAGTTCTGAGCTGGTTCTGACTACCCCTGAAAAATAAGTGAAGTATAATACATCGCCACACTTAACACTGTATACAGTAAATCAAATCTAAAAACAGCTTTTTTCTGACTAGGGACCCCGTACATATATGTCCACCCAGTCATTGTTTTCCAACATTTTCCCAACAGCGCCATCAAATGCTGAACAGCGCCTCTAGCACGTGTCCTTGCCGAACACAATAGCCATTAGCTTCCATCAGCTTCAGGCCTTGTGAGTGGAGGGAGACTGATTGCAAGGATAACCTGCTGTTTTTATAATTTGATAACCAGCTGTTGTTTTTGCCCCTCACACACATCCCGTCTGAGCCAGAAAACCATTCCAGATTAATCTAGCTTTCTTCTGTTAAGTGTTTTTTTCTGTCGGTTCTAGAGGCCAGTCTGTAGCCATGTACGGAGAGGGAGTTTCCAGTCTCAGGACGATTTCTGGCACCATTCTGTGCTGCGCCATCTGTGTGCTGATTTTGTCGCTCGATGTCTGGTCTTATCATCCCCGAGAAATAATTCCTGTGTCTGGACAACTACGATCATCTGCCGGTGCATAGTTGTTGTTTGGCTGTGCCTGGCAACTGTGGCCGAAAAAAGAAGCAGGGTATGTCGTTTTAAGGACATTGCAGAGACAGAGATTAAAGCTACAACTCCCGCCCTTCCCCCACTTTTTGTGTCTCTGATATGGCTGAAAAAGTTAGAATATGTTATTTTAGAGGACACTGTATAAAAAGAGTTCAAGAAAGATAGAAAATAGAAAAGAAAACTGCGTCTCGACTTCATTACAACACGTCTTTTTAGCATCAACACCCACAGCTTTGCATCTGTCGTAGTTAAGATATTTTGCAGGTAAAATAACACAGGTTTTAATCTTAAGGAAGTAAAGGAAATAGGTATCATTATTTGTCATTCATATACAAAATAAAGGGTTTGAGAGGCAGCAGGAATTCACTTGGTTTTCTGAACAAATTCTTGGACTGTGAGAAAACGATATTCACGTATTGGTGTATTTTGTACTATAGCATAGTTGGCGTTTCTCCGTTGCTTTTCTGTGTTGTTACCACATAGTATTCACGCGTCTTTGGTTGTTATCAGCCGGAAAGAGGATATGGGGAGAGAGAAGAGGGAGGTAGGGCGATGATGATGATGTTGTTGTTAATGATTTTGAAGATGATGATAGTGATGATGATGATAAAAATGATGATGATGATGATGATGATTATGATAATGATGACAATATTGATTTGTAAGGGTTCAAGATAGACATTTACGTACTCTTTTTCCACATCTGACCCTTACCTTTAACAGGGACTAAAGTAGTATTAACTTGAGATAGTACTAACCACTACATATATACAGCATATTGGCATACGGGCGAAGGTGTTGGAGTGAGAGAACAAACAAGAGAAGGTAAGGAGAAAGAGAGATAGAGACAGAGATAGAAACAAAGAGGGGGAGAGGGTAGTATGGGGACGAGAGAAAGAGAGGGAACAAGAGAGGGTGAGGAAGGGGCGAGAGAGAGAGAGAGAGAGAGAGGAGAGAGAGAGAGAGGGGAGAGAGAGAGAGAGAGAGAGAGAGAGAGAGAGAGAGAGAGAGAGAGAGAATGACAACGATGCTGATGTGCTGGCTTCCAAAGGATACACAGTGCATGATTAAAAAATTTTTTTTTAAGTAGTCCCTAACGTATAGAGTGGGAACACACACATACACACGCATGGACGCACACACAAACACAGACACACACACACACACACACACACACACACACACACACACACACACACACACACACACACACACACACACACACACACTCACTCACTCACTCTCTCTATCTCTCATGCATGGACGCACACAAAGACTGTCTGCCTGTTGTTGTTACTCTCTGTGCTCTTCTTCCCATGCCTCATCCCCCCCCCTCCCCCTCTCTTCCCCCCTCTCTTTCACAACTATATCAACACATCTCTGCTCTTTTCTGTCCCCCCCCTTTTTTTTTTTTTTAAACAAGTGACATCACAGATGCATTTTGTTTTGTTAAATATATATCTGGCACCATAAAGAATGATTTGTAAACACAAGAGGAATACAGCACAAAGAGAAAATACACTCCAGCAAAACAAGAACAAGATCAAACGACAAGGAAGTGACGATGTAAAATGTTTCTTTTTTTCATCTACGAGGGAAGACAAACAATGTTTTCACTAATTGGATGATTATATTTAAAAAAAAAAAGAGCTCCTGAAGTCGGCAAGACTTGGAAGTAAAATGATAAGAATTTTTACCCACAAAAAGCCACCCTCCTCTCTCCCTGGATGATACTTACAACGAACACCTTCTCTAATCTGTAAATCTTGAATGGAGGACGGTAAGGCTTAATAAAACAAAGCAACAACAAAACAAAAATCCATCCTCAATAATTGGCTTATTCCTGTAATGAGAATTCCTAGTCGTTGTTTCGTTTTGTTTGTTTATCGGTTTCCATGTCTGATTATCCTTGTTTCAGCACACCAGCAGAAATGAGAGCAAATATGTGTTAAAAAAAAGTTTTGTTAACCTTCTTTATATATTTTTTTGTTGAAAATTGCCTTCAGCACATGGAAAGTACGCTTGATTTTCGTACATTTTGTTTTAGGCTATCTCTCTCTCTCTCTTTCTCTCTCGGATGACAAAATGTACAAAACTGCATACGCACGGGGACTAGATAAAAAAAAGCACATGAGTGCTTATTCCATTATCCTCGAAAGAAAAGAATAATAAACAATATACTAAACTCTCTCTCTTATTAATATTGGAAAAGATAACACCGTTTGCAATATAGATGAAGGAAAGGGATATCTTTGGACAATGTTTATGTATCGTTGATATTGTCAACTCCCCCCTCCCCCCTCCCCTCGTGTCTACATGGCTCTAATGTTAAATGGGCAATAAACCATGCCATTGTCATTCTCTCTGTCTGTCTGTCTGCCTCTCTCTGTATCTCTGTGTCTGTCTCTCTCTTCTGTTCTGCTTTTCTATCTATCTATCTATCTATCTATCTATCTATCTATCTATCTATCTATCTATCTATCTATCTATCTATCTATCTATCTATCTATCTATCTATCTATCTATCTATCTATCTATCTATCTATCTATCAATCTACCTACCTACCTACCTACCTACCTACCTATCTATCTATCTATCTATCTATCTATCTATCTATCTATCTATCTATCTATCTATCTATCTATCTATCTATCTATCTATCTATCTATCTAACTACCTACCTACCTACCTACCTACCTGTCTGTCTGTCTGTCTGTCTGTCTGTCTATCTATCTATCTATCTATCCATTCATCCATCCATCCATCCATCCATCCATCCATCCATATATGTATATGTTTATTTATCTATATGTTTTCCTGTAGATGCTAACTTCTTGTACTTTGTTCTTAGTTCTTACTTCATCTGCGTATAACTATCACAGTGTGTACCTCTGCGTGGAGCATGACGCTGCATGCATGACAATCAGCTTGCTGGTTTGCAAGGGCACCTCACTTTTGAGGACAGGTATTTCCTGTCCTTTGTAGTTCCATGCTACAGAGTGCTGTGAAGCTTAAGCCTCGTCTTCAGGAATCCCTCTGTAACCCCCCCTCCTCCACCCCCTTCTTCTCCTACCCTTTTGTACTTCTTACTGGGGACTTTGTAATCGCTCTTTGTTAGATGAGGTTCCACTCCTGTCTGTCTGTCTGTCTCCCTCCATTCTCTGTCTCTTTGAACTCCTTGAGAAGTCAGTTGGGCCCTGCATTGAATTTTCAGTTTTGTTTAACAGATCTTCGTTCAGAAAATATAAGTACGATGCATTCACATTGAGAGCAATAACGAGCTATAAGCTTATGACATGCTCACGATGATATTATATCA
>CM054140.1:34121284-34123784 GCA_028751875.1 Rapana venosa
TCTATTGTACTGTCTGTTATTGTCTGTCTGTTTGTCTATCTCTGTCTGTCATGTCGTCTGTTTGTTTGTACTGTCTCTATGTATGTATGTATTATGTATGTTCGTATGTTCTTATGTACGTACGTAATGTATGTATAATGTGTGTATGTATGTATGTATGTGCTTGTGTGTGAGTGAGTGAGTGTGCGCGCGTGCATCTACCATCAGTGATGCACCCGTTGAACGAAACATATAAAAATGTTATGTTGAAGAAGACCCCCCCCCTCCCCCCACCAAGCTTGCAAAGAAACCCGCCAATTCAAAACGAGCAGCACCGCTAATAGGTGTTAAGATAAATCGGGTAGTAAAGAAGACGGGGATTTGAGATACAGGTGTAATTGTTATAACCCAGCTGTCTGGGGTGTAGAGGGCGATCCACACCGTAGTCCATCAGCTTGGAGCGTTTGCCTACCTGTCTGTCTGTCTGTCTGTCTGCCTTCCTCCCCTCAGAAGACCAGCATCCTTGTTCTGCCTTTGCTTGTCGTAATTGGCACTTGTATTCTTCACGTTTCCGTAAGCGGCAGAATACTGACTTGATTTTTAAGACGTTTACCATGTATACTTCGTTTTGTACGGACATAATACTTACATACAGGTCTTCGTAAAACTGAGAACCGCGCTAGGAGTAGAGGAAGCTGGTCGCAAAATCTTCAGCGGTGTCCCAACAGTCGATCAGACTATGAGATATGTGAAGGGTGATACTCATAGAAAGGATTAAGGTACTGGCAAGTCTGTGTGTAAGTGAATTAATGGAGTCTGTGTGTTTGTTGAAAGATAAATGATAATGACAAGCCTATTCATTGTTTCGTGTTTTGATGATAATAGATTTCGATTTTTGTAGTAGTCGTGGCGGTTGTGGTAGCAGCAGCAGCAGCAGCAGCAGCAGCAGCAGAAGCAGAAGCAGTTGTTGTAGTTGTAGTAGTAGTTGTTGTTGTTGTTCTTCTTCTCCTCCTCCTCCTTCTTCTTCTCCTTCTCCTTATTCTTCTCCTTCTCCTTCTTCTTCATCTTCTTGCTTTCCGCTATTTCATCAGTTTTTCAACGCTTACAGACAGACAGACAGAAAGACAGACAGACAGACAGACACTATACAGCCACGCGCAAAGAAGAAAAGAAAACAGAAAGGGAAGCAAATACATCCCATGTAGCTTTGTTTTCCTTCAATCTTTGTGTCAAAGGTAGTATTCGTGGAGCGTTGCCCATCATAATTCAAACAGAGAGACGAGAGAAGAGAGAGAGAAGAGAGAGAGAGAGAGAGAGAGAGAGAGAGAGAAAGAAGAGGAGAGAGAAACTGCAGAGACTAGACTAAAATTTAATCACAAAAGGCCATTGGCCCATACATGAAGGGGGTTGCCGAATGCTTAGTATTTTGATGGGAAAAAAGGGAAAGACAACAACAAAATGTTATTGTATAAAACAACCGCCACAACAAAAATTCAGTTACAAAATATGCTTAAGAAATACAGAGAGAGAGAGACAGAGCAGAACGTTAGACAGTGGAAAAGAGAGATAGAACAAACAGAAACAGCACACAACAGTCACACACACAGTCACACACACAACTCACACACAAAAACACACACACCACACACACACACACACACACACACACACACACACCACACACACACACACAACACACACACACACACACCACACACACACAACCACACACCACACACACCACACCACACACACACACACACACACACACACACACACACACACACACACACACACACACACACACACACACACACACACACACACACACACACACACACACACACACACACACACACACACACCACACCACACACACACACAACACCACACACACACACACCACACACACACACACACACACACACACACACAACACACACACACACCACACACACACACACACACACACACACACACACAACACACACAACACACACACACCACACACCACACACACACAACAACACACACACACACAACACACACTTAAGCAAAGGTCAAACACTACACTTGACCTGTAGGAGGCTGTCATATGGGCTATGCTGCCATTTCCCCCCCTGTTATGTTTAGGCCATTATTCCAGTATTTCCCTCCACCTTTTGCCTTTGTCAGGAAACCGTGTACACTCTTACTAATGTATACCATGATGCCGAATCAAGACCAGGCACGGCACAAACCGAAGCAAGACTGAACAAGGCAAATGAAAAAACAAACACTTCCCGCCCCCCCTCCCCCATACACACGCTTGCACACACGTATGCACACACACATGCACACACACATACACGCACGCACCACACACACACACACACACACACACACACACACACACACACACACACACACACACACACACACACACACACACACACACACACACACACACACACACACATGTACGGAGGCGCGAGCGCACACAAACACACACACATATACACGCACGCACGCGCACACACAC
>CM054140.1:34128784-34138784 GCA_028751875.1 Rapana venosa
TTGGGTGAAGACAGTCGTGATTGTCTTCCGAGGTTTTTGCTTGTGTGGCTTTGTCCACTTGTTGACGTGTCTGCTTGTGGGTTTGTTTGGTTTTTTGCACGTCTGCTCAATTTGAAAATAGGTTATTTTCAGTTTTGTATGAAATAAAAATATTATGCAGTATAGCGTAAACAGGCTTTATACACACTTTCGCCGACTTTTCTGCTGGGAAACTTGAATGCACCATTTTGCATAATGTTTGAATCTGTCAGCACAGCCTCATAGGCTACCACCTCATCACACTTAGTTCAGAAAGGCAAACACTGTCCCTTTGAACAATAGTGCCATACTGATGGCACCTGACCCAACCCAGACAGGTGCACACTGGGTGTCTTGCCTGCCAACCCTGTTCGCAAACGGTGCCAGAACTTACGCGAGTGACACCCGAAACGTATCCATAGCTGGGAAGCAAGATCAGAGCGAGGGTATGTCTTTAGGGGGAGTTTACTTCACCCCCTGAGGGTGGCCGAGAGACGAGAGGACTGGAGAAAGGTGATTGACAAAGCTTCGAAGGCGCCCCAAAGGATTCGGAATCTGAGGGATCGGTGACGGTGACTTAACCCCCAGGACATACGTTCTGTCAATACACTATGCAAACACGATATGAGGGAAGCATAAATTCTTATGGCTTCTCCTTGTCTCTAGAAAGGGTGAAGACAGCGTTAAGGTTATGAGAAATTCCAATGAAAGGCTACCCGACTTTGCCTCCGGAAAAAAAGGAAAGCATCCTTGTACAGATTCTTTTCTGTAGCTTGCCCATGAGAATAACCATGGGACTGCCGGAAAGCTCTTTTCTAATATTCGGAGGATATGATCTAAATAGCACTCTGCAATCATCATTTGATTTTGTATTTTAGAAAAACTAGTCAGTGCGTTTCTTCAGTCGGAAAGAAGATAATTTAGTATAGATATACATGATAGAGGGTTTTACAATTTTGTAAGTCTGTCTAGTATATGTTTTCTTTTTTTAATCGAATAAATGCTTACATAAGTGTCCAAAAGGCATAGTGTTTTTGTGTTTGGGCTACATGGTTAGGGATTATTCCCATTTTTTTTTTTACCATAAACATGCATTTAGCATCAAGCTTTTTTTTTAATGAAGTAACTTCAACACTAAGTTCCAAATCATCGTCGCAGTAGTGTGGTTATTGCCCGTGTTTTGGGGCAATGTTCCAGTGATTATTTCCCTTTTTGGCATCCAACTTACATTTTTAGCTCCAAACAACCAGTGCCATTTTCGAGAAAATGCTTTATTGAATTTTTAATGAAAGTACTCCTCCCCAAATTCGGAATGCTGCTACCTTAATGGTGCGTATAACGGTCGCATACATAAAAAATCTCCGCATAGATATATCTCGAAGCTGTAGCTTAGGAACAAAAACAAAACAAAAACTCCTACAAAACCCACATATTTTACAACATCCTTCTCTTCTTGTTTCTGTTACCACTAAACATCCATAACAACAAATTGATTTTGTTGTTGATTTTGTTGCTGTTGTGCGAATTCTAAAGCTGTCAACGTTTCAGAGGTAGTTATTTTTGCTTTTTACAATTGGCATGACATTTAATTTATGAATGTCACTGACTGGCAGAAAAAAAAGTCTGAAATGTCTTCCTCTTTAAAACTCGTTTTGTTGTCCCATTCATAAAATCAACTGCTGCCTCCTGTGATATACTTAAGATACTTATCGCTTTTCCCTGTCATTTGTCTACACCTATACCGAAAGAAAACCATCACCCCAAGAGTACAGTTTTCTTAAGACCTACATCTCTTGTCAGTTGATGATGGCTCTGTTATCCCATCTACCGAAAAAGAAAACCCATTATCTGGATTGATGGTGAAGTGGAGTCACCCAAGTGGTCTGCTTGATTGGGATTGTCTGACTGTTCGTACTTCATGTTGGGCAGAACGAAGACTACTGGTTCTGTCCATCTTTCTGTATGCTTACCAGTCCTGGACTTTAGCAGAAGATATACAGAAAAGACTTCAAGCCGTGATGCTACCGGAGATTTCTTGGTATGACACAACTGAGGAAGCATGGTACGTCATCAGACAGGTCGACGAACGCTATAACCGAGTGGTTAAGCCCGTTCGACTTAAACCCCATCAGTCCATGAAGTCGTTAGTTTGAATCTCGGTGGTGGCTGGTGAATTGAGGGTGTGGATTTTTTTTTAACGATCTCCCAAGTCTACTTCAAATGAAGAACTGCCATTGCCTTAATCCCCTTCGTGTATATACACATGCAGAAGATCAAATTCAGGAAATACGAGCATATGTAGCATATTTCCATGAAGTCGGAATGCGGCTACCTTCACGGTGGGCAAAAACGGTCGCATACGCAAAATATCACCACTGGTGGACCTCAGAGAGCTGTAGCTGAGGAACAATAAAACACCAGACAGGCCACAGACCGCTATGAAGACCCCCTTACAATAACCAAGCAAAGAAAGCGGAACATAGTCCAGTCATGTCATCATATCGGGAAGCCTTTCAGCGACCATCTTGTAGGGAACAGTGTAAGGAGGAAGAAGATGAGAAAGACGGTAAAAGAAATGGGTGGACAGCATCACTGAATAGAACACCTCCCCCCCCCCCCCCGACATACATCCCCACCCCCTCCCCCGACATAAAAGCTTTAGTGAGATCTAGGCATTGGCTTACGACTGTCACAAACAGAGAGAGCTGGTGTTCTTGTTAGTGTAATCCTCATTCTCCCCCCCCCCCCCCCCCCCCAACCCACTATCACTCTCTGATAAGGGACGAGTGTAGTACAGTGTAGTGTGGTGTAGTGTATTGTAGTGCAGTGTAGTGTGGTGTAGTGTAGTGTAGTGTAGTGCAGTGTAGATTAGTGTATTGTAGAAAAGTGTAGAGTAGAACAAATTGTAGTGTGTAGTGTGCATAGTGTAGTGTGGTGTAGTGTAGTGTAGCCTTTAGTGTAGTGTAGCGTAGAGTAGTGTAATGTTGTGTAGTGTAGAGTAGTGTAATGCAATGTAGTTTAGTGTATGTGTAGTGTAGCGTAGTATAGTGTAGAGTAATGTAATGTAGTGTAGTGAAGTGTAGTATAGTGTGGTATAATGTAGTGTAGTGCAGTGGAGTGGAGTTGAGTGTAATGTAGTGGAGTGCAGTGCAGTGTAGTGTAGAGTAGTGTAGTGAAATGTAGTGGGAGTTGAGTGGAGTGAAGTGGAGTGGAGTGGAAAGCAGTACAGTTCAGTGCAGTGCAGTGTATTGTAGTGAAGTGGAGTGGAGTGTAATGTAGTGAAGTGTAGTGTACAGCAGTACAGTTCTATGCAGTGCAGTGCTGTGTAGTGTAGTGTAATGTAGTTTAATGTAGTGAAGTGTAGTGTACAGCAGTACAGTTCTATGCAGCACAGTGCTGTGTAGTGTAGTGTAATGTAGTTTAATGTAGTGAAGTGTAGTGTACAGCAGTACAGTTCTATGCAGCACAGTGCTGTGTAGTGTAGTGTAATGTAGTTTAATGTAGTGAAGTGTAGTGTACAGCAGTAAAGTTCAATGCGGTACATTGCTGTGTAGTGTAGTGTAATGTAGTTTAATGTAGTGTAGTATAGTGCACAACAGTGCAGTTCAATGCAGTGCAGTGCGATGTGCAGATAATTATTAGGAAGCTGGAGCCCGAAGCGACCTTGCCGCGGACAGAAAATGGGTTTTCGAGCTTGTTTCTCCTGATTGTCTGGTTCTGCTCGTGCAGTTCAAGTGGCGTTTTTATTCTAACTGCTCTCCCAAGCACTCCTTTTTGTGTACTGGGGTCGTAAATCCTTTGTGGAGTCTCTTAGCGTGACTGTCTCGGTCAACTTGTTGATGCACAAGGGGAGACTGGGGTTTTGTTTTGGTTTTGTTTCCTCTTCTACCCTCCCCCCCCCCCCCACAAAAGGGTGTGTCAGTTTTCTGTTTTTACTAATGAATGTCGTTTAGTTTTAAAGCTTTCATTCAAAATGAAAATCCTGTTTCAGTGTATATGTTAGTACGTTTTTATTTTTATAAACTAATGTAGATGTTATCTAATATTTCTTCTAACATCGTGTTCTAATTTCTGCAGCTGTTGCTTTTAGCTTAGATACTCCTTTTGGATTGAATAATTGTTAATACGATAAAACCAAACAAAACAGACTCCTTGATTTTCATCTGTAATTCAAAGACCCATTAAGCTGGAAGCTGGAGTTTGTTTGCTGTGCGGGTGTGCAGAGAATGACGGCAAGCCTTTCCAAGGAGCAGTTCAGTTCCACAGATAGAACTTAACACTCACCGTTATTTGGCGACATTGACAGCTTCTCTTCGTGGACCTGAACTGCAATGTTTGGTGTTATTGTTTTCCATTTTCGGGATGGGAATGGTTAATGTCGTCAGTTGTTGAGAGACGTCCATTCATGGACATGTATGGGATGAAAATCGATTTCACTGAACAGTTTGTTTGAAAACTTACTTCACTTGGCTTAACTTGGTAACTCGTTGGGAAAAAATGTTTTCAAGTGTCTTGGACTTGGTTGTCACACCTGTCTCACCTGTCGGTGTCACCGGGTTCAGTGTTGACCGCTGCACTCTATGACTCTGCCCATCCCTCCCCCTCTCTCTCTCGCTTCCTCCACATAGTTCCGTCTGTCGGCACTGCTGTTGTGAACATTTCTGGACTTGTTAGGCCGCTGGTACCAGGTATATTCTTTGTGTATGAGGCTGGATATATGCCTTCATTATGGTTCTGTTATTTTTTAACTTGTTGTAAAACACTTAGTCCAAAAAATGAGACATAACCGTCATCTCTGTGATGTTAACCTGGTCTATGCGTTAGTGTAAATTGCTGTTATCTGTGTGAATACCTGACTTGCTCTTTAAGATGGATCGACAAGCAACAGAGCGATGTGTTCATTTTGAAAAGAAACCTATTGCAGTTTTCATTTTAAAAAACAACAACCCAAATTACTGAAAATATCCCTGATCATTTTCCTTTGTTTTTCCATACACTTGTATTATTTTTTTAACTTCAGAATTGTGAAAGAAATGGCGTCATTCCGACTTTACAAATATAGATATCACTTTTTTGTCTTTGTTTTTGTCAATCCTTCAACACGTGGTAACTTGTTCTATGGTTTCACATTACACCCTAGTATTACCGTTTTGTTTTGAGTGTCCTCCCCACTCGGACATTTTCTGGAGCACAGTCATGCTTTGTGAACTGTCTGACGTGAATTACAGGATCTTTAACGTGCATAGGCGCAGTCTGACGGCGTGCACGTGCGTACAGAAACGAAGTGACGTCACACCGTAATTAAAAATATAACGCAAGGAAGGACGAAGGAAATTATTCAAGGAAAAAAGTTTGAATGTGTGTGTGTGTGTGTGTGTGTGTGTGTGTGTGTGTGTGTGTGTGTGTGTGTGTGTAAGTGTAAGTGTGTGTGTGTGTGTGCTTATAATTTTTTTAAGGACTTTATTCTGTAAAGAAATAATCTAAATGGTTAGCAATATTTTTGGGGATAATATCTGTTCAGCTGATAGAGCTACATAAAAGTGTTTTGTCATATTCAGTTATCACTCATGCAGACAGAATGGATGTGTATGTTTTCACTCCGAATTCATTCATTTCTTTCATCTGTCTGCCAGTGCGCGCGAGTGTACCAGAGTCTTCCATTGAATTTCACTCTGTAGTGCCATCCTCTTCAGAGGCTGAATGTGGCAAGACGGCAAAAATAAGTTTAACTCTCCTCTATGTCCCCATCACACAAACATTGCACACCAGTCAAGGGCTCGTAAAGGCGATAACTGTATCATAGGCGACAACTCCAGTTCAGGGGGACGCTCTCAAAGGGAGGTGATTTCTCAGACAACAGTCTCAATGGTTGTGATGGGAGGTAACCATGAGGGAGTGGTGTAAGGCACTGTGTTGTCATGGATACGTGTGCTTCAATGAAGAGTTGTTAAAGTTCTCCATCCTAGGAGTTTTGCAGGCAGGATTCTGCCTACACTCGCGCGCGCGCGCGCGCGCGCGCCACACAACACACACACACACACACACACACACACACACACACACACACACACACACACACACACACACACACACACACCACACACACACACACACATCTACATCTATCTATCTATCTATCTATCTATCTATCTATATCTATCTATCTATCTATCTATCTATCTATCTATCTATCTAGCAGGCACATAAACATGCAGGCGAAGAGATATATGCACGCATGCACGCACGCACGAACGCAAACACACACACACACACTCACACACACATTTACACATAGACATGTCAGGCTACATACGTGTACAAACATACACATAATTATTAGGATGTGCATTATTCCTTAAGGGAGAGGGGGGGGGAGGAGAGAGTAGAAAATGATCGATGAGGAAACAAACGAGAGAGAGAGAGAGAGGGGGTGGGGGGGGGGGGGGAGAGGGAGGGAGAGAATGGACCTTTTCTTGAGGGAAGGGAACAAACACACACAATGGCTTTTTGATATCCAGCCCTTAGTCAAACAAAACTAATAATAAAGACAAACAAACGCACAAAACATCTGAAAGAAAATGAATCTTGCCGTAACACCAACACACGCAAAAATAACCAACCAAACAACGAACCATGTCAATATCCTAACAAGCGAAAAAAGAAAATACAGAATAAATAAATAAATGATACACAAAAAGGACAGGAGAGAAGAGAGAGAGAGAGAGACAGAGACAGAGAGAGATTAAAAGAAAAACTGACTTAAAAGCTTCTCAAATAAAACGCAAAGAAGAAAACTATTTTAAAAAATACATACAGACTAAAGGTTAACGACCATGGTATTTTTTTTTTAAGAGAGCGAAAGAGTGGGCCTGAAAGACCCCCCCCCCCCCATCCCACAAAAAAAGTTTGCCCCCCTCCCCCCATAACTCCCCTCGCCCTAAAAAAAAAGTTTAAAAATAACCCTAAGCCCCCCCCCCCCTCCCCCCCCCACCTTTTCTCCCTCCCCGCCCAAAAAGCGAAAGAACTAGTGCCATTAACCCAGTTTCTTTTCACAAGGATAGTTATAGACAGTTCCAACATTTTTTGTTCTCCTTTGGTCACAACTGATCAGACAAGCATCATAACATACAATCAAAAGAAAAACAATATCTACGAAAAACTCAATTTCTTTGGCAAGTCTGACAGAAAGAGTATGTATTAGATGCGTGCAGCGGACGCAAGTGTATGCGCACACGCACGCATGCACACCTACACCTACAGACACCCACACACATACGCACACACACACAAACACTCATACACACACACACACTCTCTCTCTCTCTAAAACACACACACACACACACACACACACACACACACACACACACACACACACACACACACACACACACACACACACACACACACACATACACACACACACGCGTGCAAACGCGCGCAGAACATCTTGCGCACACGTTAAATCCTGTTCCGCTTTCCGTAAGAGTAGGCCATTGTGTGCCGGTGGGAACAGATGACAGAATTTACAAAACCGCAAACACACGGGGACTGGATGTAAAAAAGCAAATAAGTGCTTATTCCATTATCCTCGATATAAAAGAATGAAATAAATGAATTTTAGAAAAACCACACATACGGATGACAAAATTTACCAAGCAGCATGCACAAGGGCAATGGATGTAAACAAAAAAAGGCACACGAATGCTTATCCTTATCCTAAAAAAGAAAAAGAAACTCACACACACACCACACGCACACACACACACAACACAGAGGAGAGAGAGAGAGAGAGGGAGAGAGAGAGAGAGAGAGAGAGAGAGAGAGAGAGAGAGAGAGAGAGAGGAGTAGGAAAATGATAGGAATGAGAAGCAAGGAGGAACAGTACGGAGAATGGAAAATGCCAAAGGAACAGTACAAATAGAAGAGATGGGGAGGTGGCTCACTGAATATGTACTGATGGCAAAGGACAAAGAAAAGGGATAGGGAAACAGAAAAAAGAGGACAGGAAAAAATACAGGAAAAGAGAAAAAGAGGAAAGAGAAAGCGAACTACAGAAATAAAGAAAGAAAGAAGAAAAAGAAAAAGACGGAAAAGAAGCCGAAAAGAACCTCCCTCCCAAAAAGGAAGTACATTAAGAACGAAAATAGAAAAAAAAACCCGAATAAAATAGAAAGCATTAAGAACTGGAAAAAAAAAGAATCAAAGGAAGAAAAGAAAAGACGTGACAGCGAAGATAAAGGGAAAAAAATGAATATAAGAAAGAAAAAAGAAAAGAAAAAGACAGGAAAGGAGCTAAACGAAAACAAATCGAAGCGTACTAAGAACGAATTAAGAAAAATAAATCAATGAAAAAGAAAGCACAAAGAATAGGATTTTTTTTGGAAAAAAAAGAAAAAAAAGGAAGAAAGAAAATGTAAAGCAGGGAGGACAAAGGACAAGAATGGATAAAAGAAAGAGAGAAAGAAAAAGGGTAACAGAGACAAGGAAGAGAAGAAGGGTATTAACTTTTTCGTAAAGGCTTGCTTTTCAAAGAGGGTTAATGGGCTGGGGAATGTCTACAACGGTTAAGTTGTAAAGTCAGCGCTGCTCGGGGCTTGTTAAAAAGAGGAGGAGGAGGAAGGAAGGAGGGAGGGCGGCTTTTGTCTCAACGGACTGGCACAGAGCGAAGGGGATCTGTGTCTGTAGCCATGTCCTTTGCGTCGGCTTGTTTGTCCCGAAAAGAACGCTTGCGTTGTTATCAGCTTTCTTGTCTATCTGTCTTGTCTTGGCTTGTCTGTCTCTTTCCCTGTCTGAGTAACGGTGTCTGTCGTTTTCGTTTCTGCCTGGCGTCGGCTTTCTTGTCTGTTTGTTCGTTTGTCTGTCTGTTTGTCTGTCTGTCCGCCTTTGTCTGCATGTGTGTGCGTGTGTGTGAGAGAGAGTGAGTCTATGCACTTGTGTGTGGGTGACGCGCCTTTACGTGCGCACGCCCGCCCGCGCGAGCGCGCGTGTTTGTATGTGTGAGAGCGTGCTGTGACGCTCCTGGAAGCGATTTTAAAGTCATCTTGTGTGTGGCGAAGACAAGGGTGGCCCAGTGTGGCACGTGAAAGACTCCCACGTGGAGGCTGAATGTCAGGGTGTTAGCCAGCACAGGCCGATGTCAGTGTCGACATCATAGCCGCTGTTCGGGAAACACTCCAGCTGAGAGGGGGTGAGGAAGAGATGAGGGTGGGTGTGGGTGATGTACTGGAAAGATGGTGTGTGGGGGGTGGGGGGGGGGGGGGGGGGGGGGCAGGGATCAGGGATATTGATGTAAGGGGAAAGGATGCGAGGCTATTAGTATCATGACTGTTTGATTGATTGATTGATAGCTCTTCTTTCAGCGCTAACAGTAGCAGCAGGAATAACAACAACAATCATCCTCATTATCCTCCTCCTACCCCTCATTCTCATCGTCTTTTTCGTCGTTGTTGTTCTTGTCAGTGTTTTTACGGGTATGAGATTACTTTAGTTTCGATATGTTTGTTTGTTTCTTGTTGTTGTGTTTCAAGTCATTGTGAGTTTGTGAACAACTGGTGTGACAGATTTTTTCCCCCCGTTCCTCTTTGAGGTTCACCAATGGTAAGGTTTTCTTCGGGAAGAGAGAGACAGAGAGAGACAGAGAGAGACAGAGAGAGAGAGAGAGAGAGAGAGAGAGAGAGAGAGAGAGAGAGAGAGAGAGAGAGAGAGAGAGAGAGAGAGGAGAAGGATGAGGAAACAACTCAACCCAACAATGATGTGACTCATGTGGTCTTCTCATTGACTGAGGACAGAGAAGCTGGAGTTTTCTTCTTCTTCTTCTTCTTCTTCTTCTTCTTCTTCTTCTTCTTCTTCTTCTTCTTCTTCTTCTTTGTGTTCTCTTTCTTCTTCTTCTTCGTCGTCGTCGTGACGACGAACGCTCAGACATTAACTATCATTGTCTGTCATATGAGTGAAAACGCGTTGTGCTGCCATTAAGCACCTG
>CM054140.1:34146284-34181284 GCA_028751875.1 Rapana venosa
CCACTATCGAGACGTCCATTCCAGAGGATTTTTTTCTTTCCTGGAGTTGACATCGGTACTGTCTCCACTTCCCCGACAGTCGTTTTGATGAGACCGTAAACCGAGGTCGCCTATGCGAACATGCGTAAATATGTTGCACAGACGTTAAAACCTGTTTCGCCTTTAGGAAGAGTATACCATTTGTGTCGGTAAGAGTGGTTGACAACACACGCATCATATATCGATAGTGTATATATATGGTATACATATAATGAGCCTCGAAGCGCTAGCCGAAAAAACAATCAAACAAAGAAACAAAACCAACAAACCCAAAACAAAAACAACAACAAAAACAAACAACAAAACTACGGAAAATATCTGTGGATAGACAACACGGCCAGTGTGTGTTTGTCCATGCTTTATTTTGCCGTGCCTTCAGGGATTACCGTCTATATGGGTAGATGTGTGTATGTCTGTTTGTCTGTGTCTGTGTGTCTGTGCGTGTGTGTGTGCGTGGGTGTGTGTCTGTGTCTGTGTGTGTGTATATAAGTGTCTGTCTGTCTGTGTATGTGTGTCTGTATGTGCGTGGGTGTGTGTCTGTGTATGTGTGTCTCTCTGTGTGTGTATAAGTGTCCGTATGTCTGTCTGTTTTTGTTTGCGCGTACGCGTGCGTGTACATAAGCTAACAAACATACATACTTGCAGATGCTGTATGCACACAGTACAGGTTCACACGCACTAGCATAGATAGTTTTGCGTGTATACACAGCACAGCGGCGACGTGTATGCTGCCAGCAGCCCCGCGGACAGCAGATCTGAGCTGATGACTGGGTAGGCGTCTCTGTCTACCTTTCACACACACAACTGTCGCCATCACAGTGCCGGAGACAGACACCTTAATTGGACAGAGAACGGGCCCCTCTCATTATCCTCCCCCCTGCTTTCAGACCTTTCATAAAAGAAAAGAGACAAATTACCGATTTCCTTCCATCTTTTCATCCACTCCACTCCTTTTTCTCTTCTTTCTGTCAACAGCCTTGTCCTTTTAGATAAAAACAACAACAACTATATGGTTAGACTGGCGGTAGCAGTTTTTAATGTTCACTGAGAGATAGACAGGAAATCCACTGTCGGACATAAAGGGGAAACAACTGTACTTTTTTTCTGTACTTGTTTTTGAAGTTTATATGCAGTGTGTCAGAAATTGAAAGTAAAAGGTCACTTGTTATATCCGATGTCTCAAGGAGAGGATTTTTACGATATCTAAGTGATACCATCTTTAAGTACAGAACTGCCAGTGCCTTCATTACCTTCGCGTATATACCCATACAGGAGATGAAATACGCACGGTAGCTGTAATGCATATCAGTGTCTTGTAGGTTTCTGAAACACGAACAGGTCAATGAGCAGACCTTCTGCAGAGCTAGCTACAAGCAAGGGAGAAGACTAGACACCACACACTCCACCCAAAAGTAAGGGAAAAGAGGAAAAGGAAAGAATGTATGTAGCGGCCATTGTCGCCGAGGACTGTCCCTACTGGGGAGTGTTCTCAGCTCATTGTGACTAGGGGATGACACGAGAGGTTTCATTTTTCATTGTATTCGGCTTCATTTCAGATCAGAAGTTTATAGGAGAAGGTTGTGATAGGATCATCATAGATTATCAGCTCATTCAACTAACTCACTCTTCATCCCCCCACCCAACTATTCAGCTAGCCAGCCAACCAATCAGAATCTGTTTATAAAAATGGATTCACAACCACCTCTATCGCCATCACAGTAACCGCAATAATAACGGTTATTATGATGATGTTGATGGTGATAATTGATGATGATAATGATGATGATGATGATGGTAATAGTGATATCAAGAATGATAATAACGGCAATGACGACAACAACACCAATGATGATGATAATGATGATGATGATGATGATGATGATGATGATGATGATAATAATAATAATAATAATAATAATAATAATAATAATGTGTGCAGACATGTCAACACCAGAAGCCAAGCCGAACACCATTCCTGAACACTCTGCTGCCTCATACATAAGACCATACACTCAGGAACCACGTAACCCTAGTAAGTGCACAAACGTTTCAGTCAATGTTCTTGCTGCACTGTGCTTCTGTGTTAGCAATGTGCAGCTGTCCGTCCTTCCGTCAGTCTGTCAGTCAGTCTGTCCGTCCGTCTGTCTGTCTGTCTGTCCGTCCATTCGACCGTCCGTCTGTTTGTTCTAGAACTGCACATCTGTCTCTCAGCTATGTGAATGGATTCCTGCACACGTTAACGCGTTGATTCATGAAGTGATTGAACACAGGGCAGCTGTGTGTGTCTTCATGTGTGCAGACCATCTCTGCGCAAAGTGTGCAGCGAGTATACATATTTTCACCTCCGTGTACATACAGCGGCGTCCTAACAGGTGTTTATTCTGACTGGTGATGCGTGAGCGTGGGGCCTGCAGGGGCAAGGCAGTGTAGGAGTGTGCCCAAGTTCTCACCCAAGACAAGTGTGGGATGTAGAGTTCCTGTGATAAAATCGTTATTTTGGGTGCGCACTGCCGTTTCGATTTCTGTTTTCTCTCAGACATGTTACAGCGAAAAGACAGCGTGCTCAGATATCTCTTCTGTATCTGGTACAGAAAACTATGTGGAAATTCCTCGCTAAAAACAACAAAAACAAAACAACAAAAACACCATCCCCCCCCCCCCCCAAAAAAAAAAAAAAGAAAGCTAAGGAAAAAACAACAAAAAGCCCCGTTTTCTGTTATCGGTATTCTTCTGTTACTTTGCTTATACATGTAAGCCCATCTCATGTTTAAAAAAAAAAAAAGCAAAAGTGTCTGACTTTAGACAGCATTTGAAATTTTACAATTATAAATCTACGTATAATGAAAGATGTATTAATTGCTATAAGAGAAGATAATATACTTCATGACGACATAAAATAGGAAAAAAGGTAATCGCTTAATTCAGAATGCATGTTGTCAGAGGTTTCACTTCAGTCAGTGAAAGCCAGGCTATGCAATTATCAATAAAGGTCGGCAGAAATGGCTAGGGCAGTTGTGATCGCTGGGCAAGAGTTAGCTTGAATATGGGATGCTGGAGATACAGTGGGGCGACTGGACCTTTTACTTTATGCCATGGGCGTGAGCACATACTAGTGTTGCTGTATTGTTAATGTTCTCTCTCTCTCTCTCTCTCTCTCTCTCTCTCTCTCTCTCTCTCTCTCTCTCTCTCTCTCTCTCTCTCTCTCTCTCTCCCTCCATCCATCTATCCATCCATCCCCATTTATCTACCTATCAATCAATCAATCAATAAGCAAGCAAGCAAGCAATCAACCAATCAATAAATCCATCCATCCATCCACCCATGTATCTATCTATCTGTTTATTTGTCTGTCTATCTATCTATCTATCTATCTATCTATCTATCTATCTATCTATCTATCTATCTATCTATCTATCTATCTATCTATCTATCTATCTATCTATCTATCTATCTATCTGTCTGTCTGTCTTTCATTCTGTCTGTCATTCATTCTGTCTGTCTAGCTATCTGTATGTCTCTCTACCTGTCTATTTATCTGCTTGTCTGCCTACTTGCCTAGCCACCTATCTACCTGTCTGTATGTCTGTCTGTCTGACGGACTCTGTTTCTCAGCCTGTTTCTCTCTGTCCCTCTCTTCTCTTCCCCTCATCTCTATGTATGGCTGTCTTTGCTTTCTGTCTTTTTATTTCTTCTTTTCTTTTGTTTGACTGCATATGTCTGACGTTTCAAACTTGAGAAGAGAGATAGAGAGAGAGAAAGGAAGAGAGAGAGAGAGAGAGATGCTGCGAGGGAGAGAGAGGAGAGAGAGAGAGAGAGAGATGAAGGGGAGAGGAGAGAGAGAGAGAGAGAGAGTGAGTGTGAGAGGGAGAGAGAACTCGAAATCGAACTCGAACTGTTTATTGAGAATAAATTGATAAGGTCGGGGCTTTTTTACACCATGCTCTAAAAAAAAAAGTCACACGCAAACAGTCATTATCAACATTATTAAACACACCGAAATGAAGATTAAAAAATGATTACTAAATAAAAAACGAGAGAGAGAGATATAGATGCGTAGGGCGAGACTGAGACAGAGATAGAGACAGAGAGACATTTTGACATTTTGACTTTTTTTTATATCGAGGAGAGAGAGAGAGGAAGGGACAAAGAGAGAGAGAGAGAGAGAGGAGGAGGAGAGAGGGAGAGAGAGGGGGGGGGGGGGGGGGGGGGGGGGGGGAGAGAGAGAAGGAGGGAGATATGCGGAGGGAGAGATTGAGGAAGATGCAGGAAATGAAAACAAAAAAAGCTGAACGTAATGTTGTTGAACAAGTGTACGCACATGTTAATGACACACACACACACACACACACACACACACACACACACACACACACACACACAACACACACACACACACACACACACACACACACCAACGTAACGACAGGAAGGAGGGGGAGGGTTCAATACACGAAGGAGGAAAAAAGTTGGAGGGCAACAGGATTTTCAGGACACTCCTTACTTCAGTCTCACTCCAAGCATTTTAACCACATTCTCTAGCGAAGGTTATTCGTACTCTGGCTTATATCTGCCATCGTAAACCGGCACGGGTTTTAAACTCATTAGATTGGGTATTCTGCATCATCATATCAATCAATGTTTCATAATGAAGTTGTTCAATAAGTTCAAGACATGTACACTCTTTGGATTACAAAAAAGCGGCGGACTATATCTTCGTCTTCTTCTTTTCTTCTTCTTCTTCTTCTTCTTCTTCTTCTTCTTCTTCTTCTTCTTCTTCTTCTTCTTCTTCTTCTTCTTCTTCTTCTTCTTCTTCTTGTCTGCCATGTGAATGAAAATGCTGCCGTTAAGCGCCTGACAAGCCAGGTCCAGCGCATCCGATTTCGGCGAGAAAAAAATGCAGGAGAAAGGACCAAGAAGGCAGAAATTAGACAAGAACGAAGTGACCGGAAGAAAAGGAACGAAGCAAAATCAAAGATAGGGATAGAAAAGAGGGAATCCCTTGCACAGAATTTTCAGAAAGTGGGGATGCTATTTATACTGACAGGCCATCGGCATCCCCAACGGGGAATAAAGTTTATAATCAGAATATGCATTCCTATCTCCATGACGCCCGGGGAAAGAAGGGAGGCGATTTTTACAATCCGACACCTGCAGACCTGCCAATGCTTAACTTTTCCCCGTGTGTACACTCACGCAGGAGATGAAGTAATGCCCATTTTTCATGTCACCGTTTATGTGGGTTTTGAAATATTCAAATATTTAACCAGCACCTTGGGTTTTCGCTCAAGTATCCATTGAGTAGACACCTCGGCATTTTCGCTGAGCATATGTAGCGTATTCTGGTTGAATGCCAAGGCTTTAGTCTCAAAACAAATCGTGGCATAAAGCCGACATCAATTGAGGAATACGGTAAAATGCTTTTCAGTGTCGTGCACCATTGACTCCGAGACAAGTTGAAGGGGAACAAGAAAGAGGAAAAGGAGGTGGACGAGAACTGACCTGAATTGAATTGTATCTTATTTAAAGAGGGTAATGGCATAAGCACTGAACTGAATAAAATTTTTATCTTATTTAAAGAGGGTAATGGCATAAGCACTGAACTGAATAAAATTTTATCTTATTTAAAGAGGGTAATGGCATAAGCACTGAACTGAATAAAATTTTATCTTATTTTAAGAGGGTAATGGCATAAGCCAGCATGCTTTTTAAAAATTTTTAACAACCAGCCCTCTGGGCACCAAAAGCAAATACACAGAAATATTTCAATGAAAAAGAAAAAAATCCAAAAATATAAGGAATGTAATCTATGCATATATTATCTGCTTATACCATGTGCAACTCCCCCCTCCCCCCAACCCCCACCCCCACCCCACCCCACCACCCCACCAACCAACAAAAACAAACAAATAAAAACCAAAAACACACACACATACACAGACAATATCACACATAGACACACACACACACACAAGATCGTAGAGGGAAAAAAGGACAAAGAAGAAGAATAAGGAGAAGATTATCCTTTGAGGAACTTTTCCTCACGCGGGAAAACACCACTTTAAAAATCGAGAAACAAAACAGCGACAACAACAACAACAACACAACAACAACACACACACACACACACACACACACACACACACACACACACACACTATCCCACCCCTACCCCTCAACAACCCCCCCTCCCCCCTCCCCCTATCCTCACCTACATTAAAAGCAACCCCTGTCCTGTCAACGAAATACAAGATAACCCAACAAAATTAACAGAAAATTAACCGTCCCAAATCTGTTCCACAACTGACGCGTCTGTACAAATTATGACTTGGAAGACGAACGCGGCTCGTCAAAGTCATCTCCCACATAAATTCTGGCGATGAACACGAAGCTTGTGTTCGGACTTTCCCAACAGTGCACGCGTTATTTTACAGAAATTATCTGGCAAAAACCGTTTTAGCAGAAGGGAGGACGAGGAAGAAGAAACGGGGGCAAGTTGGGATGGGGAAGGGGGAGGGGGAGGTTGGGGGAGGGGAAGATATCATCGTTGTGTAATGCTGAATGGGGAAAAAAAAAAAGGGGGGGGGGGGGGGGGGGGGGAGGAAAGGAGGGCACGGCAGGTACAAACGGTTTTGCAGAGAAAGAGGTGTGTTTGGGTGCTCTGAGACAGGAGAAGCACGTATCGGTGGTGTTGTGCCTGTGCGCGTTTGTGCCTGTGCGTGCATGATACCCCCCTTCTTCACGCGCGCGACGGGTGTGTTGTGTGTGGTGTGTGTGTGTGGTGTGTGTGTGTGTGTGTGTGAGAGTGGAGAGAGAGGAGAGAGAGAGAGAGAGAGAGAGAGAGAGAAAAGTCAAGTCAAATCATAGTTTTTATTTCCAGTTGGTAAATTGAATACGCAATGCATTTGCTTGTTTTTCATCAAGTGTGTGTGTGTGTGCATACATACGCGCGCGCGCGCGCGTGTGTGTGTCTGTGTGTGTGTGTGTTGCGGTGTGTGTGTGTGTGATGTTAACGTCTTTCCATTTAAGTGACAATATACGAAGGGAAAAAAGGGAGTGATTGAAAAGGGGGGTGAGTGGGGGGGGGGGGGGGATGCGCGCGCGTATGTGTGTGTGTATGTGCGCGCGCGCGCATAATTATATGTCAGTCAATTATTTTGTAGAAACCGCTACAATATCATATTTACACAATGAAATCCGTCATTCGCAGAAATACATTTTCTGTAAGAAATATTTATCTGTCAACGTGCCCAAAACGTTTGATATTTTCAAACAATGTGAAATGCTCAAGATAAACAGTCTTTGAAATGAACGGAGTTTTCTCTGTGTCCATGAAGATAGAATGTTGTTTTTACACTCTCACACAGACACACAAACACGCACAGACAGACACAGACACACACACACACACACCACACACACACACACGCACACACACGCACACACACATACACGCACGCACGCACGCACGCACGCGCGCGCGTGCACACACTATCTCCCTCTCTCTCTCTGACACACAGAGGCACACAGAGAGACAGAGACAGAGACAGACATACAGAGATAGAGACAGACTGACAGACAGATAGACAGACAGACAGACAGACAGAGAGCGGAATAAGGGTGGATAGAAGTATTACGTACATATGGATGGGAGAAGGAAAGGGAGGAGCGAATCTTTAGAAAAAGTTACGTCAGAAGGAGTCATCACTTTTCCCCATCACTGGAGTCAATTAATCAACGGCCAAAAACCTGGAGCAAAAACCAGGATAACTCTACAGTCTACAATTCAGCAGTGCATAATGTGGCTGAACTAGCAGAAGACAGGGCGAGATAGATAGATAGCACCGCTGCCAGATAAGCCAGAGATTAATATTAGGGACATCATAGTGTGTGTGTTGTGTGTGTGTGTGTGTGTGTGTGTGTTGTTGTGGTGTGTGTGTTGTGTGTGTGCGTGTGTGTGTGTGTTGTGTGTGTGTGGTGTGGTGTGTTGTGTGTGTGTGTGTGTGTGTGTGTATGTGTGTGTATGTGTGTGTGCCTTCGTTTGGAGTCTCAGAACTAGGAGTCTGTTTCTTAACTTTTATTTCCAACAATGCTAACTTTTATTTGGGTGAGTGTCTGGCAAAACGGTTTGCAGAAAGGAAGGGTAGGGGTTTGAAGCAGAAGGATGTGTGTGTGGTGTGTGTGTGTGTATGTGTGAGTAAGTGTATGTGAGTGTTAGTGTGTGTGTGAGAGTTAGAGAGAGAGAGAGAGAGAGAGAGAGAGAGAGAGAGAGGAGAGAGAGAGAGTGTGTGTGTGTGTGTGTGTGTGTGTGTGTGTGTTCAAATTCATTTAACATCTTTTCACGAGTTGTGATATTAGACGATTAGACGAGAGAGTGTGTGTGTGTTTGTGTGTGCGTTTGTGCGAGTGTGTGAGTAAGTGTGTGTGTATGTTTGTGTCTGAGAGAGCGAGATTGTTACGTGATACCGAAGGAGAGGCAAGAAGTGGAATCAGGAAGAGGGGAGAGGGAAGGTGGGTGGGGGGGGGGGGGGGGGGGATACAGACTACAAAGACAAACGAGTTTTCTGAGATGCGTGGGAGGAAGGTATCGGAATTACTGAAAACATCAGGTAGGTGTGTGTGTGTTGTGTTTGTGTGTGTGTTTGCGCGCGCGCGCGCGTGTGTGTGCGTGCGTGCGTGCGTGTTGTGTGTGTGTGTGCGTGTGTGTGCACGTGTGTGACTTATTCTTTTCTTTCGACGACAATAAAATAAGCACTCTTGCGTTTTTCTTTACACCAGTTTCCGTGTGCGTGCAGCTTATTCTATCTATCTATCTATCTATCTATCTATCTATCTATCTATCTATCTATCTATCTATCTATGTATCTATCTATTTTATTTCGAGGATGATGGAATAAACACACATGCGCCTTTTTACATCCAGTCCCCGTGTGTATGTAGTTTTAAAAAAAAAATTGTCATCCATTTCAACCGGCATAAATAGCCTACTCTTCCAAAAGGCAGAACGCGTTTTAACGTGTGCACATGATGTTCTACGTGCGGTTGCACATGTAACCTCGGTTTACAGTCTCAACCTTAGGACTTTTCGAGGGAGTGGAGTCAGCGCTGATGATGTAACTCCAGGGGAAAAATTCGTTTAAATGGGTGACTCGGCGTTGGCTCGAACCTGGGCTGTCCAATTGCGAGTGCAATGTGCAATGCTCTAACCATCAAGCTACACTATGTGCGTGTGTGCGTGTGCGTGCGTGTGTGCGTGTGCGTGTGTGCACGCGCTGTGTGCACACATATGCTTACAGGCAAGCGAGGTTATACAGAGGAGGAGATGTTCAGTTATTAAAAGAATCCAGTTAATTCTGATGCATATTCAGCACAGCAGAATCGGTGTCCTTGTTTTTAACAAATCTGCTACAGATGTTCCACGTTACACCCCCACCCTGTCATCCCCATTCATCAGGTGTTTATGCTGCATGTGTCCCTCATTTCTGTCACACTGTCAACATCTTACCACAAACGGTCCCAGAAATAGATGAAAGAGCTTTTCTATTCCAACATAAATGTATGCAAACTGGTAGTGTAAACACACACACATACACACACAAACACACACGCACACACACACAGACACAGACACAGACACACACACACAAACACACACATGCACACACACACAGACACAGACATCACACACACACACACACACACACACACACACACAACACACACACACACACACACACACACACACACACACACACACACACACACACACACACACACACACACACACAAAAACACACACATGTACACACACACACACAAACCCTTCTCTTTTCTTTATGCTATCCATTTCCTACATATGTGCACGATCTTTCAACACGTGATACGGCCAATGAAAAGAAGGCCTTTTCCAGCTTCCCTAAATACGCTGGACTTCTGGCCTTATCTGATGACTACGCCACAGGGCAAAAAACCTCCAGTGTTGGCAACTCAGATTTATCTGCCTTGTAAACAAAGTGAGTGACACAGGTGTGTCTGTATGTGTCCTGAAATACCTGTAAGGAAGAACTAGGTGTGGAGGGGAAGACAGGTATTCTTGTTGTCGCTTTTTGAGAGGTTCGGGATGATGAGGAGACAGATGTGTTCCAGTAAGCATGGATTAGGTAACATGGATAAGTGAACATGGATGGTATCAGCAAATAATAAAGGCGTGAGCTTGTTTCTTATGGATATGGTTGATGTCTTTGATTAAAACACAGTGATGAAGTGGAGAATGATAGAAAGAGAGTCATTTATCCATTAATTCATTCTTTTAGTTCAGTGATTATGGAATAAGCATTTATGTGGGTTTTCTATACCCATCCCCCATGTACATATTGTTTTGCAAATCTTGTCATCCATCCCTACTGGCACACAACAGCCTACCCTTCCAAATGGCAGAACAGAATTGAATGTGTGCACAGATGTTCTGTGAGCATTCACACACAGGGCCTTGGTTTGTAGTCTCATCCAAAGAACTTTCGGGGGAATGGAGTCAACACTATTGCATTGAACCTGGGCTCAAGGCAGGGTAATCAAATCACAAGTGCAATGCACATTGCTTTAACCACCAGGCTATCCATGTATGCACATGCATACATGCACATATTAAAAGAAAGATTTTTGTGATCATGTGCACAGATCCAGAGCCATCAGCAATGGCTGTTCACAATGCCAATTTTACATGGTGAATAGAAGTTAACCTTTCCAGCTTATCCACCCTTGCCACACACACACACACACACCACCACACACACACAAACCACACACACACAACAACAAACAACCAAATACAAGAAAAAAACCCCAAATGCCCACAAACACACATTGCAGCCCTTACAGCCCCAAAATAACTCTCACACACCTATTTTCTCCAAGATCATTTGTACCTGCCTTTCTGGCCCCAGCCATTCATTTCAATCCCTTTCCTCAGTAACATCAATAAACAATAACTGCTCTCACTTTCCTTCCCTCCCTCACCCCCCTCCCAGTCCTCCTCTCCCCAACTCCTGATCTTTATAAAGCTTCCCTCCCCACAGCTTCTTGCCCAAGAGAAAGCTCGCCTTGTTGGTGGTGATGAATGGAAATTGTGTTCAGAGAGGGAAGAGGGACTGATGATGCTGATGACTCTCAGTTGTTCTGGACAGCTGATAATAAAGAGCTATACAGTGAAATGCACATGCACACAACAGTTGTCAGAGTGATTGATGATATTCTGACATGGGTGCTAATTGCACTTGATGGGCAGTTTTATCGTTTCGCTCTGTTGACAGTGTCATTGACAAAAGCTGGGATTACCCCTGGCAAAAAATTTTATAAAAAATTAATACTCTGTTGCCTCCCAACTCAGACCCTCCTCACCCCCCTATCACCTGCCAGGTATTGGCTATCTCTTCTTCTTCATGAATAGGTCTCATTAGTGTAGCTTTACACTGTACTGGATAGCACACATCAGTTAAGATGTAACTGTATTGCAAGGCAGGATGGTTTTTATTTTTCTCTCAGCTTTTGCTGGAATGAGAGAGAGAGACTGAGTGAGTGAGTGAGTGAGTGTGAGTGTGTGTGTGTGTGTGTGTGTGTGTTTGTGTGTGTGTGTGTGTGTGTGTGTGTGTGTGTGTAAGAGCACATGTGTTTGTGCAGCTAGATAGATAGGAACATCAAAACATAGATTTTTTCCAACTAGATAAATAGATAGACAGATGGATAATTGTTATTTTAATCCACTTTGGTTTTTGTTGTTGTTGTTTTAATTTTAGTTCCACTTCACGGTAACATGACACAGTCAGCTACTTGTTTGCCACCCAATCCCCAGAAATATTGTTCAAAACACGTATTTAGTTCTGTCCCACTGATGATGCAGGATACAGATAGACACACATCTGCCGCTCACTGTATTTACAAGGCAGATAAATCTGAGTTGCCAACACTGGAGGTTTTTTGCCCTGTGGCGTGGTCATCAGATAAGGCCAGAAGTCCAGCGTATTTAGGGAGGCTGGAAAAGTGCTTCTTTTCATTGGCCGTATCACGTGTTGAAAGATCGTGCAAATATGTTGGAAACGCACGCGCCCGTTTGGGTGTGTGTGTGTGTGGTGTGTGTGTGTGTTGTGTGTGTGTGTGTGTGTGTGTGTGTGTGTGTGCGTTTGCCAGTCATTCAAAGAGCCTCTTTCATGGCTTGCACGGAAGGTACATTTACCTCTCAAGCTATGGAGGTTGTTAAAAAAAATGGGGGATAGGAAGAACAGGTGTCTGTATAGGTCAGCTGAAAGAGGCATGGCCACACTGACACACATGCAGTGCAACATATCTGTCTGCAAATGAGACTGCACCTTGCCTCTGGAAATGTATGTGCTGACTCTGAGTCATCATCAACTTCACTGCTAACCTTTATACACTCCTAGACAGACATGCTGTGCACCCCCCCCCCCCCCCCCCCCCCACATCCCACACACACAAAACAAAACACACACACACACACACAAACACACACACACGCACGCATCACGCACGCATGCACATTCTGACACAAAAACCCTATTCCCCTTCCCCATCCCCTAGTCTTTCCAAGTGCATCGCCATATTCTCTGGCACTTGCACTTTATGCACATGGCTCTTCCTGGAGTTGGGTTTTTTTGTGTGTCCCTCTCAAACAAAGAGGATGTTGTTGGAAGTTTTAACAGAACTGCACTCTTTGATATTTCACGGAACGAGCATACCAGTTCATTTTGTTAGATTTACACTGACAAATCGTCAGAATGAATTAAAAATATATTTCTAGCCATGTTTATTTTGCATCATATTGGGTGGGTTTTGTTTTGTTTTTGTTTTGGTTGATTCATCAAAGCCGAATAAAAATTTATTTGAGAAAGGTGCAAGTAATCATTTTAAACATGACTTTTCTCCCACTTTTCTTAACCAGCCCCTCCCCTCTCTTAATTTTCTGTATATTTTCTTAACAAGTGAATAACATGTTTATGGGCCTTCATGCACAAAGACGTGGGTGTGATTTCAAGGAAACACCCTATGTAAACACCTCGTATTATTAGATAGTCTGCCATAGCTTGAAATGGCTTCTGTGTTTGGAAGGCTATAAACAAACTAGACTGGCATATGATTTGATAATGCCAAGGCTATAAATAAACTAAACGGGCCTATAATTTGATGGTATCATAATATGCCACCTTTTCCAATTTTTCGTTAACCAGTCCATAGAATCACGCTGTTTTTATTCCGAGAAGAAATGTACTGTTTATATAAGCAATATATATAGTGCTTGATGGGTAAACTCATAAAGCAGTCATTCTGTGTTGATATAAGCATTGAATGTTTCACAATTTATCACAATTTTTTTATCATAATAATCTATCATTCCTCAGATTTACCCTTCTTTTGCCGCGTGAGATTATCCATAAGTCTCCCGATGAAATTCTGAACGTTTGCACCATTCACACGTCATTATGCACTCTTTCAATGAGAGACAGTTTTTCTATAATAATAAAAAAAATGCTGTAAAAAAACAAAGAAAAAATCTCAGATAAAGCTGTATGACGCAAACGCAGTCTTACACAGACAGAGGGTTAGTTGTCTGGTAATGAGAATACACAACACTACGGCCCTTTTTTCTTACACGAAACGCGCAAGACCGGAAGTCACTCTTCCACACTCTCACCCCCTCTTTTTTTTTTTTAAGGAATGCTTTTTCTTTGAACTTTCTTCAGACATCATGCAGACGTTGCAGAAGGCTTGGCCATAATCTTGGGCATTTTTTCTGTTTTTCCTAACCAGTCTTTCTCCTATTACCGTATAGAATACAGAGGTTTCCCCCATTCGTCCCACTGAGCTCCTTTCCTGCGCCAGACGATGACACAGAACTGCCCTTGTTCCTCGCTGGAAGAGATTGCCTCATTCCGGCCTACAGCTCGAATCAGCTCCTATCTGTGAGACATATCTGCTGCTGTTCCTCGCTCTCTTATTTCAGTGTTCCTCGCTTTCATCATGGCGATAAGCGTCAAGTCTGAGTTGGGCTGTTTATGATATCAAAGACTGGATCTATTCTTTTTCCTCGGTGGGTTCAGGCGCCACGGAAGTAAGAAACGGAGGAAATATAAAATTTTAGTGTTGCCGTTATTTAAAGATATTGTTTTGATATGTTGATGGCAAGATTTTTTGTTTTGTTTTGTTTCGTTTTGCAGGGAGATGATGTATGCTGGTGTTGTCATACGTTGACAGTGGATGGTCTTCTCTGTCCGTTGATAATTTCATTCTTTGGGAAAATGCCTATTGTAACTGAAGGGTTTTGATTGTGTACTTTTAAAAATAAAAAAATTTGCGTCGTGTTTGGTCGTGTTGTTTTGAACAGACGTGTCTCTTCCAACATGCTGAATATTGTATACTGCATGCAGACGCCTCTCGTAATATGGATATGTCAAAGTCAAACTTTTATTTTCAGATGGTACATTGAATAAGCAGTGCATTTGCTTTTTTTCATCAAGCCATCTATCTAAAGAAAAGAGAGAGAGAGAGAGAGAGAAAAGAGAGAGAGAGAGAGAGAGAGGAAGAAGAGGAGAAATAAAATATAGCAGACATAAAATAAAAACCTAATCAATGATAAAAACCCTACAAATCAAACAAGAGAAGACAATAATATATGCATACATAGAATTAAAAACAAAACAAAACCCCCCAGAACAATGTTAAACCATACAAATCAAATAAATTAAAAAATCTCCTGAAAATATATCCATCGTAATACAAACAAACAAGCAACAAAGAAAACCAAACCAAAACAAACAAAGAAGACAAAACAACATAAAAAGACACCACCAAGTCCTGCCCCAACCAACCACCCCACCACCACACACACACATACATACACACAAACCCTCCAACCATACAAACTGAACAAAACAAATAAAAAAAAGATAAAACAACCACAACCACAACAAGCAAATAAACAAACACACACATAGGGAGAAAGACAACTCAAGGCATTATTTTTTAGGATAAGATTAAATGCATTTACAACAAAATTCAGCAAGGATGTTAAATGCTTATGTGGTGATTATATTTCAAATACTCATATCATACTTGAATGTGAGAAGCTAAAACCTCATCTCCCTGCCTTTTCTGAGAATTCCATTGAAGAAATTTTGAACAATGTTAAGTTAACAATTGATATTGCTAAGGGTTTATTGTAAGTCCTATAGGGCATTTATTGTAGTTATTGTAGTTTTTTTTTTAATTTCAATTTTTTAATTTTAATTTCTTCTTGATTTGCTCAGTTCAACAATACATATTTCCTTTGTTATTACTATTACTTACCACACACAAGCGCATGCATGTAGGGACGCCCACGCACACTCACACACAAAGAGTAGATCCTCTCTCTCTCTCTCCTCCCTCCTCCACTCCTCTCCTCCCCCCTCCCCATTCTCACATATTCATCTCCTATTTAAGGATCGTCCGTTCACTTTAAGTGGAAAGACGTTAAAATTGAAGACTTACTTACTTACATAGGGAGGAGTTCCATAACCTATAAGGTCGTAGGGGAGCGAGGCGTCAGAGACCTCACTTCTCTAGGGAACATCCTATTGAGGGTGGCGCCCATCTCCTCTCCTTCGCTGCTGCTTTACCTTCCCTGTCCCTAGAGAGAGCTGGTACCCATTTACAGCTGGGTGAACTGGGGGATTGTACTGAAGTCAGTCCCGCCTGAGTGTCGGGAACTTCTCTGTTTGTTGAGGTAACAAAATAATTATCGGCATCGGCATTCACTCCTCAAAGTGAAAATCAATCGTAAATGTGAAAGTCATATCTAAGTCTGGAAAGGGACCCCTGAGTCAGGAAGTCACCAAATGTCAAAAAGTCACCCTATTTAAAGAAGTCACTGTAGGTCAGGAAATCATCCCGTAAAAGGTCTGGCAGTCACACCTAAATCTGGAATCCAGCCTACCTTCCCCCCCCCCCCCCCCCCCCCACCCCTTCCCTTCCCTTCCTTCAACCCCTTGAGCCTCTCCCTCTTCAATTCTTTTTGGACTCCCGTCTTCAAATCGCTCCAAGCATCTTCCAGACTTTACACAAGGTTCGTCACCCTCTCTTTTCTTTTGTGACCGTTTTCGCCAGTCGCTCCCACCTCCTGCCCACTTCCTCCCCCACTGAAGGCGTGAGGCAGGCAGACGGTGATGATACACAGAGCCGCTACTGTTGATTGCTCAAACACATTCCCCCCCTTCTGAGGCTTCAGCTTTGGCTCTGTGGGAATTTGCCGCCACAGTTCCTTCCAATCTGGGTTTAGGCTATGTGTTGACTTACAGTCCTGTCCTGGGATAGGGAGTGTGTGAGTGTGTGTGAGTGTGTGTGTGTGTGAGGTGTGTTTGTGTGTGAGTGTGTGTGTGTGTGTCTGTGTGAGTGAGTGAGCGAGTGTATTGTGTGTGTTGTTGTTGCTTCGAATTTACGTTTGTTCACTTAAATTGATATTAAACGATTGGAAAGGGTGGGGGATTTAAGTTGATGGATATGTGCAGTAAAATGGATAGCTATTGCAAAATAACATAGATAGTACACAGAAAAGGGCTAAACAATGATAGCAACAAATAAATATATTATAAGAAATACTAAAATGACTGATGATATAACTATAGCAAACGCTCTATGGGACTGTTCATCAAAGATTTTCTTATATGAAAGCCCAAAACAATTGTTTAATATCTTATCCAAGGAGCTTCATCTATCGGCATGTGGCGTGTGTGTACTCACTCACTCAGTCCCATGTCTCAAAGGACGTAGGGGGGACATGAGAGAAGACGCGACAGAGATCTTTTTCCATGCTTCACGATCCTGTGTGGCTAGTAGAAGGTGTTGCAGGGGTTGGGCGGTCCATTCTTTGATGTTGTCAACCCATGATTTCTTTTGGCGGCCTCTTCTTCTCTTGCCTTCAACTGTTCCCTGCAGGATGGTTTTTGGTAAGGTGTTGTGTCTTGTAGTGTGACCAAACCACATCAGTTTTCTCCTCTTTATGGCGGAGAGCAGAGGTTCTTGGGGGCCCACACGCTTTTTGATTTCTTCTTTCACATAGTTGTTGGTCTTGTGTTCTTTGTATGATATTTTGAGGAGTCTTCTGTGGCACTTGTGTGTACACATAATCATATTATTTGTATCTGTGCTTGAGCGTGTGTACACGCACTCATGCATGGTCATGGGTGCTTATGCATGCGGGCATAGGTATGTGGGCGTGGAGACAACGAACCTATACAATTAATAATAATAATAATAATGTATGGAATTTATATAGCGCTGAATCTTGTAAAGCAACAAATCAAAGCGCTCAGATTTTATTTCATACCGCTTTAAGTCACGGCAGATTTCTCTCCGTGAAATTTGGGCTGCTCTCCCCGGGGAGAGCGGGAGAACGCGTCGCCACTTTAGCGCTGCGCCACCCTTTCACCCTTTTTTTTTTTTTTTTTTTTTTTGCAGCTGTATTTGTTTCCCTATCAGAGTGGCTTTTTTCTAAGAATTTTGCCAGGGACAACTCTCTTGTTGCCGTGGGTTTTTTTACGTGCGTTAAATAATTACGTGTAACACACGGGACCTCGGTTTATCGTCTCATCCGAAAGACTAGCGCCCAGACCACCACTCATGGTCTAATGGATGGGGGAAAAATTTCCGGTCCAAACGGGGTACGAACCGCCGCACACTTCAGACCCGGACTTTTCGCTTTCTAGACAGGCGCGTTACCTCTAGACCACCGATCCACTTATTAAACAATTATGCAAATCTCAACAATTAGCAAAACAGAGCCTGTAAGATTTTGTTGGGGGTTGGGGGAGTGGGGGAGTTTTGTTTGATTGAAGGAGGTTTTTATATTTTTGTTGTTGTTTGTTTATTAGTTTTAGCCTGTAATCATCACACTTCGTTTAAAAGAAATTTGTTACCGAGAGGTTTGGAATAACTGTCTAAGCTAGCTTTTCTTACGTGGATGTCTTTCTATTTATTTTTAGTAGTAGGATGGGGAAGCTGTCTTGAGTTAAATAGCAGCGGCCTATCTCTGATTAGTTGATAAAAGTACTTAACTGGAAAAGTGATTTCTAACTCTACTTGCCTGGCCTGTTGAGAAATCGTAGACAATAGACATCGGAATAGAATAACAAGTCAGCCCTCGCAGAAGAGGGAAAGGTAAAACAAATCGTTCAAAGATGTATTCATTTCTACAACCCCCTCCCCCCCCCCCCCCCCCACCCCCCTTCTCCACTACCCTCACTCCCTTCCCTCAACGATTTTTATAGTTGATTAAGACAATTAAAAAAATCTTGGAAATTTCAAGATAGGAGCGTTCGCGCTAAAGGTACGCATGATGCCTACATTTGCATCCAACTAGTTTTTAGCTCCTCTTTGTGTCTGTTACCTGACCAGTAACGATGACAGTAACGCGAACTGCACAGCCTAACAATTACGTACAGCCTCCACGTTCTCACAGGCATGAGACCAACACGAGGTGGTCACGCGCCAGGCCACACCAGGCCAGGCCAGGCCAACCACAACCCATGTCTTCGTGAAGGCTGGCTTGGTCATTACCTGAAACTGTGGCAGTTAAAACAGTGAAAGGGGGAGAGGGGTGGGGGTGGGGGAGAGGGGGTATTGACAATTAATGATCTGGCTAATTGAAAGTTGAAAGGTGAGGTGAGGAGTTGAGGTGATGAGAGGAGGAGGAGAGAGGGAGAGAGAGAGAGAGAGAGAGAGAGAGAGAGAGAGACAGAGACAGAGACACACACAGAGAGAGAGAGAGAGAGAGAGAGAGAAAGAGAGAGAGAGAAATGGTAAATTCTTTTATTTTATTTCGAGGATAGTGTTCTTGTATTTAACGTCTGTTCACAAGTGATATTAGACGGGAAATAAAGACCTATAGCAAAAAAAACCCAAACCCAAACAATAGAAGACAGACGGAAAGAGAGGCATGTGACCGATTGGTATTCGGGGACAGTGAATAAGCACCCACGTGCTTTTTTTACATCCAGTCCCCGCTTGAGAGAGAGAGAGAGAGAGAGAGAGAGAGAGAGAGAGTACGGGGAAGGGAGAGGGATGGTGGTGGTGGTTTGGACCTAGGCAGGGGGGCACAATGAGCTGTATGTTCAGCCATAAGCGTTGTTATGTGGTTGTTACGTCAGGAATAAATAATGAGTCTGCGGACTGGTATCCTTATAAGGTAAATTTGCTGCCCCGGGTTGATTGCTGAAATATTTACAGCTATCTCTGATATGTGCTGGTTCAGTGGAAGTCCATGCGCCCCCCCCCCCCCCCCAATCTATCTGTGTATGTATGTATGTATGTATGTATGTATGTATCCATCCATCCATCCATCCATCGATCGGTCGACCGGTCTGTCTGTCTGTCTGTCTGTCTTTCTGTCTGCCTGTCTGCCTGCCTGCCTGCCTGCCTGTCTCTCTGTCTGTCTATCTATCTATCTATCTATCTATCTATCTATCTATCTATCTATCTATCTATCTATCTATCTATCTATCTATCTATCTATCTATCTATCTATTTCCCCGAAATCAGAATGCCGCTACGTTAACGGTGATCAAAAACGGTCGCATACACAAACATCTAGCCGAGGAACAACCCCCCCCCCCCCCCCCCCCTCACCATATAATCATAAAGTGGTGTTTGATACTAGTTACATGAACATGGAACATGCGTCTACATTACTCTTGGCCTACATCAGAACACACATGCATGCCAAGAGTAAATAACAGAGTTCCAACCACAGGGCTTTGGTTAGGAATTAGGGTCAGACTATTGCAGGGCACTTCCTTAGTGCTTTACGTGTACGTAGTGAAGCCTGCCGTAGGATGCGCTTTGCGTTTATCTGCAGGTCTGGCATTTGGTCAGCTTATATGGGAGCGAGTGAATGAATGGTGGAATAAAAGGGTTCCTTAGTGTGTGTGTGTGTGCAGTTTTATTTTCTCTGTCTGTCTGTCTGTCTCTCTCTCTCTGTCTCTGTCTCTGTGTGTGTCAAAGTCAAAGTCAGAGTCAAAGTTTAATTTCCAGATGTACATGTGTGTGCGTGCGTGCATGCGCGTGCGCGCGTGTCTAAAATCGAAGTTGTGAAAAGACGTTAAATGAAAAATTCATTAATTTCTTCTTTTCTTCTTCCCTTTTTTTTTCTTCTCATTTTTTGGGGTTTTTTGGTCGTGTTTCTTTTTCTCCCCATCCATCTCTCTGTCTGTCTTTGTGCGTAAAGATGTCTCCAGCGCCTTATATATCTGCAGTGTAGCAGATTGGCAGCAACGTTTCAGCGTTCATCTCTTCTCGGTTACATCTTCTGGGGAAATGAACTTGATTCTGCCGCAGACAGTTGCTCTCAAAGGACTCTGTGATAAGCAGCTCCATACCCATTGTCTCCCCGAAGTCGGAATGCGGCTACCTGAATGACGGCAAAACGGTTGTATTCGCAAAGTCTCACCATTGGTGAACCTAGAAGACTTAGACGAGGAAGAGGGAAAAGTATCCATTGTCTCAGGACAATGGTCATCGTAATGATCATGGAACACTTCTTCGTTCTGTTCAGTATCTCTGGAACCCTTGGATTCTCTCTCTTTCTCTCTCTCTCTCACACACACATACACACACACACAAAACACACACACACACACACACACACAAAACACACACGTACACACACGTACACACACACACACACACACACACACACACACACACACACACACACACACACACACACACACACACATACACACCTCTTCCCCATCAGGCATTTAACCAAAGGAGGCACTTGTTCATAAAGCCACCATAATATAGCTCCCCCTTCAACTCCAGACTATCCACGACTTTATCGACCAAGTTGGCTGGGGTCGGGTGGCGTGGCTATAAGCTGTTTCGTGAGCAAGTAGTGGTTTGAGATGTTTGTGGCTCAGGGCCATTCCTCACCGCTGTGGTCTGGTGACTGGAAATGGAACCCATGATGAGCTCAGCTCCTAGTGTGTGGATGAGGAAGAGATAGGGTTTCCTTAAAGAAAAATAGCAGCATCCATACAATACTAGATGTACCAAGAGAGTTATCATAGGTATGGTGTCATCCTTCTTGTTCGTCTTTTTTAAATTTTTTTTATATTGTTTTCGTATTCTTCGTTTTCTTGTTATTCTTCTTGTTCTTGTTTTTCTTGTTGTTGTTGTTCTTTTTCTTCTTGTTCTCCTTCTTTTTCTTCTTCTTGTTTTTGTTGGTGTTATTGTTGTTGTTCTTCTTCTCCTCCTCCTTTTTCTTCTTCTTGTTCTTGTTGTTGTTGTTGTTCTTCTTCTCCTCCTTCTCCTCCTCCTCCTTCTTCTTCTTCACTCATTCTCTTCCTCCCCTTCCCCTTTTCCTTTCCCTTTTTCTTCTCCTTATTCTTCTCATCATCGTCATGATCATCGTCGTAGTCATTATAACTGATTATCAACAGAAACATCCTGACGATAATCCATCTACACCATTTTCGTCGCCGTTATACATAGTAGCAAATCTGTGTTCCTCTAGTGTTAAAGAGAAAAGCAAAGCAAACAAACAATAACAACAACAGCAACAACAACAACCCTCAAAAAAACCCTTGAACAATAACAACCCGAAACATAAAGGCCAGACTGTTGAACGACTTTTTTTTCTTCTTCTTCTTCTCCTGGCCAGTAAGTTTTAATGGCGGCTGCAAACACGTCATCTTTTTCAAAAGTCTCGTTATCTGGGCTACATACAGACTAGACACCTCCACACTCTCTCCTCACCCCCCTTCCCCCAACTTAATTCGTCTCCTTACTCTCCCTCCCTCTCCCTCTCGCCTACCATCCCCTCATGGCGGATGTTTGCTTGACGTCAGAAGGATGACAGCATCGTTTTCATCACTCACCATCTCTCTATCACCCCCCCCCCCCCCCCTTTACCCTTCTCTCTCTCTCTGTGTCTCTGTCTCTGTCTGTCTGTCTGTCGGTCGGTCGGTCTGTGTGTGTGTGTCTCTGTGCTCTGTCTGTCTGTGTGTGTCTCTCTCTGTCTTTCTCTGTCTTTGTGTCTGTCTGTGTGTGTGTCTCTCTCTGCCTATCTGTCTGTCTGCCCTATCTCTCTCTCTCTCTCTCTCTCTCTCTCATCTCTCTCCTCTCTCTCTCTCCTCTCTCTCCCTCTCTCTCTCTCTCTCTCTCCTGTTTCCTACATTCCCTCGTCTTTCCATCTGTCTACACATCAGATCATTCATCTGGTCTGTGCGGAGTGAATGTTTGTTGTGGCTGTCTCTTGTGCTGTTGGTTTCTTTTTTTTTCTTTCTTTCTTTTCTTCTTCTTCTCTCCTTCCCTCGGCTACAATTGCTGTAGAGACAATGGGGTCCCCAGCATGTTTAACACTGAGGTTTAGGCGAGAATTAGAGAAGTACAAAAAGAAAAGAAAACGGGGGTAGTGTATGTATTTGGCTTGTGTTAGGGTAAGAGCCTGGGTGTTTTGGTTTGTCTGTCTGTCTGTCTTTTTCTCTCTCTCTCTCCCACCCTCTCTTTGCCTCTCTGCTCTGTCTGTCTGTCTGTCTGTCTCTCTCTCTCTCTCTCTTTGTCTCTCTGCATTAGCAAAATAGTGCACAAGATATATATATATATATATATATATATATATATATATATATATATATATATATATATATATATAGAGAGAGAGAGAGAGAGAGAGAGAGAGAGAGAGAGAGAGATTGCTAGTCCTTTGTTTCTTTTCTGTCTTTCTTTCCTTTCATTTCTTACTGTCTTTTATTTATGTTTTATTTTTTCTTCATGCTTCAGTGGTACTTTCCTTTTATTTGTATTCTTTGCTGCTCTGTGTCTGTCTGTCTCTCTGTCTGTCTGCCTGTCTGTCTCTCTGTCTGTCTGTCTGTCTCTGTGTGACTTTATTCTTGTGTTCCAGACATTGCCATATCAATGTTCTGAGGTAAATCTTTTTCTGTACTGACAATGATCCCTGCAACTTTGAGAACCTATTCCTACATCCTTGTCCTAAAAGACATTTCCATCCAACGTCTTTTGTCTTCAGCAAGGTTGAAAGAGGAAGGAACTGTGGAACCACAGCACACAGGGTCGAAAGTGGGCATGTGTGTGTGTGTGTGGGGGGGGGGGGGGAGATAACTCTTCAGGGATATTTTTTGACAACTCTCTACACCAATCAAGATTCATCACTCTCGAGACCTCTTTAGGGTATCAGATTTAACTCCCCTTTTTGTCTTTGGGAGGTCAAGGTTCCAGTTGAAAATAACAAGAGACAGTAAAAACCAAACCAAACCAAACGTTCAAGGTTGAAAACAAATATTCATTATATCGGATAATTGAACACAATTTTCTCTGTATACAAACCGTAGAACGGAAAAGCTAATTGCATGGCTGACGTTACTGAATTGAAATAGGGACACAGCTGTGCGTCAACTGGATAGTGACGTTTGAACAGTTTTCTTTTTAAATTGTCTGACATTACGCACAGAAAAACACGTTGCCTTTGTTGCAAAACACCGCTATCGTTTTTCTTTTGTGAAACAAGACCTTGAACAGTTTAACAACTTGTTCAAACTTCCCAACACCTTAAAGGCAATGCAGCTTTCAACATCTTATGATGACATGTTACAAGAAGACGGGAGATCTATGTGTTGCCTACAACACGAGCAGCCCTTACCGTTTTCCTTATGCATAGCAGTGTCTTTTCACCAGGGATATACATCAAGATCTGAAGTCTGCATTACATTTTACAAGCATCGGTATAGCTCCTTCACCGCTACTTCCTGAGGCAGTTCTCGCGGGAAAAAATGTCCGTGGGTCAGATTATGAAGGGGATGAGTCCAGTTTATTGCACCTTTGGAGATGATTAGGGTAGGTGTTATGTTGGGAGCTCGTAGAATATCCAGGTTTATGGGTTCAGGTTTGGGGGAGGGCGCCACTTGATCACAACTTGATACCCCATCACACTTTGTCTCTTTGATGTGCGGAGAGAGAGAGAGAGAGAGAGAGAGAGAGAGAGAGAGAGAGAGAGAGAGAGAGAGAAGTCTGTGGACATTTCCATGAATCTCTTTGTCTGTCTTTCTGTCTCTGCCTCTATCTGTCTGTCTGTCTGTCTCTCTCAGCGAACACTAATTGTGTGTGTGTGTGTGTGTGTGTGTGTGTGTGTGTGTGTGTGTGTGTGTGTGTGTGTGCACGCGTGAGTGTGGAGAGGAGACATTTTTTGCCAGAGTATGTACATGTTAGTGTGAGCCCCTTCTTCGTTTATATTCTCCTGCATAATTGCTGGTGCTTACACACGCATACCCGGATAGATACACCCGTGTTGGTGTCTGCACACCAGCATGCTCACGAGCTTGGGATATCCGGTTTATTTGGCATCACTGTTCATCTTCCCACTCTGAATACGTCAGACAGACAGGGAACAGAAAAAGAAGTCAGACCTGTTTGGAGGAGGAGGAGGGAAGCAAAAAAAAAGAAGTCAGACATGCTTACAGGAGTAAAAAGTAAAGTAAAGGTGTCCCATAACCTATAAGGTCGTAAGGGAGCGACGCATCAAGACCTCACTTCTCTAGGGGCTCATCTCCTCTCCCTCGCTGATTTACCTTCCCTGATCCTAAAGAGGGCAGGTACCCATTAACTTACAGCTGGGTGAACTGGGGGACTGTACTGAAGCCACGGCGCGCAAACGGTCATCCATCCAAGTGGTAACCAGCTCGACGCTGCTTAACATTGGCTGGGGGAAAGCAAGTGTGTTTAGAGGAAGGAGGGAAGAAAAAAAAGGAAGTCAGACCTGTTTGCACAAGGGCAGAGGAGAGCTTTTTGCACAGGAAGTGGGTATCTTTCCGCTGTGCTATCTCAGGAACTGGGGTGTCGATGAGGAGGTGTCATCAGATCCTTTGTTTTGTTGATCATGGCTCTTCTTTGGCCGGCTAGTCTCTATGTGGCCGACGAAACATTAAAAGTGCTAGTTATATATAATATATAATCATATATAAAATAGTATTGAATAAAAACACAAAACAATGTGACATGTAGAAAGGATGGGCTCTAGCGGCATTTGGAGTTAATAGTACGAAAGAAAGAGTAGTGCTGTTGGCTGCAGCAGCAGCAGTAGTAGAAGTTGTTTTCTTGTGGTAAGTGTAGTAGCTGCAGTAGTAGTGGAAGAAAAAGTTGTTGTTGAGGTAGAAGTGATAGCAGTTGCAGAAGTAGCAGCAGCAGCAGCAGCAGAGAGCAGCAGAGTAGAAGAGAGCATTTGTAGTAGTATAGCATGTAGTAGAGCAGAAAGCAAGTTAGTTGTAGAGTAAATAATATGAATTATATAGCTGAATTAGAAGCAACAAATCACGTCAGTATTTATAACAGTAGGAGGATTTGGAAGGGGTGTTTTCGTGAAGCGGGAGCGCGTGCCACTTGCGTGCATTTGTTTTGTTTTGTAGTGTTAGGTGGGGTTTGTTGTTGTTTGTGCGTGGTATGTGTGTGTGTGTGTGCGTGTGTTGTGTGTGTGTGTGTGTGTGTGTGTGTGTGTGTGTGGTGTGTTGTGTGTGGTGTGGAGGAGGAGGAGGAGGAGGAGGAAGATGAGAAGGATGGATAATATGAAGAGGGACTGAAGATAAAGGAGCGAGCAAAAGGAATAGGCGAAGAAGGAATGAACAGTGGTGGTGGTTGCTGCTGCTGCTGCTGCTGCTGTTGTTGTTGTTGTAGCTGCTGCTTTGTTGTTAAAAAAATCCATCACCACTCGAGCCCAAGCGTTCGACACCAGCACCACAGCCCTTCCCTTATCCCCTTCCCAATTTATCCAACCCCACCCTTCCCAACACCACACTCATTACGGCTATACTCTCGCCCTCTCCCTGCAGCTGTCTCTCAACACCTCCACCACCAGTACCACTGCCACCACCCTAAAAACTCCGATTAACTCAACGTATCAATCTTTCCTCCACAAGTTTGCTTTGTCATCATCACCACCACCACCACCACCACAGTCCTGTGCCCTCCCTCCCCTTTCCGCCATCAACATCAGTATCAAGATCGCCACAAACCCTCCTCTGTGTTTCTGATCAACCACAGATTTGCCAGCGCTACAATCACATTCGTAACACCAACAGCGACAACATTGACAACAAATAACACACACCCACACACCCAGCACACACACACCTACTGGTTTGAATGGAAGAAGAGGAGGACAGGAAAGATGAGATCTGATCGTTCGATGACTGTTGGCAGAGACTACACTATTATCTACGACAACACTTTTCCCTATTTTCCCTCGCCTCAATCATCTCTCCCCCCCACCCTCATCTCACACCCTATATTCATCACAATCATCAACGCTACCATCTTGACACACCCCTCCTCCCCCTACCCCATTATTTCCCCCAACCTGTTCGTAAGGAACACCATCACAACTCGCATCAGGCATCTTTCCTCAATATACCACCACCACCAACACCACCACCACCACCACCACCACCACCACCACCACCACCACCACCACCACCATGCTCTCACCTATTCCCCATCAGCAGCAAACATCAACATTATGGCCAACAGTACACAACACCACAATAATCAGGTTCTCTCAGTGGAGGTTTACCGACAACAGCAACCAGCATGACAACAACAATAATTCGCAACAAAAAACAGTGCAACCTTTTTAACCATACTCTTTTTGTTTTTGAGGAAATAACAGTGGAGGAAAACAAGTGCCAGTAACCATTTACAAGTCCTCAATCATTTTGCAAATTGTTTATCAAAGATTCAATTCTTTAAAAAAAAATTAAGTAACACTTATAATTATGATCAGAATTTTTATTTTTGGACAGGGATGCGCTCCACAAAGTTCAACTTGCGGTAAAATTCAATGCAGAGCTCCAGTAACTCTCCAAGGAAGAAGTTAAGCTAAGATACATCCCCGAAGTCTGTATGCAGTGCGGCTACCTTAATGGTGGGCAAAAAAACGGTCCGATATCATAAAAATCTCACCATATATGAACCTCGCAATTCGAGCCAAGGAACGAAGCAAAGGAAAAGACCACAACAAGTGAACAACAACACGATAATAAAAGAGATACAGCAACAAACTATCGACGCCCAACGAACACGAAACGAGTATTATCTAAGAAGCAGAGATATTCATGTGGGTTACAAGCCATACATAAAAACGAGGAAACGTTGTAATAGGAAATAGTAGTACACAGTCTCCGAATATCAACACACTACCTACCTTGCCATTTGCCCACACGAGACAAGAAAAAGAACCACCCACGCATTAGTAATACTTGAGCCAGTCACACAGTCGTCCATAACAACAATATGAAAATGCTCTGACTTGTCCTCAGAGGTCCAACAACAACTGCAGGAATAGTAACAGCAATATGAACACGACTTGATTTGATCCACCGGTAGCAACGCGATAACAACACCAATAAATAACAGCAGCAACATAACCATAAGCAATCCTTTATATCAAGATCTATACCGCGACATAAAGATAACAACAACACCAACAGATGATAACAGCTCCCACCCCAAAAAGCAATGCAAGCAAAAATGCACACACTTCCCCTAAAAAAGATAATTAAAACAAAACAGTAAGAGCCCCACAACAGCGATAACAGCAAACAACGAAATGAACACGACCAGGGCTTTCAACACAGAACCAACAACAACACACACTTCAAAAAATCCAACAATAGAAATAACACAACAACAACACCGTAAAAAACAACAACAACATATCCGACCTTCCAATGGAAATCCACATACAACAAACACAACGCGACCACCAATATGAACAACAAGAAACGCCACAAAAAGCCCGACAATAACAACGTTACAACAATACCATCAAAAGTAAAGCCGACATAAACTGATATTTTTCTTCTAAAATCCACAAACAAGCACCACCACACCACCACCACCACCACCACAATCACGACTAACATGAAGCAGAAGGAGGAGGAGGAGAATTGCAAAGAAGACGAAGACGAAGAAGAAAAGCGCAACACCACCAGATCAATATTACAAGCAACAATATAACACCAACAACAAAATACCACTACCGCCACCACCAGCTTAACATTAAAAACAACGAGTCAATACCACTACCATCATAGCAACCACCAAGAAGAAGAAGAAAGAGAAGAAAAGGAGCACAACATCACACCATTAGCACCAACAAACCACCACCACCACCACCGCCGCCACTACCACCAACACAACCGCCCCCACCGCCCCCACCACAACTGCCACCACACGACCAACACAACCGCCACCTCCAACACCGCCGCCGCCACCACCACCACCACACCAATAACAACAATAACAAAAACAACAGAAATAGCATCAACACCACCACCACCACCATCACCACCATCATTAACAACAACACCAATTCCACCACCACCACCACCACTAACCCCCCTCCCCCTCACACAATCGCGGAAACAACAACAAGAACAAGAACAAACAAACAACAAACAACAACAACATCATCCGCAGTAAGCTATGCTCTGACCTTTCAATGGAGATGATGGTGAGAGTGAGGACGGAACAGACCATGGAGAAACTCTGCACGTAGTTCACTCCCTTACACAGCACCTCTCCGAATTGCCAGGTGAAGGAGAAGAAGGCCACTGCCTGTAACAACCACGACAATAGTCACCATCTTAGTTAGGGTTGTTAAACAACAACAATAGCTATACCCAAAACAACATTCTAAAGATAGTTGACCCTATGACACAGCACTTTCCGACTCTTAATGGTAGTTCGAACCTGGGTTTGTCGAGCCCGGGTCGTGAAATCGCGAGCGTAACGCACAACGCTGTAGCTCCCCCCCCCCCCCCCCCCCCCCCCCCCCCCACACCACACACAACAACCTTCCCTCCCGAAAACCAAACGACAGCGAAAACAACAACATTAAAACAACAAGAACAATAACACGCTGCGCACAGTTGACGCTCTTACACTCGTAGATGAAGAAGACGAAAGTCAAAGACTATCATTCAGGTTGTTTAACGTGAACATACCACACCGTAAACAACAACAACAAAAACAACAACAACAACAACAACAACACTTCGCGAAGTTGACTCCCTTACACAGTACCTTCCCGAGTTCCCAAGGGAAGAAGAAAAACACCACTGCCTGTACAGGGCAGAATCAACGAAAGATATCAGTTAGCGTAGGTTCTTTAACGTGTGTGAGTTCACAACAAGGGGAATAGCAAGAATACAAGAATGTATTACTCTGACCCCCCCCCAACTGGGTTTTACATGAAGATACGCATTAAATGACATACAGATCTTTTCACACACTTAAACACACGCACTACTCATACAATGGGCAAAACTTAACACTAATATACTTACAAGATATACATCACATAGAGAACTTCAAAACTCAGTATGGTTTTAAAATTTAAAAAAAGACGGACTTCATTTTCAAGACAGAGTCCGTTTACTTTTGACAATCAGCGACAACTACAGCAATATTGTATAGTCATATACTTCCCCTTCCACCCTTCTCTCTTACACTACACCTTTTCTAAATCCCGAAAAAAGGAAAAGAATTCCACGGCATATGACGACCAATACCACTGAAAGCCACCACGCCGCATTGATCAAGTTGTTAGGCATGAACGTTCCGAACAACAACAACAACACCAACGAAAACAATTATAGCAACAACAGATCTCTTGCGCACGAACCTATACAGACACGCACACACCTACACAAGGAAACTCAGAACGTATTGCCCCTCTCTCTCTCTCTCTCTCTCTCTCATGAACCTTTCATCTAATGATCTTATTTTTGTGAACGGAATAACTATGTTCATCATAATCACGATATGGTGACGTCCGTTTTTATGACGATAATCACAAGGTCGATTATGGTACTAGACTCTAAAAATGTGTCTAAAATCATGTTGCTCTCTCTCTCTCTCTCTCTCTCTCTCTCTCTCTCTCTCTCTCTCTCTCTCTCTCTCTCTCTCTCTCTCTCGGTATTGTGTATGTTATCCGGTTTTTGCCCACTCTGTGGCATTGTCAATTTCTCCTACGCCAACCATGTATTATGGCCTAAGGCTGAGATACATTAAATTTCTGAGTTCTGAGTTCTGAGTTCTCTCTCTCTCTCTCTCTCTCTCTCTCTCTCTCTCTCTCTCTCTCTCTCTCTCTCTCTCTCTCTCTCTCTCTCTCAGAGAACAGACAGACAGACAGACAGAAAGACAGACAGAGTACCGCTACCCAAAGTAGCCACCACCCTCGCAAGAAGCGCCTCAACAGAAAGAGCACTAAAAACAACACAACAACGGCTAACAACGGACGTTAATGGACCCAAACAACAGAGCGTTGTTAGGATGATGTCAACGTGAATGTGTCATTAGTGCTTAAGAGCTTTTTCGGTGGAGATTAAGGGTTGCATTCAACATCACACGTCACAAGTCATTAGCGGTGTGGTTAAGAAGTATGTCACGACAGAAAGTTCATACAACGACACCTTTTCAAAAACAAGAACAACAAATAATCCATCACCAATCGGCTTCACCAACGCCATGTATAGCAACATCAGCAACAAAAGTGTTTCGAGTTGAACAGCCGAAAGCTGTTCTTTTCTAAAAGCGTACCAAAAACTCATTGTGCATCTGTCATGACCGGTCAATTGATTTGGTTTTGATTATGCACTGAATGCTGTGCTTATACAAGATTGGACAGGCTTTTTTGAAAATCTGACTCAGCAGATAAGCTTTAGATTTGTGTGTTTAAATTTAAACAGCCACTACGTGCTGCTTTTATTTCAGACTTGTTTATTCCTTGGATTTTGTTCATAGTGTGTGGATATAGTTATTTTAAGAAATGATCCATTTACTAAGAGCTACATTCAAACCATGACATGGCTGTATTGCTCCAAAAGGCTGAGGACAGACCAGCCGGAGAACATTGCTGACAAACGCGTCCCTTGTATCCCCCCCCCCCCCCCCCGCCCCCCAACGACCTTTGTTAAGGGACTGATTGATTGACAATCGAGTGGTATAGTTCTTTTTCATTAAAATTAATTTCGACCTTCTTTGCTTTGTATCAGTTTCTGTTTCTGTTCTGCATAATCATTATATCAATAGCCACAACAGTTGTGAATTCATGCATGTATTACAAGACTACCAACTGTATCAGCATTACGTATTTTTGTATCTAAAAATCAGGTTACTCTTTCTTGATTTATGAATTCGTCTATGAAGTACAGAAAGCTATCCGTCTTCTGTGTGTTCATCTGTTTCTTGGCTTGTTTGTTTGCTTATTTGTTTGTTTTGCTGATACTTTTCTTTGTCGAACAACCAGGTCTCTGTTAACACTCATCTCAATCGTAGGTAAAAGCCTGAACAGTAGTGACTGATTATATGTATGTCCCTAAAGGGTCTCTTTTCTTTGATTATATGTGTGTCCCTAAAGGGTCTCTTTTCTTTGATTATATGTGGGTCCCTAAAGGGTATCTTTTCTACGTGGCAATGCTCTCCGGTTATAAAACAGTTAGTGAATTGTTTTGAAGAACTCATTCCAGAGTTTTGCGACTAACTTAGACTGTATATATGTATATAGTTTATCGTCAAACGCTTTCTGGAGTCAGTTTGTGCCATAGTCCTTCTTGATCCACGAGTTAGAGAGAGAGAGAGAGAGAGAGAGAGAGAGAGAGAGAGAGAAAAGAGAGAGAGAGAGAGAGAGAGAGAGAGGGCAGGCAGGCAGGCAAGCAGGCAGGCAAGCACACAGACAAACAGTTTCGACTGCCATTCAAACAACAGGCACACAAGCATTCCATACAAAAACTGGGATTTTTTATTTTCCCGATTCCAGCACAACAAAGAAGCAGTACAGAACAGATCGATAAAGAAAAAAAAAACAAGCAGTTGAAGAGAATAGTAAGAGCCATGGCAAGACGTGTGACATTTTGCCGGGATCAGGCAGGTAATCCCACGGCCTTTGCTTCTGGCCTTTGCTTTAAGCTTCACACCCAGGCAGGCACAGGCACGGAAACAGAGCGCATTCCTACCCATCCCCGCTTCCAGAAGGCAAAGTACAGCTGTGCTTGAACCGTACTCCTCCTTCATTGGCTCACTGCGCATTAGGGTGATACAGCACTACTAGTATTCAAGAAGAAGCAGCGAGCGAGGCATGGATACATGCTTTGTGTGTTAGTGACTGTCTGGCACTTGGGGAAGGGAAAGAGGGTCGGTTTCAAAAGAGTTTTTGTCAGAACGGGGGATTGGCACTTTGTTGAAGATGCGATAGCAGCGCCGCTGCTTTGCCTTTGCTTGTCGCACGTGCTTTATCCACTTTCGCTAAAAAACACAAGTGGGTGCGGAAGAATGCGCGCACGCGTGCTTGTACGCATTTGCGCACCCTTTCCACACACACAACACACCAACCACACTACACACACACACACCACACACACACACACACACACACACACACACACACACACACAACACACACTCACTCACTCACACACATACATACACACACACACTCTCTCACACACACACACACACACCACACACACACACACACACACACACACCACACACCACACACACACACAAACACACACCAACACACACACACACTAACCTCACACACACATACACAACACACACTAACACACACGGTCTTACTGATGCAATCAGAGTAACCTGTTTGCCTCAGTTGACAGAGCCGTCAAACACGTACCCCTATCTTGTTTCTACTTCCCGGCCCAGCCGACTCCAGATCTTTCCATCCTGGGTACTGACTACCAAAACACCGCGCGCTTTCTCATCCGTCTGTCCTGCTCTGTCTCATGCAGATCTTGTACAGAGGTGTCGGGACTATCCAAACAAAGCTTTGTTTTGTTTAGTGTTTTGGTGTGTGAGTGTGTGAGTGTGTGTGTGTGTGTGTGTGTGTGTGTGTGTGTGTGTGTGTGTGTGTGTGTGTGTGTGTGTGTGTGTGTGTGCGTGAGTGTGTGTGTGTGTGTGTGAGTGTTTAGTGTGTGAGTGTGGTGTGTGTGTGTGTGATGTGTGTGTGTGTGTGTGTGTGTGTGAGAGAGAGAGAAGAGAGAGAGAGAGAGAGAGAGAGAGAGAGAGAGAGAGAGAGAGAGAGAGAGAGAGAGAGAGAGAGAGAACCTCTGTGACAGCCGAACCAAAGTAAATCCGCTTTTAGACGAAAACTTGAAAAACAACAGAATCTGGTGACGGCAAAAAGAATAAAACGATTAGAACGATGGATAGATGACCAACTGAATGATGAATACCTGATGACTGAAGAGCTTGTTTCGGTTTTACTTGGGGTTTTTCTCCCAATAGTTTGAAACTATTTCTTTGAAGTTATTTCTTTAGAATTCACCACGATAACACAGGTGTGTGTGTGTGTGTGTGTGTGTGTGTGTGTGTGTGTGTGTGTGTGTGTGTGTGTGTGTGTGTGTGTGTACTTGCTTACTAGCTTGCTTTTACTTATGCGCTCGTAGCTAGTATCATTTTATCCCTGCCCCTTACCCACTCCACTACCTCCTTTTCATCTTCTCTCCCTCGACATTGATCACAGTTGTGGAGACTTTTCTGCGCTCTCTAATTCCTGTCTTCATTCTTGTACTCCTTCTGTCAGCTCGCTACTCGAAATCTCGGGTTCCTTTCATCAGTCACACCACACACGCGCTTGTTCTACGCTGCTGATCACACAGCCAGGCACGAAGCCTCCCCCAGGGTATGTGTGGGGGTACCAGTCCTGGGTCACAGCATTCAGGGGTCCCCAGTCTTCTGACGTGTGTCTGGCTTACGTCCCCTGAAGTCGAGCAGAGTTATGTCCCATTCAGGATATCATGGATCTGGTCCTTCTTCAAGAGGGTAGTGTTTGGGGTTGTAGTGTCCTTTTAGTTTATGTTGGTTCGTTGGACCTGTGGCTATGTCGTTGGAGTGGTAAGAATTCGTGAATGAGGATTACTTTTCTCCGTTTCAAGGCTCGGTTTTTTTAGATGGTTGTGTGGTGGTTGAAATTGTGGATGGAAGAAGTAGAAAGGAAGGTAGGAAGAATGAGGTGGAGGAAGAAATTTGGGAGGGCAGAACGAGAGAGAGAGAGAGAGAGAGAGAGAGAGAGAGAGAGAGAGAGAGAGAGAGAGAGAGAGAGAGAGATAGAGAGAGAGAGAGAGTACAGTTATCAAGCTTGGCCTGTATGATTTACTTTCATTTCTTGCTATGTAAAAACTAAGCCCACTGTGAAGACAACAGACTCAAACGTGACTGGGAGGTAGCTATCCTTTATGACTTCAGTGAATTAACCAATCCAGTCCATCCTGTTGTTTATAGCCCCGCCGACCACAGAGGCCACATTAGGGGTGTCACCTTGTCTGATTTTAAATTTCAGATTAAAACTGTGCAACTATACACAGAATAAAACAGTGTATAAAACCAACTCTACTGTCTCTGTGAAAATTATTCTCACCAGAAACGTGGAAAAAATGACTGGTGTTATGCATTACTGGACTTTGCTGTGCTGTGCTGTGCTGCGCTGTGCTGTGCTGCACTGTGTTGTGCTGTGCCGCACTGTGCTAAGTTGTGCCATACAGAGCTGTATACTTACACTGCCCCGCGCTCAACTTGATCTCATCGTGTATGTGTGTTTGATTCATCAGCCTATGGCTAATAGTAACAACGAACAAGGACACTGAAAAACGAAGTTCACTTACATTATAGTCCACGATTGACGGACATTGTATGTTTGTCCGTCGTGTCCGACGATGACCTCCAAAACAGCAGAAGAGGCAGCTTCTATTTTGGAAACTGGGCAGAAAGTTGATTATAGTGGAGATGCCTTGCCCACAGTACATCCCCACTCTCTAGGCCAAGTGGGCATAAGGACAGTCAGCGTTGGAGATGTTCTCCAAAGGCCAACCAGCCCCCAGGGCTGCAGCACATAA
>CM054140.1:34191284-34221284 GCA_028751875.1 Rapana venosa
AAAGGGACTCAGTAGAGACAAGGAGAGAAAAAACAGACAGACAGAGACAGACAGAGACGGAGAGAGACAAAGAGATAGAGATAGAGAAACAGAGATACTTTTAAGGAAAAGGATTCAGCATAAAAACAGTTGCTTTTATTATCATCCAGCACTCTAAAGCTATTAAGCAGGAAGATCAAAGCAAATCCTGCAAATGGCTAGAATCGAGAGAGAGAGAATGGAGAGAGAGGAGAGAGAGAGAGAGAGAGAGAGAGAGAGAGAGAGAGAGAGAGAGAGAGAGAGAAATGAAATGAATGACAATAATTGTTTTAATGTCTGGCATTACAGCCCTTCAGACAAGGAGAGAGAGAGAGAGAGAGAGAGAGAGAGAGAGAGAGAGAGAGAGAGAGAGAGAGAAGAGAGAGAGAAGGGAGACAGAGACAAACAGACAGAGACAGAGAGTGAGCATGTGTCAGTTTGTTGTGTTGTGTTTGTATGCGCGTGTGTGCGCGATTTTTGGGCTTTCGTGCTATGTGCACTTGTAAGGTATCTGTGTTCGGCATGTTGCTGTCTCCGATAGCATTCTGGCAAAGTGCGAAGCCTACAAGTACCGATTTTCGTCTTTCGATATGTTTTGTTTTCCTCAGTCTCTCTTTGCCTGTTTTCTCTCTCACCTACTTCTCTTAGTCACCCTGTCATTGTTTTCTCGTTTCCTCCTAGAAGATTGACAGTGCACAAGGTTACAAACTAAGCTTAGGAAGTCGACCACACATAACAATAAGCTTTTTTTTCTGAAGCCCTTATACAAGGACTTTTAGATATTATAAAGATCTGATGGATTTTCATTCTCTTTATTGGGAAGAGAGAGAGAGAGAGAGAGAGAGAGAGAGAGAGAGAGAGAGAGATTGTGCGTTTGTGTGCGTGTGCTTGTGCGCGTGGACACATCACGCAACCGCCCCCTCCGCCCCTACCCTCACACACACACACACACATAAACACAAACACACACATGCACACACACACATAAACACACAACACTGCACACACACATAACACCAACACAACAACATATGAATGCACTTACACACATGCACACACAAACGTACTCTGTCCCGTCTCCATCCTTCCTTCCTCTCATACACCCGTCAATGCAGCTTCAAGGAAATGACGCTCGATTCTTTCCACCCAGAGGCGTATAACCCGCAGATGCCGCGAGCAGACGTATTGCCATGAACATTTGACCTGGCATAAACCGGGTTAGGTAAAAATGTTGAATGGCTTAACAGTATCATCACAGCCTGCAGTTTATAACTCTGCATCTCTCTTTGAGAACGTTCTTCCTGATCCGAGAGCAACGATTAGAAGATTACCCTGGAAGTCTTGTATCAGCCCAAATGGGAATTCTTACGAGAGTTATCAGCAGACTGGCTTGGAAGACTTTTTTTTAACAGCCCCTTATTTCCTTTGAAAACTCACCCCAGACAGCGATCGTTGACAGAAATGGCTTGAAAGACTCTTCAACAACCCAAAATTTATCTCCATTCCAGGAAAGTTATTAGGACAGTGTGAAGAACAGGATAATAACCTAGACTTTCCTTGGAGAATAATCTTAAGAATCATTTTTAGAAGACAAACCAACAGCCGCGAATTCCATTCGAAACCTCCATAGGGGAATCACCAGAAGACAAGACAGGAAAATCAGCCAATGACCCAACATTTCGTTGGAGAATTAGCCGTGTGTATAACTATTCTCGCTTTCTCCCATCCAAGATTAAGTAGCATCGAGCGTGGTTACCACTTGGATGGGTGACCGTTTGCGCGCCTTGGCTTCAGTACAGTTCCCCAGTTCACCCAGCTGTAAATGGATACCTGCCTCTTTAGGGTCAGAGAAGGTAGAGCAGCGAGGGAGAGGAGATGGGCGCCGCCCTCCGTGTGCTGGTCCCTAGAGAAGTGAGGTCTGACGCCTTGCTCCCCTACGACCTTATAGGTTATGGGACTCCTTTACCTTTAGGCCCTACCTTTTATAATGATGAGGAAACTATTTTAAAAACTAGCCACCATCGCAGATGATTATTTGGAAGGGACATTGGCATTTTGAATAATGGTCAGAAGACCACCTTGAAGACATTGACTTCTTTAGTATGTATGCTTGTTCTTAGTTATTGGGGGTGTCACGGTTCGATGGCCTCTCTAACCCAATGACTTGGCATGGACCAGTGCAGACTGGGCGATAACAACAAGGGAAAATACATCTATACACTGATTGAGGGTTGGCTAGGAAGTACAGAAGTGCGGAGAAAATTAGCAACTCTGGGAATTCTGGGAACACCACCAACGTAATTGGAGGACTTTGGTAAATGACTCTTCAGGGTGGTCCCTCAATGTGGAGGTACGGAAGAAGAAAAGACGGGGAATTAGGGGTGTAAAGTTCCTCAATCTGCCAGCTGTTTTTTCAAGTCATGTTACTGGGTAAGACCATTCATCCCCCCCCCCCCCCACACACACACACACTGCTGCTTTTGAAACCGTAGGGGTTTAAGTCCAGAGGGAACGGACTGAGAGGCGAAGAGAAATGGATGAATGAAAGTTACATGAGGAAGAGAGGAAAAGAACAATTATTAACAGGAGATGGCAAAGGAACAGACGGGGATCTTGTCCAGAAGAACCTGCTTTCTGTCTGTCTGTCTGCCTGTCTGTCTGCCTGTCAGTCTGCCTGTCTGTTTGTAACTCTCTCTCTCTCTCTCTCTCTCTCTCTCTCAAATATTGTCATATTCTCTCTCTCTGTCTTCCTCTTCTCTCTTCTCTTTTTCTCCGTCATCATATTTTTCTGCTCATTGTTTCGTTTCTTTTTTTTCTTTTTTCTTTATAACGGAAGACACAAGCATGTCTATATACGTATAGATACACCCACCCCCTCGTGAGTACACACACACACTCTCTCTCTCTCTGTCTGAACTCTGCCTTCTATACCAAGGCCGCCCTCTCCCACAGAGTCAGGTAATCATTGCTAGCAGGGACAGCAAATGGAGCTGGCCTTGGCAGGGGCAGTGACCGTAGCAACACAGGACATGCACAGGTCAACGGCAGTCTATATACCAAACACTCTCTAACACCGCCTTTCACCAATACCCACACAGTTCAGACAATCGGCCCCTCTCCCCCACTAAAACCCCCTTTTCACAACCTTCTCCCTACTATTAATTAAGGGAAGATTGGCGTCAGGGTTTTGACCCAACAGTCCGGGAATCTTGTCCTAACTGGTTCCCGACAATGCTGGTCAGAGTGACTGGAGTCTGAGACACCCGTGGTCCGTTTCCTTTCTCTCAGAGATGTCGTGCGTTTCCCATGTCCTAGCCTGGCTTTCAGGAAGGAGGCTGGCTTTGTAATGGAGACCGGCGCTGAGGGAAGCTGTTTCATCGTACTACACACCTTTCACCTTTCACCGCCAGAAGCGGTACAGGGCAAAAGAAGACTGTTGAAAATTCGCCGGATCAAATGGAGAGAGAGAAAGAGTGAGAGTGAAGAGGAGAGAGAGAGAGAAGAGAGAGAGAGAGAGAGAGAGAGAGAGAGAGAATGTGTGTGTGTATGTGACAGAAAGAAAGAAAAGAGAGCGAGATCGAGATCGAGAGAGAGAGAGAGAGAGAAGTGACGGAAGAGAGAAGGGGGGGTCCAGAGGAGGGTGAACTCATTCTGTCCACTTCTTGGCTACATCCGTCGGCCATTTTTTGGACTTCCTGTCACGTGGGTGGGTGGCCGGATTCTGCTCTTTCTGTCAAGTTGAAACCGTATGTGTTTGCAAATGTGAGGAAACTAATAAAAAAAAACAAGTAAGAAGAGAGGAGGGAAGAAGTTGTAGAAGAAGAGAAGCAAAGGATACTGGATCAGAAAGAAAATCAAACAAGAAATGGAGAAAATTGACAAAGGAAAATTAAGCAGGAGAAAGAAGAGTTTAAAATAACGGAAAAAGCAACGAAGTCAATCTGCAGGCTTAGTTTTGATTTGACCAACACACACACACACACACACACACACACCACACACACACACTCTCTCTCTCTCTCTCGCTCGCTCGCTCGCTCCTCTCTCCCTTGTGATTTTTGGCTTTCCCTCCCTGCTTTATTGGCATCTTTTTCTCTCTATTTTGTGTCACTCTCATTATTTTCTTTCCTTCTTTCTCCTTTAAACCCTCCTCTTTCCTTCATCGTCCTTTTCCTTTAAAAAACTTTTTATTTCTTCTTGTTTGTTTGCTTGTGTCTTTTACCTATTTCAAAAACAAAAAAATCTTTCACCCGATCTTTGTTTTTTTCTTAACTATTTTGATCATTAGCTATTGGATGTGAATTGCTATTTTTTCCCCCTGCATATTGTCTTTGTGTCTTTCGTTTTTTTTTTTTCTGCCTTTACAATGTTATTATTTCGATATTCTTTTTATTTTTTGTTTGTGTGTCTTCCTTTGCTTCTGATTTCACACTGTCCACAGGAATTTTGTAAACACACACACACACACCGTTTAGAAAGCGTCTGTATATACTGCTGCTGTTGCTGCTATTTCTTGTTATTTTCTCCACCGTTAATAAAAAGGAAGGAGGAGGAGAAATAGGAGGAATAGGAAGAGAGAAAGAGGAGGGGGAGACAACTACAGAGAAAGGGGAAGAATACACTGTGTACTTGGATGTCACTTTTCGTTCGCTCTCCGTGCATTGTGGTGGTCAATATGCAAAATTGCCAGATGAACAAAGCTTTTGCTAAAACAACGCAACATGCACATTCATTTCTGTCTGTCTGCCTCGTTAATTCATTAACGCCTCTCTCTCTCTCTCTCTCCTCTCTCTCTCTCTCTCTCCTCTCACTCTCTCTCTCTCTCTCTCTCTCTCTCTCTCTCTCTCTCTCTCTCTCTCTCCTCTCTCTCTCTCTCCTCTCTCTTCTCTCCTCTCGCTCTCTCTCGATATATATACTCTATATTATCTATCTATCTATATATACTTATTATATACAAATATATATAATTGTTATATTCAAACATACATACATACATAACTACATATATATATGATATATATATATATATATATATATATATATATATATATATATACTATAATTTTGATTTGTTTATATATCTGTCGAACACGCACACATTAATACAAACACCACAAGCACACACAGTGTTTTATTTGTACCCAGTTTCATGCGTGTAAGAAACTACGAGAGAGAGAGAGAGAGAGAGAGAGAGAGAGAGAGAGAGAGAGAGAGAGAGAGAGAGAGAGAGAGAGCGCAAATAAACTATAAACAAAAGTACATCGCATTTTCTTTTTGTTTGATAACTGAAAAGAAAGAAAAAGAAACCAACTTTCAAGTTAGCCACACCAAAATCATAACAATGCAGCAGTTCAGATTTTTCTTTCCCCAACTTTCCAGATTTTCTACATGCAAAGTTCTAAATCTGTACTTAGGCGAAAAGCTCGCTTTAATTGACACGTGAGTTGGACAGTTCCAGACACAGTCATGGGCGTACTCATTTGGAAAGAAAACGTGACAAACGCACGCACACCACACACACACACACCACACACCCCACACACACACACACACACACACACACACACACACACACACACACACACACACACATTCCCTCCTCCACCACCACCACACCACCACCACCACATGTGTCTGCATTGTAATCCGTGGAAAACTTGGGCATTTAGGGAAGAAAACGACGCAATAGTGTTACCAATCAGTCTGCTGATCTGCCTTGAAGATGCGCCTTGGCGCAGAAAGTTACAGCATAATGAAAGGAAATGCATGACTGTTCCCTTCTTGTCAAATGCTGTCATCAGTGGTGGGTGTTGTAATATCAGTATTGAAGAAAGAAACGCTGTCTGAAACACGAGTGGTCATGACAAACTCGTACCTCATTGTACAACAGTGCCTATTCTCGGCGTTGCAGCATGCGTCAGAATTGACTTCATCAGTCTTTTTCCGTAATTGTCTGCCTCCACATGGTTAAATACGCTACTTCGCAAATTTCGAAGAAAACAAATTCTATTATCTTGTCTGATCCCAGATAGAGTTTGCACAATAAAAAGAAATCATAGTAACATATCTGGAGGAAATGAGGTTGTACTGCAAATGCTTTGTTTTTGTTGATTTATACGATGGAGAAGAAAAACGAAATTGTCTGGAGACTTCGGAACATGGGAGTTATTCTATCAAATATATCAATTTTTGCCCAATGGGGCATGGCAAATCTGAAGATTTATGTCATTAACACAACAGAGTGACTTCTCACTTAACTGCTTGAGAAGTCGTTTGGGAAGCGGAATGATGTTTCCAGGCAATGTGTCGTGAGCAAGTTGAACAAAGCGGAGCCCATCTTTTTCTCGGTACAAAGATGCATGCTGGGTATGATGGGCCATTTCTTGCACGAAAGGGAGCATGGTGTTTTCATGTGTATACATTGTGTTGTATATGCGTTCGCACACAAAGCTTCGGCTTATAGTCTCATCCGAGAGACTTTCTGGGAAGTGGAGCAGTAGCTCAACTAACAAGTCACTGATAACAAGCAATATTAGGACGCGCGCACGTGCGCACGATGGCACACACATACATCCAAGTGCGCGCACACACATACACACGCACGCCGCACGCACTCACACACTCCTACTCACACACACACATACTCCACACACACACGCATACAACCAACACTCACCACTCAACACACACACATCAACACACACACTCAACCACACACATCACCCACACTACACACACACACCACTCACTACACCACACACACAACAAGCGACAACGCAGTGTGTTTGTGATATCAAAATAGGGTGAAAATGTAGTGATTTGATATATGTTTCCAAACAGGTACTACTTTAGAAGGGTGAGTGTATGGGAGAGAACGAAAAACAAAGAAGTATTTTTGCGAGATATAACGGACTGTCTTTACACCCTCACCACCACCACGAACAACAACAGCAACAACAACAATAACAACAACAACGAACCCAGCCGTTCGAAAACACTGCTTTATTCTAACCAGTTCCAATATGTTTTGTAATCGGAGAAGCGGGAAACTCTTAAAAGCAACTGGAAGAAATTAGAGGACGAAAGAAAGAAAAGACAGAGAGGAGGGAGAGAGAGCGAGGGGGACGATCGAAGAGGAGAAGAGAGAAGGAGAAGAAGAAGGAGAGAGAGGGGGGATGGTAGGGGGTGTTACGTAAGTTACGCGTGAGTGTTTTGGGGGGGGGGGGGGGGACTGAATTTGATCTTTGCACAGACATTGACAATTTGGATGTTTCCAGAGTACAAAGAACATTGCTCTGTCAGACTGTCTGTCTGTCTGTCTGTTGTCTGGTGTCTGTCTGTCTGTCTCTCTCTCTTCCTCTACTCTCATTCTCACCTCTTCTTCTCTCTCTGGAAGGAGGAAGGAAGGAAGAGGAAGAAGGAAGGTAGGAAGGAAGGAAGAGGAAGGAAGGAAGGAGGAAGGTGGCAGGATGGTTAGACGTTTGCCTGCCAACAGTAAACGTGAGGTTCTGGGTTCGATTCCCAGCCTCGCCCTTTCTTCCAGTTTGACAAAAAATCGAACTGAATGTCATGTTCTTAGGATGAGACTATAAACCGAGGCCCCGTCGTCGATAACGCATGAGAACATCTTGCGCACACGTTAAATCCTGTTCCGCTTTCGAAGGTAGCCATTTTGTGCCGGTGGACAGATGACAAAATTTACAAAACCGCATACACTCGGGACTGGATGTAAAAAAGCCGTGAGTGCTTATTCCATTTCCTCGTATAAAATTCAAATTCAACTCTCTCTTCTTCTTCTTCTTCTTCTTCTTCTTCTCTTCTTCTTCTTCTTCTTCTTCTTCTTCTTCTTCTTCTTCTTCTTCTTCTTTCATGTCAAAGTCTTAGATGGGCGTCGCCAGCGTACTTTTTTGTTGTTTTCTTGAGATCATCAGGAAAATGTTGAAGTAGGGGAACCAGGAATGGCGAAACATTACTGTGTGGTTTCCAGACTCAATAAACTGCAGAGAGAGAGAGAGAGAGATGAGAGAGAGAGAGAGAGAGAGAGAGAGAGAGAGTAGAGAGAGAGAGAGAGAGAGAGAGAGAGAGAGAGCACCTCGCCCTTGTTTCTCTTTGTATTTGTTTTGCTTGTTTCTTTCTTTCATTCATTCATTCATTCATTCTTTCTTTCTTGCTGTCTTTCTTTCTGTCTGTCTTTCTTTCTTTCTATCTAATTTATTTGTTCATTTCCCCCATTGGAACAGCCCCGGCAGTTGTGTTCACTCTTTGGTGGTGATACGTGACCCCTGCCGTGTGAAGGTAATCATGGAATGGCCCTGTGCTGACCTGAGGCCACACTGCCAGGTTACAGTGTCTGGAAGGTCCTTCTCTGTTCTTCTTGTTCTATGTTCATGTTTTCTTCTATTCTTCTTCTTCTTCTTCTTCTTCTTCCTCTTGTTCTTGTTGTCTTCACTTTTCTGTTTGTTCACTCTCAGTGATATTTTTTAAAAAGGGTAAAGGGTGTCCCATAACCTATAAGGTCGTAGGGGAACAAGGCGTCAGAGACATCACTTCTCAAGGGGCCAGCATATTGAGGGCGGCGCCCATCTCCTCTCCCTCGCTGCTTTACCTTCCCTGACCCTAAAGAGGGCAGGTACCCAAAAACAGCTGGGTGAACTGGGAGAACTGTACTGAAGCCAAGACGCGGAAACAGTCACCCATCCAAGTGGTAACCATGCTCGACGCTGCTTAACTGGGCGAGTGCTCCGACCACTAAGCTATCCGGTCCCCAGTGATATTAGAGAAAAAAGAAGTGTTCTTCTTATTTTTCCTCCTGTAGTTGTTGTCTTCGTTTTTCTGTTTGTTTACTCTCAGTGATAGTAGACGAGAGAAAAGAGAAGGGATGGGAGATCCTGTTAAAAAAAATATGTTGAAAAAAGTATACAGAACAGAGAAAGTGGCAGTTGAAATTTGTTGTTGTTGTTGTTGTTGTAGTGGGTGTGGTTGCTGCTGTTGCATAGAATGGTTGTGCATTGACTTTAGGAAGTCTCGATATTTTCTCAAGGTTTCGAGAAGAGCTTTTGTTGCGAAGATCCAAAGACTGTTTTTCTGTTGTTTTTTAAAAACGAAAGTGTGTCATCGATTCCATAGTTTTCAACACTTTTTGCTGTATATGTGATTTGTAGAGTTTTGTGGGGGTTTTCTTCCGTAATATAGATGAGAAGAGCGAGAGAGAGAGAGAGAGAGAGAGAGAGAGACAGACAGACAGGACACAGACAGACAGACAGACGAGCAGACAGACACGCATATTATCTAACTATATCTATCCCCTATCTCTATCTATCTATCTATATAATTGATAGATAGATGACAGAAAGTCCTTTTGTGTTGCTTTTCTCCCCATAGTAATGATAGCCAGTGTGTTGACATTGTACACACTACGTGATGGCTTCGTTTCTTGAGCCCCACTGTGTACAGAGCAACTCACCTAGGCTCTCTTTAGATCAGCATCAGCAGGATTGATCTCTGTCTCTCTTGCGCTTTCCTGATCTTTAGTTTGAAAACAGTATTCGATGATTAAAAGATGGAGGGTGTTTTGTTTTTTGTTCTTTAGGGGGTGGGGGGGGGGGGGGGGGGGGGTGTTGTTGCAACCACCTTCCTGAAGTTTTTTTTTCCAGGTCTTAGGTCTTATACAACCTCCTTCCCCTCCCTCCCCTTTGCAAAATTTATGAAACTGCGTACATACGGGGACAGGATGAAAAAAAAAGACACACGCGTGCTTATTCCGTTATCCGCGATATATATAAATAAATTAAATAAATAAATTTTCAGCCTCACGAATTGACCTTGAAGAAAAAAATATCTGCTGATTTATATAGATATAAGATTATTTGTTTTAGTCGCTTTATACATAAAACAAGAGCGTTCATTTCGGTCGCAAATATCACAGGCGTAATGAAGAATTTTTTTTTAAATGCAGAATGACGTCACCCTCAGCCATTTTTTCCTTTATGCAGAAGCTCATTAACTTAAGGAAAATTTATTATTAGAGAGGACATAAAGATAAGACCGCAAGACATTTTTCAAATAAAAATGTATTTTGCTATGTCTCTCTTTTTTTAAAGCCCTTATTTTCTGTTGTTTCTTTTCTTTATTTTTTATTTTTGTTTTTGTCTGGTTTGCTTTACATCAGCGTGGATGTTTAAGTTGGGGGGGGGGGGGGGGATAGAAAGGGAGGGAGGTAGGTTAAGGGGGGGGGGAGGTAAGGGTAACTCAGGGTAGGTAGGGGGAGGAAAGAGATAGGTAGGGGGAGGAGGGGTTAGGAGGGGGATAGGTAGCGAGAGGGGGATAGATCAGGGAGGAGGAGGGTATGTTAGGGGGAGAGAGGAGGAGGGGTATGTTAGGGGGAGGGAGGAGGTGAACAGATATGGCGAAGGGGTAGATTAGAGAGTAGGGAGGGATAGGTTGGGGGAAGGAGGTAGGTTAGGGGGAGGGGGAGGTAAGGGGGGAGAAGTAGGGGATAGAACAAGGGAAGAAAGAGGTACGTTTGGGGAAGGTTTCACATGTCATGGTCTATAATGAGTAGACCATGCATCTTTAAGCATTTAATTAAGTGGAAAACAGATGGTCACTGTGGTGTTTCCCCATGCCAGTATTGTAGAGGAGGGTCCGAAGTCCGTGTATGTTGAGAGGCACACTGCTGTCACCCTCATTTGCAGGTTTTGCCCAATGTCCTGGCATTAACCGCTGGACTTCTCTCTCTCTCTCTCTCTCTCTCTTCTCTCTCTCTCTCTCTCTCTCTCTCTCTCTCCTCCTCTCTCTCTCTTTTCTCTCTCTCTCTCTCTCCTCTCTCTCTCTCTCCTCTCTCTCATCGCTCTCTCTCTCTTTTACCCTCGTCCCTTGTCTGTTTTTGCACACTCCACCCCCTTCACCTCCTATGTGCATGCATCGTAAACAAATGTTTTTACTGTTTTCCAACCCACTGGAAATCAAGCAAGCACACGCAAGAAGTGCCTTACGCTAACTTTCCTTACATACCATACTGTTTGATGCTGGCATTGCAATCGTGTAGGCCAGTGCAGGGGCACGCACGAGGCAGGGAGGGTTCAGTCCACCCCAAAGCCAATATACACAGAAAGACACACACACACAATAATAATTCACAGAAAGAAACGGAACAAGGGAAGACGATAAAGAGAAACCGCTGCTTAACCATTTTGTGTGTGTGTGTGTGTGTGTGTGTGTGTGTGAGAGAGAGAGAGAGAGAGAGAGAGAGTTTGGATTTCAGAAAAAGAGAGACAGTCAGAGAGTGTTGTCTCTAATTCATTTCATATAAAACACGCGTTTGTGCGTGCGCGCGCACAGAGTGAGAGAGAGAGAGGATGCGAACAAAGAGAGAGGGGGTACACAGAGGGAAAGAGATAAAGGGAGGGAGAGAAAGACAGAGAGACAGAACGAAAACGAGAAAGTTCACCAGTGCATTACGTCAAAAGACTTATCCCCCCATTTGAAAACTGACAGCAATATGACAGGCTGAAAACTGCTATGATAACTTGTCAGAGCGAATGGGAAATAAATAGAAATAAACATGGCGCCCTGACAACAATCTCACGCCATGCTAAACCCTCACAACCAGTCAATCTGCCCACCAGGTACATACATACACCCAGGGGCTGACAACTTTCTTAGCCTCCATCCCCATCCCCCTCCTCATCTTTGAAAGTGGTTTTCTTGAAAACCTGTGTCTGCTGCAAGTGTCTACTGGATGTGTACAAGTCTTTTGCTGCTGATGACGATACATATTTTGAAAATTCCCAAATTTGATTAGTTTTTAAGATGTTTATAGTTTTTAAGATGTTTTCTTTGTTAGATTGTTGTCAGTGTGTGATAACTTGCAGTATTATATATTACGCGTGAATACTCGCGATAAAAGAATTTTCAGGAAACGAAATGAGCAGTATGTTAAGATGGGAATGATATTTAATTTGTGCTGTATTGTATTGTATGTACTGTTTTGTTTTGTATTGTGTTATGCCACAGAAGATTTTTTTTCTGAGAGATAATCTGGACGCTTTCCCATGGAAGAGCATGTTGCAACAGAAAGTGAAAGCTGACATTTTAAACGATTTCACTTTATCTATTCAACTTGCCATCTTTAAAGAAAATGCGTTTGCATTGTAATGTATCTGTTTTGATGAGAGAGAGAGAGAGAAGAGATGAGAGAGAGAGAGAGAGGAGGAGACGAGAGAGTAGAGAGAGAGGAGAGAGAGAGGAGATTTGTTTTTGTTAATATGACATCATGAAAAACGTGTCCCACTACCAAGGTTTCACAGCCTTTCTATTTGTTCTCTCTCTCTCACACACGCGCGCACACACACACACACCACACACACACACCACACACACACACACACACACACACACACACACACACATACACACACACACTACACACACACACACACCTACAACACACTACACACACACACCTACACACACACACACACACACACACAGATTCACAAAGAAAATTGTACTGAAGGCGGTGGTGGTGGGGAGTGGAGGGGGTGGAGGGGTTGTTAATGCCAATTCCTTGTTTCAAGCATTTTCCTTCCTTCCTTCCTTCCTTTCTTCCTTTCTTCCTTCCTTCCTTCTTTCCTTCCTACCTTCCTTCATCGTGTTGTTGTAGTTTTCATTATCTGTGCCTCATGTTTCATCCCTGTTTAAACAGCCTGGAAGGTGGCTTTCAATGGCCTGTAATCCGTAGTACTCTGCGTAGTTGTCCCCTCTTGTGAAAGGACACACGTCCCAGATTTTCCCCACGTCTTTGAGCCTCGTGTCGTAGCTGCAGTTTCCAGTTTTCAGTTTTTGCAGGATGATACATCGTGCTGGACATTTCTTAAGCGCTGGGTCAAATATTTCTTTGCGATTTCTTATAGTAGAGAGCAGAGAGAGAGTGTCTGTGTCCCTCCATGCAGGGCTAGAAGATGATCTTTGGTACGCTTAAGAGTACATTAAAAAAAAAAATCATAGTTTTGAACACGGTTTCGTTTCACTGATTAATCAGACTGATCCACCAGTAATTACACACAATTATGCAAGTGATATAATACAACATGCTTGTTTTGTTATCACTTTATAATACTACTTTATGGATGGCGTGAGAATTTCGGTCAGATCTGAAACGAATTTGAAGTTCACTTCTTACAGAACTGCGCCTGTGTACTACATCTGCTTTTGTGACTATTTCCCCTTTTTATGTCTTTTTTTCCATAGCGTCAAAACCATCGGTAAATTAATTCATTCATTCATTTCCCTGTCTCTGTCTCTCTCTCATTCATAGACAGCTTATATTTCTTTTTAAAAAAACAGCATTCATTTCATAGGAAGCCCTAATCATCAGGCCGCCATCAGGCCACAAACCGAAGGAGGCCCTGCACTGCGTCTGGGTTACTGTGGTGGCCAGCGTTGATTGACACGCGTTTGGGTCCAGCACCCCGCAGCATACCTCATACTTTTAAGCCCGCAAATATCTAGAGTCGAAGACGACGCCAGCTAATGCTGTGGCATAGACGGCGTGAACATACCCAGCATGCACGCTGGGAGAAAGATGGACTCCGCCAGGTTCAACTTCCCCCTCGACACACTGCTTGAGAAATCAGTATAGTGTAGTGCTACAACGACTCCGAAAGGAGTTAAAGGAGAAGTTACTGCACCACTGCCTACAACAATAACGACATCTCTTCAACATAAGCAGATAGCCCAGTGGTTAGAGTGTTGCGTGTTGTGCTCGCGATCTGACGACCCGTGTTTGAGCCCAAGGTCGAGCCACCACCGACACGCCCATCAAGGGGATTTTCCCCCTGGAGCTAATATCAGTGCCGACCTCAATCCCCCAAAAGTCACTCGGATAAGACCATAAACCGAGGCCATGTGTCCGAACGTACGCACGTTAAAACTCTTTCCGCTCTTCGGAAGAGTAGGCCATTGTGTTCCAGTGGGAATGGATGAAAAAAATCACAAAAACCCTAAGCACATAGAAAGTGGATGTAAAAAAGGACATGAGTGCTTATTCCATTAACCTTGAGATGAAAGAATAAGCAAATAAGTAATAAATAGAAAAATCGATAAATAGATAAATACAGTACGATACATTAGTTTTGCACACATTAGATTTGTGTACAATACACTCTTTTCTGAATAAATCACTCTGTGTTTAAACTGACATCAGTTGTCTATAACCTCGGAGAAGGTGAAGACTGTTTGGACACGGATGTCTGGTGTTGCTTAATCGGGTGTATATATACACACTACTCATGGTGATAGGGACCACCCGGGGTATCTGCCCGGATGTTGAAGATAATGCTGAAGTGCTTCTTAAAAGGTCTTGTGGAAAAAAAAGTAGTGTCAACACAGAATTATGTTTTACTTAGTTCTTTATCTGTGTGTGCGCGCGCGCGCGCGCGTGTGTGTGTGTTCTGTCTGTCTGTCTGTCTCTCTGTACGTCTGTCTGTCTCTCTCTGTGTTTTCCGTCTCTGTGTCTGTCCTTGTCCTCTGTCTGTCTGTCCTCTGTTCTCTGTCTCTCTGTCTCTCTCTTATTTCCCCTTCTTCTTTTCCCCTTTTTTCCTGTCTGTATCTCTCGCTTTTCTGTCTCTCTCCCCCTCCTCCTTTTCTTGTTTTCATCTTCCTTCATTCTTCTACTTATCTTTTTCTTCCCTTCACAATTCCTCTTTTCGTCCTCCTTTGTTTGTTGTTTGTAGCTTCTTCTTTTCTTCTTCTTACTTCTTCTTCTCTTCTTCTTCTTCTTCTTCTTCTTCTTCTTTCTTCTTCTTCTTCTTCTTCTTCACCACATAAGTCAGCTCCCACTCACTGGATCGAGCGTTGTTGAGAGAGATTACAACATCTCGTGTTTTTTTTGTTTAGCTTTTGTTTAGTTAGTTTTTGTTTTGGGTGCTTCTGTGTGTGTGTGTGTGTTTATTTTTGCTTGTTTTTGATGGACAGTGTAGTGGGTGGAAAAGCGTAAGAAAATCAGAAGTGTTGTGTTGTTGCTGGCATTCACGTCGGCAGTTTTCTGATGTCAGATTTCTCTTCTCCCTCAGTCCTGGTTCTTCTGGGGTAGTCGCAGGCTGTGTTTGCGTACTGTTTTCTTTCTGCCTGTCCATCTTAGTCTGTCTGTCTGTCTATATAGGTATGTCTGTGGCTCTCTGTCTGTTTTCCTTTCTTGTCTGCCTTCATCATCCAGCCGAATTTCTTTGGGTCGTTTCTTGGCTAGAACTCCGAGGTCCATCAATAAGGAGATGTTTGTGTCTGCGACCGATTACCCACCATTAAGATAGCCGCGTTCCGACTTGCGGGATGATGTTTAAACACAACAACAATAACAACAACACATACAGCAGCAGCAGCAGCTACACAGCAGCAGCTAGCAGCAGCAGCAGCAGCAGCAGTAGTAATAGTAGTAGTTAGTAGTAGGTATAGTATGTAGTATAAGTAGTGTTAGTAGTAATAATAATAATAATAATAAGTGGAATTTATATAGCGCTATATCTTGCAAAAAGACATAAAAGTGTTTGCATTCAACACACCCATACATACAACCAATAACAATTAACAGAGTTAACAAATTCAAATGAACATACACGCACGCACGCACGCACGCACATACACACACACACACATACACACACAAAGATTATACACTTTGGCAGGGTGATGGGATTTTTGGCTGTTTTAGGCAGGGATAGATTTGAGATAAAACAAGAGGGGGGAACATCAGATTTGGAATAAATATGTCTTGCGGCTGCACACCAGTGTGCATTCCGGGTTTTTTACATTTCGTTATTCCGTTCCTACAGGCACACAATGGCCTACTCTTTGAAAGAAGGAACGGGTTTTAAACGTGTGAACAAGATGTTGTGCGCGTTTTTGCAAACGGGACACTGGTTCACAGTCTCATCCGAAGGACTTTCAGAGGAGTGGATTCGGTACTGACGTTAACTCCAGGGTAAAAGAACTCTTCTCGAACAGGAGTTTCGGTGGGGGCTGGAACCAGGGCCGTCAGATCACAAGCTCATCGCTCTAACCACTAGGCTGTCCCGCCCCCCCATTTGTTTTGTTTGTCTTCTTTCTTTCTGTCTTTCAGCTCCTTTTTTCTTTCTTTTGGTAGTCTGTTTTTCTTCGTTGCTTTGCTTTGTAGGTTGGCTTTGCTCCATCGCCTGAAGCTGTTGAAGGGTGGGGTGTGTGGTCAAAGCATGTAGGTATGGGGTTCACTGACCAGCTGACCAAGGCTGGTATGATTGGGGTGTATACGCACGCACGCGCGCATACACACACCACACACAAAGAAAAGAGAGAGAGAGAGAGAGAGAGAGAGAGAGAGAGAGAGAGTGAGAAGAGAGAGAGAGGAGAGAGAGAGAGAGAGAGAGAGAGAGAGAGAGATGGTTAATGTGCTTGTAAATAGTTTAGTGTGGTAATGTTTTAATTTCTTGCTGTGTATCGCCTTTTCTTTTCAAGTCATTTTTTCTTCATTAAAAAAAAATCATTCAAAATTTAGTTAAATATTCTATTTCTTATAATTTTTTTCTCTTAATTTTTTTTTCTTAGGTATATGGGGATCGATGAAAAAAAAAAGCAAATGCATTGTTTATTCAACGTACCATCTGGAAATAGAAGTTTGACTTTAACACAGAAACACCCCCACCCCCCACTTCCCTACCCCGTTCGTGCCATGCATCGAACAAAAAGTAATGACACGGTCCATGACTTAGTCGCCTGTCTTCTTCTTCGTCAAACGCTCCGACAGCAATTATCGTTGTTTGTCTTATGAGCGGAAAATGCGTTGTATTGCCGTTGAGCCCCTGACAAGTCAGGCCCAGCGCGTCCGACTTCGGCGAGGGAGAAAATAGTTATCTTTTAAGTCTTTCTGGAAAAAAAAGGGTTGGAGAATGGAACAAGAAGGCAGAAAATAGACATGAAGGAGGCAACAGGAAGAAAAGAAGGATGCCAGAAACATAGAGAAGGATAGAAAAGAGTGAATTTTTTCGCACAGAATTTCCAGAAGGTGGGGATGCTATGTATACTGACAGGCCCCCCCGACATCCCCACGGGGAATGTCGCCTGTCCAAGGAAGAAGTGCGTAAGGCAGTTAACAAGGAAGACTGGAGTTATAACCATATACTCTTCTGGGACACGCGGCCCTGCTTTGACTGTAGTTTCTTTTCTTAATTTGGTTTTTTTCCTCTTTCTGTCTCTTTTGCTTAGTCTGTCTGTCTGTCTGTCTGCCTGTCTGTGTGTGTATCTTTCTGCCTCTGTCTGTCTGTCTGTCTGTCTCTGTCTGTCTGTCCCTCTCTCTCTCTCTCTCTCTCCCCCCCCCCCCCCCCCCCCCCTCTCGCTGTGCTTTGTATATCTTGAGAATTTACAACTTTTCCTTGCCTTTAAATAAAAACAACGACAAAAAATGTATACCTTCTTTTCCTTGAACTTTTTGTTAGAATTTCTAAATTGCTTCGCTGTATCGTTTTCGTGTGTCCTTGTCCTTATTTCTTTTCCTGCAATGAGGGGTCTGCTTCTTTTTGTATCACTTATTTCTTCATCTACTTTCTTTCATCTACTTCTCTATTTATTGATTCAATTGTGTCTTTCTCATCATAATGACAACAAAGAGAGGAAGCACTTTTCTTTGACAGGTTGCAAATTCCTCTCCCTCTCTCTGTGTCTCTGTCTGTTTTCTCTGTCTCTCTCTGTCTCTTTTTGTGTCTGTCTGTCTCTCTGTCTCTGTGTCTCCCTCTGTCTCTCTCTCTCTATCTCTCTGTACATATTTGTTGATTAATTTGCTTATTTACTTATCCATTACTCAGGCATTTATTTGTCTATCTAATTACGTAGCAGCCTTTCTGAAGTTTCCATGTTTTTTCTCCAACTCTTTTAATGTTTGTTTGTTTTCTTTCTGCTTTTCTAGCTAATTGCTTGTTTGTGTGTTTTTTGGAGTGTATTGACATTATTATAGTCATCATCATTGTCGTCGTGGTGGGCCTAGTTGTTACAATCGTTGTCATCGCCACTATTCATCACTATCGTAAATATCGTTGCAAAAATTGTTCTATTGTCCATTTGTGAAAAGTGTATTAATATGTTTGTCTGTCTTTCTCTTAGTGGGGCATAGTATAATTGAAGAAAATACAGGATAAAGGGGAGAGAAGGAGGAGGAGAGAGAGACAGAGAGAGACAGCGTAGTAGAAAAAGACAATGAGAACAAGGAGTGGAGAGAATAAAATAAAGCGTGAAAACAAGAGACCAAGAAGAAACACACAGACATAAAACACACACACGTACACACACACACGTACACACACGCACACTCACGTACACACACACACGCACGCATACACGCACACACACACACACACACACACACACACACACACACACACACACACACACACACACACACACACTGACCGAGAGCAAACTGATTAAAAAATATTCAATTTGTCACATACACGGCTGACATTTTCAGCTTGTTTACAAGATTAGATGAAGTCTGCGTAACGAGAATTAACACATTACACTCCGTTCGTCAGACACAGAAATGACAAAATAAACTCACATACTTCATGACAAAAAGTTAAACGAAAAAGTGATGGAGCTGCAGTATAAATTTCATGAAATGAATAAAGTTCTGGATAAAGGGTCATTCAATTTGTACTCCAAAATAAACTGAACTAGCAACCGTGGCATTGTTTTTTTTACATAATGAGAATTCACAACAACGGGTGTTGATGACATGTACGGACGCAATTGTTTGTATTGCCTTTGTGTGTGTGTGTGTGTGTGTGTGTGTGTGTGTGTGTGTGTGTGTGTGTGTGTGTGTGTGTGTGTGTGTGTGTGTGTGTGTGTGTGTTGGTGTGCGTGTGTCAGAGAGAGAGAAGAAGAAGAAGAAGAAGAATGGACCAAGAAGGCAGACAATAGATAAGAAGGAGGTGACAGGAAGAAAAGGAACAAGGCAGAGACAGAGGGGTAGAAGATGGGGAATTCCTCGCACAGACTTTCCAGGTGGGGATGCTATTTTATACTGACAGGCCTCCGGCATTCCCACGGGAAGATTACAGTTTTGATTTAAACCAACTGGGCACTTGACATTCCTCGTTGTCGTACAGACTTATTTAGAAGAAAATACAAACAAAAATCAAAGCAAACCTATGAGAATTAATAGAAAAGCACTTACCGTTAAACAAACAAACAAGCAAACAAACTATAAAAAAAAGAAGAAGAAAAACCAAGAAACCTACGATAGATTAATGACAAATGATAGAGAAGCACTTACCACCAAAGAAAGAAACAAACAAAAGCCTAAAGGAAATAAGCCTACGATAAACGACAAATGATAGAACAGCATCTACCGTCCCGCCAGTAGAAATATCGTTATGAGCTAGTCCAGTGCAGTGTTAGCGTAATCATGCTTATGAAGAGAAGATTACATCGACTCCTGATTTTGCTAGGGGTCTTATGAAGCAGAGAGAATGAGTACAGAACGATTATGGATTTGATTTGTTTCTACCCACTTCTGTTTTTCCTGTCTGCCTGTCTGTCTGTCTGTCTGTCTGTCTGTTTATTTGTCTGTCTATCTATCTATGTCTATATGTCCCCATGTCTGTGTCTGTTCATGCACGTCTAGCTATCTCTTTCTGTGTCTGTATGTCTACGTCACGTTCTGTCTCTTGTCTATCTGTCTGTCTCTCTCCCTGTCTCGTTCTCTTCTTTTTGTGCGTGTATCATTAATGCGTTTGTGTACTTGTTCGAAGGCGTTCACAGTGTGTGTGTGTTTTGTGTGTGTGTTTGTGTGGTGTGTGTGTTGTGTGTGTGTGTGTTGTGTGTATGTCGCGCGTGTGTTATGTGTTGCGTGCGTGTGCGCTTCTAGCTCCAGTCTAGTTTCTCTCTTTATATTGTGTTGTGTTTTATTTTTTTAAACCCTTGGTTGTTTTCTGTAGTGTGATGAGGTGTAATTTGTAGCGTAGCTTTAGATAGTAAAATTGTTCTTATTAGGTCCATCTTGATTCATCTTTATATTCTCCCCTCTCCTTCTTCTTCTTCCCTTCTGCTCTTCTACTCTAATTGAAGGCTTACTTTTCTGACTTTAGATAAATTGTTCTTTAAGATCCATCTTTCAGAATCTCTCTCTCTCCTCTCTCCTCTCTCCCTCCTCCCCCCCCCCCCCCCCCCCCCTTTGTGATAAACCATTTTAGCTCGCATCTTTTTTTTTTTAAACTACAGAAATGTCATGATAATCTTAAAGGCTCAGCATCAGCAAACGATTTTTTTCCCATTACAAAATATTTCGACTTCATTTTTCATGGTTATATTTCCAGTAAGTGCGCTGATTGAATTAGAGGAGAAATGAATGTGGTTTGTGTTCGGTATGTCTAAAGGCAGCACTTTTCTGTTTATCTCATATCTTTACACTTCCATTTTCAGACAGACTTTATCATCTTTTAATCTGTCTCCGCTTCTCCCACTGTGGGCCTGACTTGTCTGCTTTTCTTTTCCTCTGTCTCTGAGCTCTCTCTGTCATTCTCTCTGTCTCTGTCTCCATGGACCCCCCTCCCCTCTCTCTCTCTGCCTCTCTGTCTGTCTGTCTGTCTGTATGGTTGTCTATCTGTCTGTCTGTCTGTCTGTCTCTCTCTCTCTCTCTCTATCTATCTATCTCTGGAATCAGGGCAAGGGTCGGATGAAAAAAGTATGTCAATGCTTATTCTGTAACCCTTGGAAAATAAAGATTTATTCATTTATTCATTCATTCATTCTATCTCCGCCTCTCCCCCCCCCTCTCTCTCTCTCTTTGTCTGTGTCCGTGTCTCTGTCCGTCTCTTTCTCATGATCTATTTTTCTCTCTAGACTGAATTCTAAAACTAAAAGAACAAACAAACAAAACACATCAGTGCTTATTTGGTAACCTAAAAATAAACAATTCTCTCTGTCTGTCTGGCTGTATGGCTGTCTGTCTGTCTGTCTGCTTGCCTGTCTGTCTGTCTGTCTCTCTCTCTCTGTCTCTCTCTCTCTCGGATGAGACTATAAACCGAGGTCCCGTATGCGAATGCACGCAGAACTTCTTGGGAACACGTTAAAAATTGTTCCACTTTTCGAAAGAGGTCATTGTGTGCCGTGGGAACGGATGACTAAATTTACTAAACTGCATACACATGGGGAGTGGATGTTTTAAAAAAAAAGCACATGATTGCTTATTCCGTTATCCTCGATCCAACAATATGCGAGAATGAAAAATATAAAACTGGATGACAACTTTAGTAAGGAAAGGACCAGTGCTCTAGAGATTATATCAAAAGCTGGTAAAGGATCCCGTATTTATTATGATGAAATGATTGGCAAAATAGAAATTCTCGACATTAAATCTTTCGTGAATTGGGAAAGACAGCTTGACGTTCCAATAGACTGGCACGGAGTATTAAAACTGACAAATAAAATTAAAGAAATTAAATTGAAATGGTTTCAAATAAAGATTTGTTATAGAATATTAGTCACGAACAAAATATTAAAGAAAATGAAAGTTACAGATAATGACAACTGCAATTTTTGTGGCAAGGAAAAGGACACAATAAACCATTATTTATGGGAGTGTCAGTATGTACAGAATTTCTGGAAAGAACTTGAAGTGACTATAAAACACAACTGTTCTCATTGCGAGAGACTGGAACTTAATGTGGAAATAGTGCTTTTTGGCACTGATGCAATTACAACAACTGATGAAGTGTTCGACTTAATAATACTGTTAGCAAAGTTCTATGTTTATAAATGTCGGATTGGTAAAACAAAACCTAATGTTGGTAATTTTCTGAATGAACTAAAATATAAATATGAAATGGAAAAGCTGGAGCATAGCAAACAAATGCAGTTTACTAATTTTCAGAAAAAATGGTTCCAGTACATAAACTTAGTAGAAACTTGAGTACCATTTCAAAATATAAGAAAATTATGTATGTAATCTATAAATCTTGACTTGACAACGAAAATGATGATTGATTCTTTTTGTACTTTGTGTAGCTAGTAGTCTTGTACGCCTGTAAAAATGGACATGATGTAATATTGTCTGGATGAAAAGTTAATTTGTTTGTTTTGAACTGTATATGTGTGCCAATCAAAAAGATTAAATTTTTTTTAAAACTACTCTCTTCCTTTCGTTTTACTTTATCTCTTTCATTCTCTGCGTGTGTGTGTGTGTGTGTGTGTGTGTGTGTGTGTGCGTGTGTGTGCGTGCGTGCGTGCGTGTGTGTGTGCGTGCGTGCGCGCGCGTGTGTGTGCATTTATGTGTGCGTTTGTTAAGTACTTGCGTGCGTGTGTGCGTTCGTGTAGTGTATCATTTCTGTCGTATTCGTTGCAGTAGTGTGATTGGGGATAAAATTAAAGAAACTGCTGGAGAAATAAGCATAATTTTAATTCACAGATAAGGAGGCTTTCGTGATGCTCAAACAAATTACAGTCTATCCATTACCTAAATGGAATTTGTCCTTATCGCGCTCTCCACTCCCTGTATCATGTCCTTCTCTTTTTTTCCCCTTTCTTTCTGACAGGCGGACGAACAAAGAAAGAAAGAAAGAGAATCAGGAGAGAAGAAGAGGGATGGGGAAAGAAAGAAGGGATGGGAGAAGGGGGGGGGGGGGGGAGGATTGTAAGAAAAAGATGGAAACAGAAAAGAGGTTAAGAGAACCAAATTTTATTTGCAGAGGGTGATAGAATAAGTACAAAGACTTGATTACGTCTAGCCAGAGAGAGAGAGAGAGAGAGAAAAGAGAGAGAGAGAGAGAGAGAGAGAGAGAGAGAGAGAGAGAATGAATCTGGGTATGCTTAAAGGTGTTTGTGAGTGCGCGCGCTCTCTCTCTCTCTCTCTCTCTCTCTCTCTCTCTCTCTCTCTCTCTCTCTCTCTCTCTCTCTCTCTCTCTCTCTCATCTCTTCTCTCTCTCTCTATAAGCTTAATGAAATTAAGTCTTTGTACTTAATTCTATTACCCTCTGAAAATAAAGTTTTGAACACACACACACACACACTCTCTCTCTCCTGTCTCCTGTCTGTCTGTCTGTCTCTCTCTCTCTCTCTCTGTCTCTCTCTCTCTCGTGTGCGCCGCGTGCATGCATGCATACACGATCAGTCATGCACGGGTGCACACGCACACGCACGCACACGTTTTGTGAAGTTTACAAGGTGAGACCAGATGGAATATGATTAGGCAGGCAGGCAGACAGGCAGGCAGGCAGGCAGGCAGGCTACTTTATGCTGTGTCGTGGGAACCGCGGACACTAATGTGCTATGGACGATGCCAATCTGTCTCCTTACCTAACCACCATGTCTCTGTCTCCTTACCTCAGCCACTCTGTCGGTCTGTGTGTCTGTCTGTGTGTCTGTCTGTGTGTGTACTTGTGTGCGCGCGCGCGGACGCCCGCACAGGCACCCACGCCCCAGCGCATAATGCTTGCACGTCAGCATACGTGATCGCGCTGATTGCCATAACTGTTAGTTCAGATCCATTTCAGCGGCTAATGCACGCCACATTTGTAGAGCTATTACAACGACAGTATCTACTTTAACACCGCGGCTTCTGCAGCCCGATTTGTGCAGATAAGTGAAATCAGTGTTCGGCTCTTTTACCCACTAGAACGGACCTCCCTTGTCTTTGGGAGTTAACTTTCTCAGAGCGGTGCCACCCTGGTGACTGGATTGAGGGAGAGGACTGGCACACAGGCAGAACAGAGGGAGAGCTTTGTTCCTTATCAGCAGAATCCGTCATCACTTGTTGGCTGATTCAGGGGTTTCGTGGTGTTTTTTAGGGGTGAAGGGATTGTCAGTGTATGTGTGAGGCTGCGGGTCTAATGGGTCGTAATGCGTTGTCGTGTCGTGTTGTTTTTTTTAAAGAGTGGCGTGTGGTGTGTGTGTGTGTGTGTGGTGTGTGTGTGTGTGGTGTGTGGCGCGCCGTATCTGATTCTGAAGAAGTGGGGGCTGTTTACGTTGAGTTGTCTCTGTTTCTTGAGTGATTTTTTGCCCTTTTTATCATTAAAAAAAAAGAGACTGTTGGACTGTCTGTCTATCTGTCCCTGTCCGTCTGTCTCTCTCTGTGTCTCTCTCTGTCTCTCTCTGTCTCTGCCTCTCTGTCTCTCTGTCTCTGTCTCTGCTCTCTCTCTCTCTCTCTCTCTCTCTCTCTCTCTCTCTCTCTCTCTCTCTCCCTCCCTCTCATGAAAACCTTAATCCAGTTTTATCCACTGTGCTGTAAAACCCATAGAAGCAGTTTATGTCTGAATTATGTTTATTGTTGAAGAAGCGTTAACATTGATTGTAAGTCCAACCGTCCGTTATTTGAAGTAGTGAATAATAATTGTTCATAGTGGTCATTTCTGAAGATTTTGTGATGGATTTCTTTCATTTTGACTTGTATTGTTACTTTGGATTTGCTGTCTTGCAGTTGTTTTTCTTTTTCTGAGCTTTTGTAACCCCCTTCCCCGCTTTCCCCCCATAGAATCGTTTGGTGTGGATAGCAGACGTTTCAGCTCAGGCCACGAGCTGTGTCAGTTCCTGATGCAATCTAAGCACTATGACCTACATTAACATGTTATGTTTCAGTGTGAAAAGTTTTGTTGAGCTTGTTTTCATCCATGAAACGCTCCTAGCATAACAGCTGTACTCTCTTCCTATAAACCAGACAAAAATAATCTGAACTAGGACTATAGATACGAGGTGTTTGAAACAGGAATACATGCAATATTGTGGACGGGATGGCTCAGTGATCAGAGCACTCGCTTTCCCCAAGCCAATGTTGAGCAGTATTGAGCGTGGTTACCAAGTGGATGGGTGACTGTTTGCGCGCCTGTGAATGTGTACCTGTCCTTTTTAGGGTCAGGGAAGGTAAAACAACGAGGGAGTGGAGATGGGCGCCGCCCTCAATATGCTGGCCCCTTGAGAAGCTGAGGTCTCTGACGCCTCGCTCCCCTACGACCTCACAGGTTATGGGACACCTTTACCTTTTTCTTTTATAGATGCAAACTTCTCATCCAGTGTGTACTGTACAGTCTCAGAGTGGTGTCCATGTGTGATGACTGAGACAGAGTGATGACCTCCAGGGTGTGTTAATGTGGATAACGTTTCACAACAGCAGACGCTCACTTGAAGACGACACACATTACATGACAACCCCCCCCCCCCCCCCCCCCCCACACACACACACACATCCTGCTGCTCGTCACTGTTCCCGACCATCTGTCAGTCATTTAGTGATCCAATCATAACTGTCTTGCTCTCCGTCCATTTTCCATCTGTCTGTCATTTTGCCAATCAGTCAAAACTGTCTTTTCCCCACCTTCCTTTCATTCCTTCTTCCCTTCCTTCCTTCTTCCTTCCTCTTCTCTTCTTCCTTCTCTTCCTTCTTCTCTTCCTTCTTCTCCTTCTTTCCTTCTTCTTCTTCCTTCCTTCCTTCCTTCCTTCTTCCCTTCCTTCCTTACTGCTGCATCCTATCCCGCGGAGAAACAGAGTGAGTGACAGGCAGGTGAATGTTGATGAAGTCAACAAGTTAGCGGACACCGGTAAACACAACGCCTTCTGACCCCTCACCTCTCGCTGCATACTGTGATGAAAAACACCTGTGCGGATGGGGGAAGAGGGGTGGAAGGAAGGAGGAGTGTATAAGCTTGTTGTGTAATGTGTTGTATTATAGTTTTGTATTGCACTGTATTGTATTGTATTATGTTATAATTTGTATTGTGTATTGTATTATATCATATTGTATTGTATTGTACTGTATACCATTTTCAGTCACGGCAGACTTCTCTGCGTAAAATTCAGGCTGCTCTCCCTGGAGAGAGCGCGTCGACCACAAGACAGCTAGCCCCACCCATTAAAACAAAAATCGTGTCTGCATGTGTATTATTTTGTTTCCATATCAGAGTGGGGGGGGGGGGGGGGGGTCTAAAGAAATTTGCCAAGGACAACTCTCTTGCACCATGAGTTCTTTTACGTGCGCTTAATGCGTTTTGTGCAACAGATTGTAGGTTTATTGTCTCAAAGACTAGCATCCAGACCACCACCCAAGGTCCTGTGGATGGGAAGAAAAGGCTGGGCTCAAACAGGGCATTGAACCAGCACTTTCTCGCTTTCTAGGCAAGTGCATTGCCTCTAGACCACTGATCCACCGCGCGCGCACATGCGTGCGTGCGTGTGAGTGAGTGAGAGAGAGAGAGACTGGTTAAAGCCATACCCCACAACGACAGCATCTAAACTTTATTACCATCCTGTGTTAGTGGTCCATCTACTTTCTCCATCCCTTTATCACTTCACGCCGCATTGCACTATTTTTACTGTAAGCTGTAGCGTGGTTCTAAGTCACCAACACAGCCTCAGTGTCCCCAGCCCACTATTGTTCATGATGATTTGGGAAGGGATCAAGGACAACTGGATGTCGACTTGACTTCTTCCTTTAACTCCTTGAGGAGTCGTTGCGGGAACTGCACTGAATTTTTCAGGCAGTTTGTTGTTGGCGAGTTGAACCCGGCGGAGTCCATCCTTCTCTATGATGCATGCTGGGTATGTTCATGTGTGTCATCCATGCCACCGGCCATAGCTGGCCTACTCTTCTACAAAAGGCGGATGGGATTTTAACGTGTACGCACTAATGTCAACTCCAGGGGGGAGGGGGGGGACCCTCGAACAGATACTTCCACGGAGATTCGAAACCCTTGCCCTCAGTTACCATCAGATCGCATGTACAACGCTCTAGCCTTTAAGCTTTCCTTCCACCCCACCCCATCCCAAGGTATCGTTAACTAACACACACGTAACGACTGCAACAGCCTAGCTCAATCCTCACTGCAAGACGAAAGTGAAGAAAATCAATAGTCCCTGGAATCAGGGAAGTTTCAGAACAGTTGAGAAAGAGCTAACCCCCAATCCAGAAACCAACCACTACTGTCACTTGGTGGCGGTGACTTTGGCTGTGGTACCTGCGGGTGACTTGCTGCGTTGTCCTCGATTTTAGCTCTGTTCACTGTCAATGATTGTGGACAAGGAAAAAAAGACCACAACCCAAGGTCCTGTGGATGGGAAGAAAAGTTTGGGCTCAAACGGGTCGGTGGTCCTTCTGATAAAAAAATATTTTGTACACAAAACCCCCATCCCAAAACAAATCTACAATATAACTTACAAATAAAACAGAACCTTGGCAAAGCAGGAGGAATACCTAAAAAACAACAGCAACAACAACACAACACTGAGTCATGAACCTTAACATTCCCATAACAAACGGCGGTTACGACTGTGCCATAAATCTTTGGCAAAGTTAAATGCCGATTCTTGAATTATTGATGACGTTTGTATGGGAATATCTGGAGGAAACACGCGCCTCTGTGGTGTGTGTGTGTGTGTGTGTGAAGGAAGGGGGTGTAGAACTGGCACAGAGCGGTGATAGAAAACGGGGGGGGGGGGGGGGGGGGGAGAAGAGAGGAGGAAGTGGGAGTGAACGGGCAATGGGGGATCGTTGTGGAACTAACGATCTGGCCTTGGTTCCAGTTCACTGAGGTCACAGAGAGAGAGAGGAGAGAGAGAGAGGAGAGTGAGAGAGAGAGAGAGAGAGAGAGGAGAGGTGGGGGAGGGAGGTGAGGAGAGAGAGAGAGAGAGAAGAGAGAGAGAGAGAGAGAGAGAGAGAGTAGGGGGGGGGGGAGAGAAGGAGGGGAGAGAGAGAGAGGAGGAAGGGGGAGAGAGAGAGTGAGAGAAGACGGGGGGGGGGGGGGGGGGGGGGGGGGGAGAAGAAGGGGAGGGGAGAGAGAGAGAGGACGGGGGGAGAGAGATGGACGGGGAGAGAGAGGTGGGGGAGAGAGAGAGAGGTGGGGAGAGAGAGAGGAGAGAGGTGGGAGAGAGGAGGGGGGAGGGAGAGAGAGGGGTGGGGAGAGTGAGAGTTGGGGTGGGGGGGGAGGAGAGGGACGGGGAGAGAGAGAGGGTGGGGGAGAGGAGGAGGTTGGGGAGAGGAGAGTTGGGGGAGAGAGAGAGAGAGAGTTGGGGGAGATGAGAGGGGTGGGGAGAGTGAGAGAGTTGGGGAAGAGAGGGGGAGAGAGAGAGAGAGAGAGAGAGAGAGAGAGAGAGAGAGGAGAGAGAGAAGTAAAGAAAGAGTAAGAGAGGAGAAGAGAGAGGAGAGGAGGGAGAGAGAGAGAGAGGAGAGAGAGAGAGACGGATAGCGATAGACATACAGAGACAGAATCTTCCTCGGAAACTAATGAACCTTCCACGTGTCAGATTTCACTCGGGAGAAAGCAAAGAAGATGAAGTACAAGAAAAACACATTTGGCTAATTGAGCCTCACTGGTGACTAGTTTGCTATACCGGACCGTTACATCTGGAAGCAAAACTGAGAAATTCGCTCAGCAGAGGAACTAACTAGGCTCAAACTATACTCAGGGAGAAAGGGGGGAAGGGGGGGGGGGGGGGGGGAGATGGGGGTAGAGAAGAAGGGAGAATTTTGACACTAATTCCGGGTCTTGGAAATTTGGGGTTAGTTAGGGGTTAAGTGTGTAGACTAAGACGAAACGAACTCTCGCAAAAATGTTGACATTATTTGACTGCCGTGTCTGTAGAGCTAAACACGTCTGTCTGTCCGTCTGTCTGTCTGTCTGCTCTTCTTCTCTTTCTGCTCTGTCTTCTGTCTCTCTCTCTTCTCTCTGTCTGCCTCTCTCTCTCTCTCTCTCTCTCTCTCTCTCGCGCGCGCTCAGAAATGGTTCCTGAAATTGTAACGGATCTCAAATGCAAAATAAGCCCTTTCCTAATCACTCATGGTCTAGTGGATGGGGGCAGATTTTCAGGTTCATACGGGGGATCGAACTTTCGACTTCAAGTTTTCTAGACTGGTGCCTTACCTTTGGGCCACTGTTCCAGTGGAGAGTATGTGAAACTATCAGAACATCTGATTACACACAGGTGGACGGAAGGAGAAGATGGTGTAAGTATCAGCGATAGTGAGAGAGGCGGAGGTTGAAGAGGGAAGGTGAAGGAACGTGCGTGCTAGCGTGGGTCATGTACAGTCCTAGAAGTCGTCAGATGACATCACCTTCAACCCCAGGCAGAGATGAGGGAGTATTCAGTGCGGAATCTATCAGTGGTATAAAAAAACTAAAGAATTGAATTATGATAAGAAACCCCGGCAACAAGAGTTGTCCTGCAAAATTCTTAGAAAAGCCACTTTCCATGGGAAAGCAAATACAGCGAAAAAAAAGGGTGGAAAGGAGAGTGAGCGCAGCGCTAAGGGTGCAGAGGGTTTACCGCTCTCCGGGGAGAGCCCTGAGATTTCACGGAGAGAAATCTCTGCATGTTAAGTGGTATGAAATAAACTCTAGGCGCTGATTTGAGGTTGTGCGAAGATTCAGCGCTATTAAATTCATACATTATTATTATTATTATATATAAAGACTTCGGGCAAAAAATGGAATTGTCCATGGCAAAATTTGTAGGGATGGTCACTTTCATAGGGAAAAAATACACATGCAGAGAGAGAGAGAGAGAGAGAGAGAGAGAGGAGAGAGAGGAGAGGGGGGAGGAGAGAGAGAGAGGACGAGACAGACAGACAGACAGACAGACAGACAGACAGGACATTCTTTTAACAAAGAAAAAATATAGACGTTTTCCCTTTTCACTGGAAAAAAGCTGACATACATAGTCAAGAGTTTTACCTGAGCACAGATTGGCTTTTTCCGCGGACCAGGGGGAAAAGTGTAGGTAATGCAATTATGTATTGTATTGTAAGACTGTCCTACATGTAACAATAAAAGGAGGGAGATGAAGAGGCAGACAGAGAAAACGATGGGAAGACAGCATCAGAGAGTGGACTGGCCTTGAGAGGAACGACTGGCTATGAAAACCGCGAGGATGGAGAAAGCTGGTTGCAACATCTTCGGTGGTGTCCTAACGGTCTACTAGACTGCGGGATAATACCGTGAAGGTGATTGTAATACACGTCACACACTAGCTCGACATGAG
>CM054140.1:34226284-34238784 GCA_028751875.1 Rapana venosa
TGTTTTCATCATCATACTACAACACTAGCATTAAGAACAGCACGTTTACGCCTCCCCCCAAAAAGCTCACACAAACAAGCGAAAAACAAAATAAACAAAAAACCGAAACTCGGTCAGTTCTGGATGAAAGAGGACACAAAATAATTAGCAGATTGTGTGTGGGGGTGTGTGTGTACCGAAGTTTTTGTTTGTTTGTTTCTTGCTTGCTTTTTTTTTTGGTGTCGTGCGGGGTGTCGTTATGTGGGTTTCCTGTCGCTAACTGGATCAAGACGTTCAGCTGCGTGAATCTGGTCCCAAAAATAACTGAGAATTATTTTAAAACTGTTTAGCACATCGTTTGATATCAACACAGATGAAAGCACGACCCAAAAATAACTGCATAAACTATAATTGATTAAATAAAGATTATAAACAAGTAGACTTCATCTAATCAACATCTTTTTATTACCCTTATTATGGATTGTGATTGTTTTTGTTGTTTGGGTTTTTAAAAATCTGTGTGGATATATAAAGTGCAATGTGCACAAGGTACAATTGCAGGCTTAAAATGATCCCAGAAAATAAACAGAGGATATGTGTTTAACCGACACTTTTATGTATTGACATCTGGAATTCAACAGAGGATTAGGATTCCTTGTGATACATTATGGTTATATGTGGGTATTTTATAGTTACATCTTAATAATTCATAGTCAGTTCTTTAAAATAAAAAAGGCAGAAGATATTCCTAATACCTATTCATTGCTGCATATTTCAGTGAGCATAGAACGTGTGTAATGGAGCTTCATACTGCCATCTTAGGACAAAGGATTTGGCAGCTTTCATATCTGGAAATAATTAATTTAAAAATCCTTTCAGTAAATCGTCATCACAGATGGAAATCAGCGGTAGATATTTGTAATGACGCTTCATAGCTACATCCCAGTGAGAATATTCCTAACGACGCCTTCATGTAAAAAAACAAACATTCCTAGCGGCAAATTTTAATTACATATGGAAATCAGCGGCAGATATTTGCAATGACGCTTTACAGCAACATCCCAGAGAGAATATTCCTAACCACGCTTCCTGACTACGTCGTACAATAATCACAAAATATTCTCAATCCTTTTCATGGTAGACTCTACTTGTTATAGGAGATAACTGTACATTGCAGCCAAAGAGCCTCATTGAAAAGATTCTCCCCCCCCCCCCCCCCCCCCCCCCCCACCCACACACACACACACAACAGAATCCCATTCATCCTGAAATCCCCCTACACCTAACTCCACAACACAATGGCCTGGCAACGGAGCAGAAAATGTCTCCTGTATAATTGCATCCTTTACACGCTTTGGGTTTTTCTTTTTCTTTTAGTGTTCTGTTAATGTAATTGTTACCGTGTGGTGGTGGTGGGGTGTGCTTTGGTGGTGGTGGTGTTCTCTCTCTCTCTCTCTCTCCTCTCTTCTCTCTCTCTCTCTCTCTCTCTCCCCCTTGTTTCTGTCTGCAGGAGTACGACAGGTTCAGGTTGTTGGTGAGGTATAGTCTCTGTGTCTGTGTGTGGAATGCTTTTGCTCCTCTTATTCTGTGACGAACTCAGGAAAGGAAAGTAAGAGGGAAGAAACTCAAATAAACAAAAGAATACTTAGGGACACCCCCCCCCCCCCCACCCCCACCCCCACTGCGTCTAGGTGCACAGGAACGAACTATTTTCAACCAAGGAGCAATAACCTCTAGCGGACGTGATTTACTTTTCCTGCCATTTAAACAGTCACTGAACCACCACGGTCCATGGTCCAACAAATGAATGTTTTCCGCACATTTCTTCCCCGCTGCTTTTCCTCTGCACCAAGGTCAAGCATGGAGAAACAAATGAGTCTCTGATTAACATTTACTTGAACTGGTTTCATCTTCAGTCAGGCGGCGTGTGTTGTCTTAAGGATAGCCATCTGTACAAGCCTGCAAAGACACACACCGGGGAGTCCCGAGGGAAAGGGAAGAAATAACGCAGACCTAACATGCCCTGGGTGAAATCTTGTTGGAGGAGTGTCTCAGCTACCTTGCACCGTCTCTGGAATACCCCACCTGCCTTGCCCCACACCATAGCCTACCTACCACCCCTGCCTTTCTTATCGCTTTCGGCACGCGCAACCCCCCAGCCCCTTACAGAACAAGAGGCCAGCTTCTGAAGTCACTGATTGACGCCATTGCTTTACCATACGACCCTGCTGCCCTTTCAATTAACAGCAGAGGCGTCGTATGGTGCGGGCTTGGTGAGAAAAGTGGTGAAGTTTATTTGAGATGGGGGTGGCAGCCAGACAGCTTTACGTGAAGTATGTGTGTTGACTTTGAAGTGAAGGAAAGTCAGACATTAAGATGAAAGCTTTCAGCACTGTCCTTGTTTCCGTGGAGTTTTGGTTTCAGGCTGGTTGGAGTTTCCCGTGTTAGGCTTTCATTTGCAGTGTTTCAAGTGGAGGAATCGTTCTGGAGATAGTCCTTCCTGAGTCTAGACCTTATCTCCCTTCCTGAGTCTAGTCCTTATCTCCCTTCCTGAGTCTAGTCCTTATCCCCCTTCCTGAGTCTAGTCCTTATCTCCCTTCCTGAGTCTAGCCCTTATCTCCCTTACTGAGCCTAGTCCTTATCTCCCTTAATGAGTCTAGCCCTTATCTCCCTTCCTGACCTCTCCTCCAAGTGTCTGACATCTTGATCAGGGATTCTATAATCGCCTTTGACCTTTGACCCAATTATGAAAGGTAGCAAGCTGAGCAGCTGACACTGATTTATGAAACACAGAGAGGAAGAGAGGGAGGGAGAGAGAGAAGAGGGAGAGAGAGAGTGGAGAGAAAGAGAGAGAGAGAGAGAGTGAAGAGGGAGAGAGAAGGTGAAGAGAGAGAGAGGAGAGAGAGAGAGAGGAGAGAGAGAGAGAGAGAGAGAGAGGGGAGGGTGAAAGATTTTATTTATTTAATCTTTTATTTCGAGGATAATGAAATAAACACTCAAGTGCTCTTATCTACATTAAGTCTCCGTGTGTATGAATTTTTGTAAATTTGTCATCTGTTCCCACGGCACGCAATAGCCTACTCTTCCGAAAAGCGGAACAGGTTTCAACGTATGCACAAGATGTTCTGAGAGAGAGAGGGAGAGAGAGAGAGAGAGAGAGAGAGAGAGAGAGAGAGAGAGAGAGAGAGAGAGAGAGAGAGAACTAACAAAAAAGGAGAGGTAGAAGAAGGCGTTAAACAAACTCAGAGTAAAATGCAACACGACTATTGTCAAAACAAGCAAAAATGAATTTATTTGTTTTAAACAGCAAAAATTCATTCTTACCGTCTTTGTCACTGTCACCAATAGAATGACTGAAATAATCAAAGAAAGAACAGTAACTTTATGCAATATCTGTTTTCAACTTTACCCACATATTTTCAAAAAGACATGATGGTAGAAGGAAGAGAAGAAGACACAGACACGAATACATTAACTGCAACAACAAAACAAGGGTAAAGAAATCCAAAGAAAAAAAACTTCCACCATACAATCAAAAAAGAGAACACGACCAAGAAGAAACAAGGAGAGATAAAAAGAAAAAAAAGAAAAAAGAAGGGGGGCATCGTGGCACCTTTCAAGCCACCAGACGTCACATCATCTTTTATTGAAGGCGAGGACTCCTTCCTGTATCGATGGCATCTGTGATCACATTATTCCCCAGAAGATTGCAGACACTCCTCGCGCCATTCAGACGGCGTCAGCAGAGTAGTGGGCCGGGGACTTCAATCACCAGACAGTGTTACTGAAGTACTGGAGCCTCTGGTTTCAGATGGCTCTGTTCGCACCACTGTCAGATACCACCAGGCTGCTGCTTCTTCTGTTCGCTTTGTCTTTCACAACACCCCCCCTCTCTCTCTCTCTCTCTCTCTCTCTCTCTCTCTCTCTCTCTCTCTCTCTCTCTCTCTCTCTCTCTCTCTCTCCTCTCTCTCTGTCCCCCTCCCCCTTTCCCGGCAATGAAAAAAAGTATGTCAATACTTATCTGTAACCCTTGGGATTAAAGATTATTTATCAAACAGCCCTTGGGAATAAAGATTAACAATCAATCAATCAGTCAATCTCTTTCCATTTCTGGAGACTAAAACCTCCATTCTTTCCGACCACTTAGATTGAAAAGTCATGTTGGTGTGTGAGGACACCAAGAGATCGGGGAATAATACCAGGACTGGGGAAAGTGGGTGACCCCTGAATGGGAAACACACGTAATGGATTAGGGGGGGGAAGAAAAAGTTGGGCAAGTAAGAGCGATTAACACATTGGCAAGAAAAATGAGATTGGCGAAGAGACTGGCTAAGAGATTAGTACAGAGTGCCCAACAGACTGGCAAAATATCTTATGGTGAGGATATTAACAAATAAATTGGCACACAGCTAGCCTTGCAGATACTTAAAGGGGGACTGACGAAAAATTGCGATAAGTGAAGGTGGAACGTGTCCTACTCGCGTGGTCTGAAGGTGATTGAAGGCACAGGTTCAAGTCTCAGTTGAAGAGTTCATTCAAGATTATCTCCATGGTCTTAGCATTAGTACTGACTCCAGTCCCCTCCAAGTTCTGTGGATGAATAGAATCATCAGTCGAGTTCCTGTGTGCAAACCTTAGCACACGTTAAAACCCCACCTGCCTTTCCGAAAAGAATAGGCCATGTATGGCTGGTCAGGTGGATGACACCAAAATACCCAGCATGCACCTAGCTGTTTGGAGTGGGGACTGGAATCTGCGCCCTTGTAACCGTTAGATCAAGAAGATGACAATGTACCCACTGGAGTGATGAAGCAGTAGTGTGAAGAGGTATACCCTAGGCACACAGACACACAGCCACACATTCTGACTCACTCACTAACAAACAAACAATCACAACACACAAGTTTACACAAGTACGCACAAAACGTCCCCCCAAAACCTGTAAACGTACAGCTCCGCTGCAGCCTTAATATGTCACCACCACCAATGTCTGTACATGAGGATGAACAGGTTGGAGGGAGGCAGGGAGGGGATGGAGGGAGGGGTTAATGGACCACAGTGACTGGAGATTTCTAGGGTCGGGGCAATGGTTATGAGAAATGCCTGTGTGGCCCCAGCAGCGGTAGCGGGGACTAACGGTCATCACGCTGCTATCCTAGTGAATCCTGACCTTTCCGCGGCCAGGTCAGCGGGAGGGAGGGAAGTCCCTGTAAGCACCTTGCCTTTTCTGTCTGTCTAGTCTGCGTGCCTTAGGAATGATTATCAGTTAGGGGGGTCTCTGTTCTGCTTCTTCAGCACTCTGCTCTCTCTCTCCTCTCTCTCTCTCTCTCTCTCTCTCTCTCTCTCTCTCTCTCTCTCCTAATATCTTATAATTATGTGTAACAAGTATGTGGTGTACCATTTCACAATGTGTAGATGTTTATCTTTATGACTTATTAAGTTTGGTTGTGTTATTTTTCTTGGCTCTGTTGTTGTTCTTGTTGTTGTTGTTGTTGTTTGTTTTTTCTCTTTTTTAATATCTTTTGGTTTGGTTTTTCCTTCTCTTTTGTTTGTTTGTTTGTTTTGGTTAGGGTTTGGGGGATGGGAGTGGGGTATTTTTAGGGTTTTCGTTTATTTGCTTGCTTTGGGGGGGGGGGGGGGGGGGGGGTGTTGGGGGGTAGCTGGTTTGAAAAGGGTTATTTCCCCTTGTTTTTATTGTGAGACTGTATAAGTTTTGGGTTATTATTATTAAGATGTATCCCTAACGGGCGGGGACTGGATGTAAAAAACACATGTGTGCTTATTCATTATCCTCGAAATAAAAGAATTTGTCATTGTCATTGTCTCTCTCTCTCTCTCTGTCTCTCTCTTTTGGTGTCCTACTCTCTTCAACCCCTCCCCCCCCCCCCCATCTCTCTCTACTTTCTTTTACGTCTTCTAAAACTGTCATTACTCTTACTTTGGTGAGAGCAGCAAAGGACACTTCATGGAAAAAGTATGGTGAAGAACTTAGCGAAATGTGTAAACACTCCCCAAGAGACTTCTACAAAAGTGTAAAAGCCATGCGAATACGGGAGGAACCCTTTGACCACACCACTGCGATCAACGATGCAAACGGACAGCCACTGCAGGAAGAGGATGAGATCATACAGAGATGGGAAGACTACTTTAAAGACCTTCTAAACCCATCAGGGGTGACTGACACACAATCACAATTCACTCCCATCCACCCAGACCACTCCGAACCCACCATCTTGGAGTGTGAAGTAAGAAGGGTCATCAAGATTAGCCCTAAAGGGAAGGCAGGAGGTGCAGATGGCATAACAACAGAAGCCATCCTGGCCTGTGGAGAGACTGGAGTCAAATGGATCACAACCATCTTCCAAAAGGCATGGGAGGAAAGAAGAGTTCCAGAAGACTGGCAGAACGCTATTGTAGTGCCAATATGGAAAAAGAAGGGCAGTAAAAAGGACTGTAGTAACTACAGGGGCATTTCACTCCTCAGCCATGTAGGAAAGATGTACGCAAAAATCCTAGAGCAGCGCTCCAGAGCAAAAGCAGAACACCTACTGTGTGACGCTCAGTTTGGCTTCAGGAAAGGAAGAGGCAGTACTGACGCGATCTTTGCACTGAGACAACTGAGTGAAAGAGCTCTTGAGTACAATCAAGCACTCCACCTAGTATTTGTTGACCAAGAAAAGGCTTTTGACAGAGTGAACAGAGATAAGCTCTCGAGGGTCCTGGAGCAGTATGACATCAAGGGGCAGCTCTTAGATAACATCAGAGCTGTATACAACAACAGCAAGAGCGCAGTTCGCACTCCAAGTGGACTTTCCAACTGGTTCCCTGTGACGTCTGGGGTGAGACAGGGCTGCGTCCTTTCCCCTCTGCTCTTCATCATATATGATCAAGGCATGATCAATGATAACAAAGACAAGCTGCAAGAGCACACAGACCAGCTCAATACATTCTGTGAAACCTATGGCATGAAAATTAGCGTACACAAGACCGAAGCCATGACAGTCAGTAGAACTCCAGTAAAGCTCAACATCAACACCAACAGAGCCCAACTAAAGTGGACGACTGAATTCAAGTACTTAGGCAGTATATTCACAGAAGATGGAAAACTGGACAGAGAAATAGAAACACGCTGTCAAAAAGCAAACGCAGTCAGCTATCAACTTGCCCCACTTCTGCGACATCCTAACATTCCTATGAGCACCAAGGCAAAGCTGATCAACGCCATCTTCCTGCCAACTCTCATTTACCAGTGCCAGACATGGCCTCTGACAAAAGTCCTGGAGCAGAAACTGCTTACGTGTGAGATGAAGTGCTTGAGGAAAGCTGTCAACAAGACCAGGAGAGACAAGATAAGAAACGAGGTGATCAGAGACATGGTAGGAGCCACACCTGTCCTACACCATATTGAACAACACCGAACCAAGTGGTTCGGGCACCTCAAACGGATACCGCCAAACCAGCCAGCCTTGCGTGCTTACAACTTGAGGTACTCTGGCACGAGGGCCAGAGGTAGATCCAGGCGACGCTGGATTGATTCCGTGGCAGAAACACTGAAAGTCCATGGATTGTCCCTCCTCCAAGCCTTGCAGCAGACAGACAGTTATATCGCCCCGCGACGCCACAGAGTACAAGGTAAGGTAAAGGTAAAGGAGTCCCATAACCTATAAGGTCGTAGGGGAGCGAGGCGTCAGAGACCTCTCTTCTCTAGGGGCCAGCATATTGAGGGCGGCGCCCATCTCCTCTCCCTCGCTGCTTTACCTTCCCTGACCATAAAGAGGGCAGGTACCCATTTACAGCTGGGTGAACTGGGGGAACTGTACTGAAGCCAAGGCGCGCAAACGGTCACCCATCCAACTGGTAACCACGCTCGACGCTGCTTAACTTGGCTGGGGGAAAGCGAGTGCTCCGACCACTGAGCTATCCCGTCCCCAGAGTACAAGCCGAAGGAAAAAGTAAAGTAAAAGTGAAGTACCTAATTCACACAACCTAGTTTTGAACAAATTAATTTCTCTAAAGTGTAACGATTGGTCGACCTCATAATCCTACAGACACGACCCTCCATTTGACCCGTTGTCTTGTTGAGGGAGACTGGGTGACGCACGTTGTTGATAGTGTGTCGGTACCCTGTTGTTGTCCGATGGGGTGACCTACGCAAATCTCCCTCTTGACGTCACTGTCCAGTTTTGAGGCCAAGGGCTAGCCTGTATTAAATATGAGGATCATGTTTCTGAATTCTTTCTCTGTTTCTCTGCCTGTCTCTGTCTGTCTCTCTCGCTCTGCCACTCTTTGCCTCCATCTCTGTCCCCCTATGTCTCTCTTTCTCTCACCCCCCCCCCCCCCCCCCCCCCCCCCTTCCAAGAAAAAAAACGCGCGCGCGCACAAATACGCAGTGTTGTGTTAGCGGCGTAAACGCGAGCTTGCGTAGTGTATTACCTGAGAGAGAGAGAGAGAGAGAGAGGGGAGAGAAGAGAGAGATAGAGAGAGAGAGGGGAGAGAGAGAGAGAGAGAATGAATGAATGAATGAATTATCTCTATTTTCAGAGGGGGGGAGGGAAAAGAGAGAGAGAGAGAGAGAGAGAGAGAGAGAGGAGAGAGAGAGGAGAGAGAGAGAGAGAGAGAGAGAGAGAGAGAATGAATGAATGAATGAATTATCTCTATTTTCAGAGGGGGGAGGGAAAGAGAGAGAGAGAGAGAGAGAGAGAGAGAGAGAGAGAGAGAGAGAGAGAGAATGAATGAATGAATGAATGAATGAATTATCTCTATTTTCAGAGGGGGGAGGGAGAGAGAAGAGATAGAGAGAGAGTAGAGAAGAGAGAGAGAGAGAGAGAGAGAGAGAGAGAATGAATGAATGAATGAATGAATGAATGAATGAATTATCTCTATTTTCAGAGAGGGGGGGAGGGGGGGAGGGAAAGAGAGAGAAGAGAGAGGAGAGAGAGAGAGAGAGAGAGAGAGAGAGAGACAGACAGACAGACAGACAGACAGAGAGAAGAGATCAGAATACAGAGATTCACAAACTTGTGCAGTCAGTCTACCAGAGAAGTGTCTGACGAATGGGTGGAGTTGACAATAGATTTCCTGTCACCTAAGTGGTCTGATTTGAACCCCACAGGAGTTGACAATAGATTTCCTGCCACCTAAGTGGTCTGATTTGAACCCCACAGGAGTTGACAATAGATTTCCTGTCACCTAAGTGGTCTGATTTGAACCCCACAGGAGTTGACAATAGATTTCCTGCCACCTAAGTGGTCTGATTTGAACCCCACAGGAGTTGACAATAGATTTCCTGCCACCTAAGTGGTCTGATTTGAACCCCACAGGAGTTGACAATAGATTTCCTGCCACCTAAGTGGTCTGATTTGAACCCCACAGGAGTTGACAATAGATTTCCTGCCACCTAAGTGGTCTGATTTGAACCCCACAGGAGTTGACAATAGATTTCCTGCCACCTAAGTGGTCTGATTTGAACCCCACAGGAGTTGACAATAGATTTCCTGTCACCTAAGTGGTCTGATTTGAACCCCACAGGAGTTGACAATGGGTCTTCCTGTCACCTAAGTGGTCTGATTTGAACCCCACAGGAGTTGACAATAGATTTCCTGCCACCTAAGTGGTCTGATTTGAACCCCACAGGAGTTGACAATAGATTTCCTGTCACCTAAGTGGTCTGATTTGAACCCCACAGGAGTTGACAATAGATTTCCTGCCACCTAAGTGGTCTGATTTGAACCCCACAGGAGTTGACAATGGGTCTTCCTCTCACCTAAGTGGCCTGATTTGAATCCCACAGGGGCTGACTGTAAACCCGATAGGCCGCCTTGTTTGGTAGTTGGAGGGGTGGGTTTGTGGGTGGGTGGGTGGCTAGGTGGATGGCTGGTGTATTGATTGGTCAGTGGGTTGGTTGGTTTGTTTTGTAACGTGTATGTACGAGATGTTTTGATCAGTGTGTTTATTGCATATGGTTTGCTTTTCCCTTCCTTCTGTCGGTCTCTGTTTCTGTATGTCTGTCTGTCTGTCTGTCTGTCTCTCTCTCTCTGTCTCTCTCTCTCTGTCTGTCTGTCTCTCTCTCTGTCTGTCTCTCTCTCTGTCTGTCTCTCTCTCTCTGTCTGTCTCTCTGTCTGTCTCTCTCTGCGTTTCTGTCTGTCTGTCTGTCTGTCTGTCTCTCTCTCTCTCTCTCTCTCCCCGTTCCCCATCCCTCTCGTTCTCTTTCTCTTCTTTATTTTATGCCTGTCTTCTGTATCCCAGCTCCGTTTCTAAAATCCTGTTCTGTGCTGTAACTGTTGTCTTGGTCAAAGTCTCCATCATAACAGGCAATCAATCACCTGTCGGCCCAGAGGGTCACTGGTATGATATAGTAGGTAGGTCTGTCTCTTCACCCGGCGCACTTCTGCCGACAGTGGCCTGTTATTGCACACTTGAAAAAAATACTACTCCGGGCGTCTAACAAGCAAAAGTAACACACAAGAAGTCAGAGCTTCAGCAGAGAAAAAGGGATCAGAGAGCAGGGATAGTAAAGGAAAACGAAAAGAAGCAAGAGAGAGAGAGAGAGAGAGAGAGAGAGAGAGAGAGAGAGAGAGAGAGAGAGAGAGAGAGAGAGAGAGAGAGAGGTCTGAAAATACAAGAAGCTAAAATAACCGGTTGTAGTATAAAGTTTATAAAAGAGAGTTGCAGACCAGTTTGAAAAATTATATGCGACTGCGTAGATGTGCTGTAGGAGGATATGATAGATGTTCCATAGCTACTGCAAGCAACATCGCTAATGGATTAAGGCTGTGGATGCCATATCTTTGAATCAGACGTACGTGCGTCGCAAACAGCATGCTAAATAATTATTTATTTTGGCAAGTTGCTAGTTTTTCCCTATTGAAACTCTCTCTCTCTCGCTTTCTCTCTCTTTATCACTCTCTCTATCTTTATCTCTCTCTCTATCCTCGATATAAAAGAATAAATTAAAAAAAATAAATAAATAAATAAATCTCTCCCCGAACACACATACATAAACCCAAATTCACACACAAACGCAAATCACACACACACACACACACACACACACACACACACACACACACACACACACACACACAAACACAAACGCACGCACCACACGCACGCACGCACGCACTGCCACACACACACACACACACACACACACACACACACACACACACACACACACACACACACACAACCAATTTCAGTGCTTTCAAGCGAGATGGATCCGTCTAAAAATGAGTTCGGAAAGGTTTGAAGTTTGAGAACTGATCTGCAACTCATTATGAAGTGTATATATATACACACACACATGTTGGTGCTGATGTTCCTGCCTGAGGAGAGAGAGGGGGTACAACGGGGAGAGAGATGGGGGGGGAGGGAGGGAGAGAAGAGAGAGAGAGGAGGAGGAGAGAGAGAGAGAGGAGAGAGAGAGAGAGAGAGAGAGAGAGAGAGAGAGAGAGAGGAGAGAGAGAGAGAGAGAGAGAGAAATAACGATGCCTATCCCTACCTTGGTGAACCAGAGAACAGCGCTTACATTCCCTGAGTGTCTGCAAATGTCAAAGGTGCTGTGGAACAAGGTGATTCCCTTCTGCCCCTCCCCCCCCCCCCTGTCTGTCTGTCTGTCTGTTTGTTCCTTTGTCTGTTTGTCTGTATGTCTCTTCCTCCGTCTCGTTGTGCAACTTTCTCTTTCTCCTGCCTTGACCCCTGTATATAATTTGTTTCTTTGAGTGTGTGTGTGTGTGTCTGTATGTGTGTGTGTGTGTGTGTGTGTGTGTGTGGTTGTTGCTGTTGTTGTTGTTGTTGTTGTTGTTGTTCTTCTTCTTCTTCTTCTTCTTCTTCTTCTTCTTCCTCCTCCTCTTCTTCTTCAAATTTACGTCTGTTCACTCTCAGTGATATTAGGTGTGTGTGTGTGTGTGTGTGTGTGTGTGTGTGTGTGTGTGTGTGTGTGTGTGTGTGTGTGTGTGTGTGTGTGAGTGTGTGCGTGCGTGCGTGCGTGTGTGGGTGTGGGTGTGTGGTAGTAGTAGTAATAGTAGTAGTAGGAGGAGGAGGAGGAGCAGCAGCAGCAGCAGCAGCAGCGGTGGTGGTGGCGGTGGTGGTGGTGATGGTGGTTGTATGTATGTATGTATGTATGTATATGTGTGTATGTACGTATGTATGTATGCACGTATGTATGTATGCACGTATGTACGTGTGTGGGGTGTGGTGTGTGTGTGTGTGTGTGTGTGTGTGTGTCCGCTGTGTGTGGTGTGGTGTGTGGTGATTGTGTCTTCACACCTCAACGCGTGCACACCCACGTGCTTCGTACGGTCATCAGGAACTCAGCCCCATCTCCCACCCCCCCCCCCCCCCCCCCCCCCCCCCCCCACCCCCATCCCATCTCTCTCTTTTTTCTCTGACTTCTGAGGGCTGGATGAAGAAAAGTCTTTGTAACTTCATCTATGACCCTCGTGAAATACAATTGCGTTCTGTCTGCCTGTCTGTCTGACCCCTGTGTAACAGTGCGCGTGCACGCGGAGGCTGCCAGACGT
>CM054140.1:34241284-34258784 GCA_028751875.1 Rapana venosa
AAAAGAAGAAGAAGAAAAAAGTAGTGACAGGAAAACATGGCAAAAAATTCCTCGCATTCTTGTAATCTTAAAAGCAACACCAAACAAACAACAACAACACAGACAACAACAAGACGCAAAAAGAAAGACACAAATAAACAAACAAACAAACAGAGGAATTAGCAGGGGCTGACTTTAATCCCTGAAGACCAGCTGACATCAGCTCATTAGGGCCAATGCAAACCGTAGCCCTGACTGAATCAGAGGACAGACGGGCTAAAATAAGAAAAGAAGAATGCACTGGGAATTTTGCTTACACACACGACACAGGGATCATGGAACTGAGAATCACATCATCTCCATCATCATCAACACTATTATCATCATCACTGTCACCATCATCATCTCCTCCACCACATCATCATCATCATCATCATCATCAAAACACACTTATTTCATACCTAAATCTTCCCCCTCATATCTCTCCCTAATTTTCAACAGCTACCTCCGTCTCCATTATCCTGCCTGTGTGCGTGGGTGTGCATAATTATGTATGTGTGTGCGTACGTGCGTGAGTGTGTATCTGTGTGTGTGTGTGTGTGTGTGTGTGTGTGTGTGTGTGTGTGTGTGTGTGTGTGTGTGTGTGTGTGTAAATTTGACATCAGTTAACCCTGTTTGCAGACGGTTGCATGCGTGCGAATAATTTGAATGGAGGCACTTTGATTTGTTTGCTTTACAAGATTCAGCGCTACAGAAATTCCATACATCATCATTATTATTATCAAAAAGAGGAAGAGATGGAGGATGAAAATGAAGAAAGTAAGAGGAAGGAGAGAAAGAATGAGAAAAAGAGGAAAAAAAGGGAGGATAAGAGGTAGAAGCATAAACAACAGATTGATGAAGGAGGAAGCAGAAGAGAGGAGTAGTGGAGAAAAAGAAAAGAAGAGAGAAGAAGGAGGAAGAAGAGCAGAACAATAAAAATGAAATGTTAGAAGACCACCACCTCCCCAAAAAACCACAACCAAACCTGAAACAACAACAAACAAACAAACAAAACCAAAAGCACAAAAAAACTTGAAGGAAATAAAAAGACGAAAAACAATGACAGGGACGATAACCATCACGCACTTTAACGACGTCATGATGAATAAGATGACAACAACAACTAAGAAGAAACTTAAGAGGAGAAACAAAAAAGAAACGTAAAAGCAGCAGCAGCAGTGGGGATGGTGCTGGTGTTGGTGGTGATTGTAGTTGTGATGTAAGATGATTAGAAAGAATATCATAATCACCACCACTACAACTACAAACTTCTTCTACGTCGAACGCTCAGACAGCAGCTTTTGTTGTCTGGCATATGAGCAAAAATGTTTTGCGCTGCCGTTAAGCGCCTGACAAGTCAGGCCCAGCGCATCCGACTTTAGAGTGCATGCAACTAGAAACAACATGGTCAGAAGAAAGCGAAACAATAACGTCAGGGGGAAGTTATAAAGAAAGAAGGAACAAGAACAAAGAAGGAGAATAGCAGTGAAATCCGAAGCTGCAATAGGCACACACACACACACACACACACACACACACAAAACACACACACACACACACACACACACACACACACAACACACACACACAACACACACACATACACACACACACACCCATGCATACACACACACCACTAATGTAAAAAAAAAAGTCACTTTGAAAGCAATTATTCTCATCACTTAAAAATGTATACTGATGGATCTGTCTCAGAATCAGGCAAAAGTGGAGCAGCATTTGTGATTCCTGCTTTAAAAGTGCACAAAAAAAATTTTCATTTCATTTAGCAGAAAATTTAAAAACATTTTACATATGAATTATTTGCAGCCCCTATGGCCTCGAATATTCGGTTATCTAACGCTGCATTTTATTTTGTGTAGACTCAATATCAATATAAATGACATTAAAGAACAGGAAGGGCAAAATAAGGAAAGGAGATTAAAGTTTGATTACACTGTATTGCAAGCAGAGGCATCAGGACAACTTTTTGCCGGACCCCTTCTCATTGTGGAATTTACTGGAATGAGCTGGTTGATTCTTTGGCAAAGCAAAGTGCCTCTGAATGCAGTATTGAAGTAATTGATTCCGGTCTCACATTGCTGTCTTATGAAATCAATTCCATATTAATGAATTTACGAGGTGAAAAAAAAAACACTTTGAAAATTTTTCTTGCTCCTATATATTAGATATAAATGGAGGCTAAGTATATGGAATACTAAAAACTCCGAAAACGTAAAAAAGAATGCTGTTGTTCGAAACCTCTTTTAGTCCACCATTTTTTGTTTTATTGTCCAATTCTTTTTGATATGTACATAACGAGATGACTAGATATTCATAGCAAATATAACAATGTTTAAGTAGCTTTATATGACTCTGAGGAATTCATAATATCAGTTGCTTATAGATGGATAGATAATTAGACAGACAGACAGACAGGCAGACAGACAGAGATAGATAGGTAGATAGATAAATAGAGAGAGAGAGAGAGAGAGAAGAGAGAGAGAGAGAGAGAGAGAGAGAGAGAGAGAGAGAGAGATAATGGTGTGTGTATAGGTGTTTTGGTGTGATTACGGATGTGTCTATCACCAAGTAGTGAACAGACATTAACACACACACAAACACACATGCCACCACACCACCATCACCACACACCACCACCAACAACAACAACAAAACAACAACAACAGCAACGGCAACCACAACAACCGCAAAGATAACTTCAACAACGACGATAAGAAAGAAAGAAGACGAAAAAAAACCACCCACCACCAGAACAAAAACTTTGTGGAGAGCTAGAAAAGAAACACGATATTTTTACAGAATAAAAACCCAGAAGAACTGCACAGTTGAAATAAAGATTGAGACAAACGATCAGAAGGACAAAAGCCGTCCATGAAAGAAAAAGAAAATGATCGAGGATAAACGACAGGAAAAAACCAACTTGCTCGGTTAAGCTCGCGTTACATTTTTCAAGGGGATAGATTCTATATATCTCGCCAGCGAAAAAAGACAAGTGGAATGGAGAAGAGCGAGCCATTCGTCTGTTTGTGAACCAGCACCCCTGGGATATCTAAGTCCCTCTTTCAATCCAGCTTTTGATCCGCGTTCACAAAACTTCGTGAACTTTCACAGTTTTCTTCCCTTGGGTCTTGTTATCGTCCTTGTCTGTTATTGTTGTATTGTTGCTCTTGTTGTTGTTGTTGTTGCTGCTGCTGAAGTTGTTGTAATATATGGTTTGGTTTTTAAGTGTGCTTCTTCATGACGTGACTGTCGTTGTTTTATCATTGATGTTGTTTATCTTGGTGTTGCAAACGTTTGAAAAAAACAGTTGATGTGTTGGCAATATTCTTATTTCTGTCTGTCTGTTTCTCTAGCTGTCTGTCTGTTTATCTATCTGTCTGTCTGTATGACTGACTGACTTTTTTTCCCGTCCCTCTTCTTTTTCTGTATGTGACCTTTTTCTATCGATCTTTCTTTCTTTACTTCTTTGTTTCGTTTTAAACCCCTTTCTTCTTTCTTTTTGTTTCGCTGTTTCCATACAACTCTCTCTCTCTCTCTCTCTCTCTCTCTCTCTCTCTCTCTCTCTCTCTCTTCTCTCTCTCTCTCTCTCTCTCTCCTTGTACTTTCTTTATTTTCTGTAATTTTTCCAATCTTTTATTCATTGGTACGTGACTGTCTTTCTCTTTTTCCTTCTTTCTTTCTTTCCTTAATTTCATCCCTTCTCCCTTCTTTCCTTCCTTCTTTCTTTCTTGTCTTAATTTCTTACCTTCTCCCTTCTTTCCTTCCACCCTTCTTTCCTTCATTTCTTCTTTCTTTCTTTTTCTTTTTTCTTTATACTGCTTTGTCAATTTTGTTATATATAAGTCTTATACTGCTTTGTCATTTTGAAAGTCTTAGTTTCTTCTTTTTGTTTCCTTTTCTCTATTTTCTTCAGTTGTTTAGTCGTTAGTTTGTTCTTATGCTCGTTTTTTTCTTTCATTTTATAACTACAAACACACACACAACACACAACACCTACACACACGACAAACACACACACACACACACACAACACACACCACACACAACACACACACACTGATAATTCCATCATAACATCATTCGTGGCCAGCCATGTAAGTAAGACAGACCCCAGACATCAATTTTGATGAAAACTGACCACCAGGACCATTAATTTGTTACAAACACCATCCATTTCCACACGTGCTGCAGCACACACTGTCATAGGCCCGATTCAAAATCCACAGGGAAGGCAGGGAAATCAAACCTCGTTTCGTGTCAGGAATACAGCGAATGCAGCCCAGACAGACAGACCAGCATTGTCAGACTTTATCTGTGCCCTCTGCCATAGGGACTGTCTGTCATTCCCGTGACGAACTGGTCAGCCACAACTGGACACTGTACCAGAATGAACGCCTAGAGTGCAGCTCCATAGTCTTCCGAGACTGACGGCTGCCTATTAACAGCGAATTACGAAAAAAGAAGAAGAGAACAAGCTCATTAAAGTGAACAAATACTTGACGTAAAGGTTGCTAGGGGTGATGGGCCGCCTTACCGTGACCTCAAAGACAATAGTGCTTAGCTGGTGATAAATTAAACCACTGCAACGACAGCAACAACAAAAAAACAAGGAAAAAGAATTTGTTGGGTTTTTTTTAGAAGGAAAAGGTGACAGACAAAAGCCTTTCATGGTGGAGATTTCGAGTTGTCGTTCGTGATATCGTATCACGACAGCTAGATGGTGGGAAAGGAGGAAGAGATGAGAGAGAGACAGAGAGGGGGGAAAGAGAGAGAGGGGGAGAGAAAGAAAGAGAGAGAGGGGTGGAGAGAAAGCGAGAGGGAGAGAAAGAAAGAGAGAGAGGGGCGAGAGAAAGAAAGAAAGAGAGAGAGGGGGGAGAAAAAGAAAGAAAGAGAGAGAGGGGGGAGAGAGAAAGAAAGAAAGAGAGACAGGGAGAGAGAGTAAGGCAGAGAAAGAAAGAAAGAGAGGGGAGAGAGAGAGGGAGAAAAAGAGAGAGAGAGAAGGGATAGAGAGACAGAAGGGGGAGAGAGAGTAAGGCAGAGAAAGAAAGAAAGAGAGGGGGGAGAGGGAGAAAGAGAGGGAGAGAGAAAGTGAGAGAGGGAGAGAAAGAAAGAGAGAGAGTGGGGGGGGGGGGAAGAGAGGGAGAAAGAGAGAGAGGGAGAGAGAGAGGAGGGGTGAGGGAGGGGGGGGGAGAGAAAGAAAGAGAGAGAGGCTCTTTCTTTCTCCGTGTCTGTAAGTGTCTTTCTGTCTGTCTCTGTTTTTCTCTTTCTCTCTCTCTCTCATCCTCATTTCAGGGCTACTTTTGTCAAGACCTCAATGTAGTTTGTTTGGGTTTTTTTACTCACGGCGAGATCATGCAAACGGGCTATAAACTTTACATCTAAAGTAATTATATATGGGTTTTTTGTTTTCATAAGAAAAGTTGCTCTTTAAAAAAAAAAAGTTTTAACGGTGCATCTTTTTTAGATAAATGAAATCAAATATGTGTTTTCTTTTGATGTTCAAGAACTTTTAATAATAATAATAATAATAATATATGGAATTTATATAGCGCTGAATCTTGTTTTACAGTAACAAACGAAACATTCGTGTTAACTTTTCATTTTCTTCACAATATCTGATAGGTGCGAAAATAGAGAAGAGGGCCTTTTTGTTACAGTTGTTTTTGTTGTTTGGTCATAAAATGTTGTTTCGTTTTTACAGACACAAAGTGGAGAGAGAAAGAGAGAGAGAGAGAGAGAGAGAGAGAGAGAGAGAGAGAGAGAGAGAGAGAGAGAGAGAGAGAGAGAGAGAGACAAACAAAAGACAGAAACAGACAGAAAGATATTGTAGAGACAAAGAAAAGAAGATAGAGAGGGACCAGAGAAATGGGCAGAGAGAGAGAGAGGAAGAGAGAGAGAGAGAGAGGAGAGAGAGAGAGAGAGAGAGAGAGAGAGAGAGAGGCACTACAAAAGACAGCACAGGACCGCTCAAACAGAGCCCATCATAGTTGAAGACAGGTCAGGACAGCTCAGAACAGCATAAGCACAAGTCACAGAGCCCACCACAGATCAGCATAGCACAGCACTGCACTGGACAGCACGACAAAAACAGTACAAGAAAGCTCAGCACAGCACTGCACAGCACAGCACAGCACCAATAACAGTGCAAGGAAGCTCAGCACAGCACAGCACAGCACTGCACAGCACTGCACAGCACACTGTACAGTACAGCATTGCACAGCACAGCACTGAGCCGCACCAAAAACAGTACAAGGAAGCTCAGCACAGCACTGCACAGCACAGCACTGCACTGCACTGCACAGCACAGCACAGCATTGCACAGCACTGCACAGCACAGCACAGCATTGCACAGCACTGCACAGCACAGCATTGCACAGCTTTGCACAGCACTGCACAGCACTGCACAGCATTGCACAGCACTGCACAGCACTGCACAGCATTGCACAGCACAGCACAGCACTGCTTAGCATTGCAGAGCACAGCACAGCACAGCACTGCTCAGCACTGCACAGCATTGCACAGCACAGTACAGCGCAGCACTGCACAGCAATGCACAGCATTGCACAGCACAAAACAAAACATCGAAGATGTCGCTAATTAATACAGAAGGTGATTAAATGTCTGGCCGCTCACATTTATATCACTGCCTTAACGTTGTTATTATGCTGTCCGTCGTCAACAGATATAGTTATCAGTATCAAACACACACACACACACACACGCACGCACGCACCACACACACACACACACACACACACACACACACACACACACACACACACACACACACACACACACACACACACACACACACACACACACACGTAAACGAAACAAACAAACATGACTATACATAGTGCAGACATTACGTTGTATTTCACCTTGATCTTCCCAGGTTTGGTCTGCTCTTCAGTTTATTAATAAATATTTTCTCTTCCTTATCCATACCACACACATTGAATTCTGGACTACCATCCCCTCCACCCCACACCTACAAGGCTACCACGCAAACAAAAACATATATATATATATATATATATATATATATATATATATATAATATATATATATATATATGACCTTGACCCTAACATTCTGAAGAATTACAGACCTGTTTCCAACCTACCTTTTATCTCTAAAGTCCTTGAAAGAGTAGTTCTGAAACAGCTCAACAACCACCTTCTCTTCAAGTCTTCTTCCTACGTTTCAGTCTGCCTATCGTGCCAACCACAGCACTGAAACCACCCTAGTTCACACCTTAAACATGCTTCTACTTGCTTCTGACTCAGGGAAAATCTCCCTCTCACTCTACTCGACTTATCCGCAGCCTTCGACACTATTGACCACTCTATCCTTCTCTCCCGTCTTCAAGAAACGTTTGGTGTTACTGGTACAGCCCTCACCTGGTTTGGATCATACCTGAATGACCGATTCCAGACAGTCACAGTAAACAAGATTCAGTCAGTACCTGCCAGACTGGAATGTGGAGTCCCACAGGGATCAGTTCTGGGCCCTGTTCTTTTCACTCTCTACACCGCTCCACTGTCACATATAATTAACCGTCATCAGATCAACCATCACTTTTATGCAGATGACTCTCAGATTCTAAGCAGTGACACTCCTGAAAATCTGCCTTCCCTCTTGATGAATATGACCTACTGCTTTCAAGATATCCAAAACTGGATGATAGAGAACAAGTTACAACTAAACGCTGATAAAACTGAAGCCATGCTTGTAGGGACCAAAAACAAACTCTCTTCCATTACAACAGCTTCAATAGAATTCGGCAATGCATCAGTCCCTCTATCCACTGCTGTAAGGTATCTAGGGGTCATTATTGACAACACACTCTCTATGCAAAAATTCATCACCCAGACCTGTCAGTCCTGCTTCTATCAATTACGACGTATTAGAGCAATTCGAAAGTACCTGTCCACAGAGGCAACATCAAAACTCGTGGCATCTCTCATTCTTTCACGTCTGGACTATTGCAATGCTCTTTTGGCTGGTCTGCCAGCATCATCTATCCACTCCCTTCAACGTATTCAAAACTCTGCAGCTCGACTAGTCCTCAGAAAGAAAAAATCTGAGCACATTACCCCTCTCTTGCGATCTCTCCACTGGCTGCCTGCGCCACAAAGAATAAACTATAAGATCAGTACTCTCTGTTACAAATGTCTCTACAAAACAGCATCTTCCTACCTCTGTGAATGTCTCCACCTGTACACCCCTTCTCGTTCCCTTCGCTCTGCTGCAGATTCCTTGTGCTTACAAACACCTAGATTCAACCAGTCCACTGTTGGCCGTCGCTCTTTCTCTGTTTCTGGTCCATCGATTTGGAATGGCCTCCCTATCTCTCTTCGCCAAAGGCCTTCTTGTGACTCTTTTAAATCTGGCCTCAAGACATATTTGTTTCAAACCAAAGAATTTCCTCTCCTGTTTCATTTCATAGCTATCCCTGCTTTTCAACAGCCAAAAATTCCATCACCCTGCCAAAGTGTATAACGTGTGTGTGTGTGTGTGTGTGTGTGTGTGTGTGTGTGTGTGTGTGGTGTCATTTTGGACTTGTTAGAACTATTACTCGCTATTGGTTGCATGACTGGGTAAGAATGAGTTGAGTGCAAGCGCTTTGATTTGTCTGTGCAAGATTCAGCGCTATATAAATTCCATTTATTAATATATATATATATATATATATATATATATATATATATATATATATATATATATATATATATATATATATATATATATATTAACACAAGCAACAACGCTGCCATTTTGAGCGTCTTCTTAACCGTATACTAAACTAACAACAAAGAGGTTGAGTAGGTAGATTAACGTGCTAACACAACATGACTTCACAAGTGGGAACAGATGACATAATTTACAAAACCATATACACACGGGGACTGGATGTTAAAAAAGCACGCAAGTGCTTATTCCATTACCCTCGATATAAAGAAGAATAAAATATTTGGAAAAAAAAAAGTTTCAACCGAACGAAATGTTTGCCTAAGACAGTAGAAGGCTCAGGGTACCGTACCCGCCTGACCCCCTTCCTTACACCCCTGCTCCCCAAAGTTTATTTTACCCAGTAGTCCTGACAGCGGAAGACTGCTAGCTACATCTGCTGACGTCTTCATGGAGTCTTCTATGCCAGACCACGATGGTCATCCAAGCAAGAGGTCTAGTCTATCTCCCACGAGAGGCATCCTTTGGGTCTGATTGTATCTTGAGGGACGGATTCGTGTCCAGCGTGGTACAAATATGGACATGTCAGTCTGGTTGAGCGTCCGAGCAATTAGCGCGGTCATGCCACCAGCCGTAATGAGCTGTTCCTAGACTGCTGGTCACACAACGGGAAGTCTGCAGAAATTGTCAGATTAAAGGTCTGCGCGGCATCGTTGATGAGCGACGACTAATGAGGTGTAAATGGTAAACGATGAAGTTTAAAGAAAGAATACCCCCCCCCCCCCTCCCCCCACATGTGTACATGTTTGTCTCACCCTCGACCCCCCTGCTTTATTAAAGCCAAGGAGAGGAGATTCCTCCCTTCCCTTCCCCTCCACCCCGTGTCTGCTGCTTCACCGCTCATCTTGCAAGATCAGCGCACGCTCGCGCACGTACACATGCACGCGTGCACACACACGCACGCAGGCACACACACACGCGCGCGCGCACACACACACCTACACACGCCTACATCTACACACACACACACACACATACACACACACACACACAGAGGAGGAGGAGGACGGGATAGTCTAGTGGTTAGAACATTACGCTCGCAATCTGGCGAGCCGGGTTCGATTCCTGTTCAAGGAGATATTTTACCAGTGCAGACTCCACTCTCCCCAAAAGTCCTTCGCATGAGACTATAAAATGAGGCCCCGTGTGCGAGCGCACGCAGAACAACTTGCGCACACGTTAAATCCTGTTCCGCTTTTTGAAAGAGTACACCATTGTGTTCCGGTGGGAACATATGACAAAATTTACGGGGACTAGATATAAAAAACACATGAGTGCTTATTCCATTATCCTAGATATAAAAGAATTAAAAAAAAAATAAACACACATACCTCTGTTTTGTTATTTAATTCAGCTACGTATCATTAGTTTCGGCCAATATAAAAGCTAGGTAGCCTTTTTTTTAGAATTAGAACCAATAGCATCTGTTAGAAACTCTTCATCTTTAAACAAACAAACAAAATCTCACGCTTATGAATGATTTGACAAAGAGAAAGAGAGAGATCCTTTTTTTTCGAAAATTACGAGAGAGAGAGAGAGAGAGAGGAGAGAGAGAGAGAGAGAGAGAGAGAGAGAGAGAGAGAGAGAGAGAGAGAGGTCAATTTAGATTCTATTATTTCGAAAATAATGGAATAAGCACTTATGTACTTTTTCTTTTACACCCAGTCCCTGTGTGCATGGGGTTAACATTTTGTCATTCGTTTTCTTGGCACACAGTGGCCTACTCTTTCGAAAGGCGCAACAGGTTTTAACGTGTGCGCAAGATATTCTGCGTGCGTTCGCGCATATGACTTCGATCTACAGTCTCATCCGAGAAAGAGAGAGAGAGAGAGAGGGGGGGGGGGGGGCTTGCACGCGCGTTTTTCATGGTTTTTTATATTCCTGATCCAGCAAGTAATAAACAGAAGTTCTCATGTACCTGCCATTAATGTGGTTTTCTTTTGGCTTTCCGCACAAGAAGACAGAGAACCAATCAGAATGTTCTAGTGGACGTGACCACTTACTGACATCAGCACATAATTGTCTGTGCGGTCTGTGAGTGGCTTACTGATCATTCCATTGGTTTTACAGCAGCGTCGATTCACTCTCTGACTGTCAATATCTCTGTCTGTCTCTCTGTGTCTCTCTGTGTCTCTGTCTGTCTGTTTCTGTCTCTCTCTCGTCTCTCTCTCTCTGTCTGTCTGTCTCTCTCTCTCTCCCCCCCCCCCTCTCTCTCTCCTCTCTCTCTCCTCTCTTCTCTCTCTCTCTCTCTCCTCTCTCTCCCCTCCCCTCGTTTTTCATAAAAGGAGTGAGAGTCAAATAAAGTTCAAACTACTGGTGACGGAGAATATGTATAAAAGAAAAGAACAATAACAATGCCGACAACGATGACGAAGCAAAAAAAGAAGTCAGAGGAAAAAGAAAACAAGAAAGAAAGTACAGGAACAGTGAAAATATATTCCATGACAATAACCAGACACGAACACACAACAACAGCACACACAAACACACACACACACACACACACACACCACACTTTCTCCCCCCCCCCCCCCCCCCACGCCTCGTCTAAAGAGTGAACAGACGTAAAATCGAAGACAACAACAACAACAACAACAACAACAACAACACACACACACACACACACACACACACACACACACACACACACACACACACACACACACACACACACCACAACACACATACTGTTCTTTTCTACCCTAGTCTAATATCACTAAGAGTGAACAGACGTAAAATCGAAGACAACAACAACAACACACACACACATACACACACACACACACACTGTTCTTTTCCACCCTCGTCTAATATCACTAAGAGTGAACAGACGTCAAATCGAAGACGACGACGACAACAACACAACAACAACAACAACACAACAACAACAACAACCCCACACACACACACACACACACACACACACACACACACACACCACACACACATACACACACACACACACACACACACACACTGTTCTTTTCTACCCTCGTCTAATATCACTAAGAGTGAACAGACGTCAAATCGAAGACAACAACAACAAACGCACACACACAATACAACACAACACATAAACACACAAACTATTCTTCTTTTCTCCCTCGTCTAATATCACTAAGAGTGAACAGACGTCAAATCGAAGACAACAACAACAACGCACACACACAATACAACACAACACACATACACACGCACTTTTCTTTTTTCCCCTCGTCTAATATCACTAAGAGTGAACAGACGTCAAATCGAAACGACGACGACAGCAACAACAACAAACAACAACACACAACACGCACACCCCACGTACACACACACAACACAACACAACAAACACACACACACACACACACACACACACACCACACACACACACACACACGCACAAACAACACAACACAACACACACACACACACCTTCACCCCCCCCCCCAACCCCTTCCCCACCCCCTACCACCAACTCCACCTCTCCCCCCTCCCCCTCCTCCCCTCCCCCCCCCCCCCCCCCCCCCTCCGTCGCCACCAACTGACCTTGACCGGCACACAGATGAGGACGAGCAGAAGGTCAGCAGAGGCCAGCGAGAGCAGGAAGACGTTGGTGACGGTTCTCATCCTGCGGTAGTAGGAGATGGAGAAGATCACCAAGGTGTTACCCACCAGGCCCAGCAGCAAGGTCAGCAGGTAGGTCAAGGTCACGGGCAGCAGCTCCTGCAAGGGGATGCTGCTGATGGAGTCGTCCAGCTCGTAGGTGTAGTTGTAGAAGTAGTAGTCGTCGTAGGCCCCTGCAGGGGGACCCAGCGAGTCTGTGCTGGCGTTGGAGCTGGCTGCGGGCAGGCTGAGGGGCTGGGAGGAGTCCATGGTGAAGGGAGCGTGCTGGTTGTGGCGTCACTCGGTTAATTGAGACTACAACTTGTCCTCAAATAGCTGACCGGGGTCAGGGTTTTTTTTCCCGTCTCAGTCAAGTCCTCAGAAATGTCTTTTGGTCTTTATTTGCTGCCGGTATGGACGATGCTTTGCTTTATTAAAGATGTACTTCTCCACAGATGAAAATTCCGCTTTTTTGTTTTCTATCAGGTAAAAAATCACTGATGCTTGTCCTTTTTTCAAATTTCTCACGTTTCTTCTTTCTCTACAAGTCGACTTTTATCTGTTCGGTTCCAGTACGTCGACTTCAGTGTGTGTGTGTGTGGTTGTTGGGTTGTTGTTTTTTATCTCTTCAACTTATTTTTCCTCTCTACTGGCCAGTCGTGACTCTTTTCACCTGACAAATTCAACACGCCAGTGTCTCGACCTCCTCTTTCTCGCTCAGTCTGAATTTCGCTTGTAGTGTTTCAGTAAATGTGGGAGCTTGGCCTCTTCTTGTTAAGAAGTCAGATTTCACCGCTTCTCTCTCTCAGATCTGTTCTGTTCTTTTCTTTTTCTAGATAAAGAGAGAGGGAGGGAGAAGAATTTCTACCGTTGTCTGCGATGTACGTCAGACGTACACCAGCATCGCTAGGAGGCCAGAGAGGTGTCAGACAGCAGATTTGGGTTGGTGGGAAAGTGACCGGGCAGGCGTCAATCGTGCACTGCCGCTCGCCCCTTCACACGTCTGATGCCGGTTAGCAGGCGGTGGCTGTGGAATCAGAGGACACCCCCCCGCACTTTGACCAACTCCCCTCATCAACTTCACCCACTCCCAGCGCTCTCACAGTTCAAGGCTTAGGCGTCAGAAGGAAACTGGTGGTTGGGTTTGTCCCTGGATTCGTCTGTCTGTCTGTCTATCTGCCTGTGTGTGTGTGTCTGGAGGATGAAGCCCGCTGCTGTTTGGTGTTAGGAGGACGGAGGGCAGTCTTGGGATGCACTTGTGTACTGACAGGTGGGCCCCGTTCACCTAAAACAACAACAACAGAAGCAAACCAGAAAAAGGTCATTTCCTGCTGTGGTCCGATGTTCAACCACACAGTACACATACACACGCGCGCGCGCGCAAGAAGAAGATACATGGAGGAGGAGGATGAGGAGGAGAATGGGTGTGACGATAGAGATAACGACTTATTTGAATGATGATGATGATGATGATGATGGTGATGATGATGATGTAAGCCAAGGCAGTGCATATTATCGTTACGATGATATCGATGATGATGATGATGATGATGATGATGATGATGATGATGATGAAAACAAAGACAACAATGGTTATGATAACGCATTCATGATAAGAATAATCTACAAATCGCATGCATGCGTGCGTGTGCTTACACACACACACACACACTCTCTCTCTCTCTCTCTCTCTCTCTCTCTCTCTCTCTCTCTCTCTCTCTCTCTCTCTCAAATCGCTGAAATTTGTCATTCAATGTATCTTTTAGCCTTGAAATGCTCAGAGATAACTCTCTGTTAGATTCCATCTCACTTTGTGTTGTTACAATATAAAAAGTTGACATTTTAGCAAAACAAAAGGAAGCAGATGGATATCAGTAAATGTAGCAACTTGAAAATCCACTTATAACAACGAGGATGTTATTAGATCGAGAAATTTGCGCAGCAAACGTTATTCCGGTGTGAGAAGTGAGAACTGGTTGCCTAGATGTATATCAAGACATGATAACATTGGTTAAAAGAATGGGTTTTTTGAAAAAAAACACCGAACAAACTGACTTTAACCGTATGCAACGTAGTGTTTCTCTGGCTTTCAGATAAAAATTGAATTTGAAAGACAAAGTATATTGGAAAGTATTTCTTGCATGTAATCATGATAATTATAGCACAATCACAGTACATTATAAATATGCTGCATGCAAAAGAATGACATTACCTATTCTAACTTCATTATCATCATCGACGATATTCAGTGATCCTTTACTGAGGTATAGATTTCTCCAATAGCTATTACACAGTCCAGTCGGTTGGTTAATATGGCTGTCATGGATCCTAAAGACATTACACTACAGCCTGGTAGAGTTCCTCTTGTTCGTTACGTTAAAAATATGGGCGGCGGACACTACTGCGGAATGGTTAAGACCGTCAGACTTCAGTGTGATGGGAGCCATGCAGTCTCAAGTTCGAATCTTGGCAACGTCTGGTGAATTTAGGGTGGGGATTTGTTGCCAGCTCCCAGGTGAAAACCAAGTGTACACCTTCCAGCTCCTTTATTCCCTTCGTGTATATACGCATACAGAAGACGCAATAATAATAAAAATAATAATAATGACAATAATAATAATAATATATGGAATTCATATAGCGCTGAATCTTGTAAAGGAAACAAGTAAAAGCGCTTGCATTTAAAACATTCACACGCATGCAACCGGTCACAAAAGATTAACGGATCTTAAATTTATATCTGTGCGTGCGTGCGCGTGTGTAGACTATACCAGTATCTACACCTAGTAAACATCAACAATGCAGTTTTACGCTCTGAAAGAATTCATCCAGAAAACAATGTAGGCAACTAATGGACGCTATAGCCGAGTGGTTAAGAGCGTTCCACTTCAATCTCATAGATTCATGAAGTCGTGGGTTCGAATCTCGGCGGCGTCTGGTAAATTCAGGGACGGGATTTTTTTTTAACCATCTCCCAAGTTAACTTCAAGCGCAGACCTGTCAGTGCCTTAATTTCCTTCATGTGTGTATATACACATGTAGAAGATCAAATACGCATGTTAGAGATCTCGTAATGTCATTGTTTTGGTGGATTGCGGGAACACGAACATACCCAGCATACATCCCCGAAGTCGGAATGCAGCTACCTTCATAGAGGGCAAAAACAGTCGCATACGCAAAACCTCACCCTTGGTGAACCTCGGACCTGTAGCCGAGGAACGAAGCAAAAACAACGACATTTGGCGTTTTAAGGACAGGAGCTTTGCGTCTCTGAATGTGCTGCAGTAAATGTAAGAAGCAACAGCAAAAGGTCTAAAAGGCAACAAATGCATAACTGGGAGAGAACCTCTATACAATAATCCACACTCACACACACACAAAAAGTACAACATATTTCCCGAAAAACACCCGCAGTGAATTCTGAAATTTTTAGGGTAAATCCAGTCTTTGTGGAAAATAACTTGGTCGGAAGTTATTTCTCAGAAAATATTTTGTACTTGAAAGTAATTTTCTTTCATGCTTATAAAAAGAATTCAAAGGGAAAGCAGTCTAACAGGAAGCAGTCTAGCGTGATCTAGGTTTGTTTTTTTTCCAGTTTAGCTTTCTTGTGGGGAATTGTTTGTCCTCAGAAAACGTGTTGATGGAAAGGGTTGTTTTCTGTTATTTTGTGGTGTGGGCATTTTTCCCCCCAAAGAAAACGGCCTACGAGAAGTAATTTGTCAGAAATGTGTTGGTTGTTGTGAGGAGTGATTTGTCACAAAACCATTCTAGTGGGAAGTTGGGTTGTTGTTTGGTTGTTTTGTTGTGTGTGTTGTTTGGGGTTTTTTGGGGGGTGGGTGGGTGGGTTGGTTGTTGTTGTTGTTGGGTGTTGTTGTTGTTGTTATTGTTGTTGTTTTGGGGGGGGCTTTTATTTTTTTCTTGGGTTGGAGCTTTTTTTTTTTTTATAAAAAGAAACTGTTCTACAGGGTTTTCTTTCCTATTTCTTATAAGAAGACATTCTGGGGGTGAGTATGGGTCTTACATTCTTAATCATTAAAAAAGAACCCACTTTTTTTAAAATAGAAAATATTTTAACGGGAAGCAGTTTGTCAGATAACATTTTCAATATTGTGTAATGAAGGACAATCACGAGAGAATCGTTTTAGGGTCTGTATATTGCTGTCTCTGTCTGTCTGTCTACTCTCTGCTCTGCTCTGATCTGCTGTGTGTGTTCATGTGCGCGCACGCTCGAATGTGTGCGAGTGTTGTTGTTGTTTTCATCAGTGCAGCTTCAGTCTGTGCTACTTCCTTGCAATTTTACCCTCCAAGAAATCGAACGCTGGCAATTCAATTGTTGCTGCTGTTTTCAGAGGAAATCAGAAGAACAAGTCAGATCTATGTGATTATCGCCCAGGCAAAGGTGTGCATGAAGAATTTACACCAGAACCGAATGAACTGCACAGCGATGTGGGACAATGACGTCGTGCACACACCACAGGTGGTGATGACCACAGTCAAAGACGTAGCGCACGTGCTAGACAGAGCAGGCCACCACAGGGGCAAAGCGTGACCAGCCTTGGAGTGCACACTCTGCGTACGCGTGTGTTTGGTGTGTGTGTTGTGTTTGTGTGTGTATGTGTGTCTGTGTGTCTGTGCGTGTGTGTGTGTGTGTGTGTGTGTGTGTGTGTGCGTGTGTGTGCGTGTGTGTATGCATGCGTGTGTGTGTTGTGTGTGTGTGCGTGTGTGTATGCATGCGTGTGTGTGTGTGTTGTGTGTGTTATGTGTGTGTGTTTGTTTGCGTGTGCTGATTTTGTTTTGTTTTGTTTTTTGTTTTGTTTTGTTTGTTTTGTTTTGTTTTATTTGTTTTGTTTTGTAGACTTCGTCTGTAAAAAACAACAACAAATAATTATGAAAGTTTTGATGTTTACTTTGCGCGCTCTCTCTCTCTCTCTCTCTCTCTCTCTCTCTCTCTCTCTCTCTCTCTCTCTCTCTCTCTCTCTCTCTCTCTATATATATATATATATATATATATATATATATATGCTTCTGTCTCAGCATGAAACAGGTTATTTACACTGGGTGTCAAAAGTACAGAAAATATTAACAGAAAATGGCTTTGGAATTGTATGGTTGAGTC
>CM054140.1:34271284-34301284 GCA_028751875.1 Rapana venosa
ACCACGGGTCACACCTAACATCCTCACATGTGACAAGCTTTAGAGAGTTGAAGAAAAAGAAAATGAAACAAAGAAAGAGCACAACATATAGGGCAGTAAAACAAAAGAATCAGGAAGTCCATGCCCAGAGGCAAAAGAGAAATGGATCGATGAACAGTGCCAGACATTGAAGAGAACATCAAGAAAAACATAGCAAGAAAGCATATCAGCTGGTGAAGACCTGACTAGCACGAAACAGAGAAAAGGTTTAACAATCCAAGACAAAAATGGGAAGTGTCTCACTGACGACCAGGATATTCTGAACAGATGGACAGTAGTACTGCTCCGACCTGTATAACTATAGAACCGCTAAGGAGATCCAGAAGTCTTAATGTACCCGAAAGCAAAGACACAGACAGTCACCTATCCTCCGAGAAGAAGTGGAAACAGCAGTCAGATCGCTGGAAAAAGGGGAAGTCAGCAGGGGCTGACAACATTCCAGCTGAGTTGGTCCAAGCTGGAGGGGAAGCCATGATCAGCGCCCTACTAAGAATCTGCAACAAGATCTGGCAGACAGGAAAATGGCCAACACCATGGACACAGTCACTCATCATCACCCTCCCCAAGAAAGGAAATCTACAACTCACACATACACACACATATAACTGTTTTCACAATTTATAATTGTTTGTATGGTTTATGGATTTGAAATCTGCGAAATTTATGCTTAGACGCAGGATGAGAGCCGAGGAATGAGGGGGGGGGGGGGGGGAGGTGGGGGAGGGGGGGGGTGTTGCAGGCTTTATTTACACGTCATGTTTTGCTCTATACATAAGTATTCGTGCCGTAGTGGAATATGTGTGTGTGTGTGTGTGTGTTCTGTTGGGATTTTATTTTAGGGGGGATAGTGATGGTGATGATGACGGTAATGAGAAGGAAGATGAGTTGGCTCTATTTTTTTCTAGGGTAACTAATAAACAATATGTTCTTTTAGTTCTAGATTTTGTCTCATGTCTCACCCACGCACGCACATACAAGCACACACACACACACGCACACACTCACGCACGCACGCACGCACGCTCGCCCCGCACACCACACCGTACACGCACGCACACATACACACACTCATACACACCGCATACACACACACATATCGCACACACACACACTCACTCTCACACCCACCACACACACAAACACAAAACCGCGTGCACGCACACACACAAACACACACACACATATATATTGCCTGCATCTTGAATTCATGCTTCACAATTATACACAAACATCCTTAATGAAGAAAATGTTCTAAACAGATGCATACATACATTTCTCCTTTTTTCCCCAAAGATTGAAAAATACACGGGCACCAGAATGCTTGAAGTAACGCAAATATGATATATTTATATTGCAGAATGTTAGATTACACGCACAAGCACGCGAGCGTGCACGCAAAACACACACACACACAGGCGCGCGCGCACACATGCACACACACATATACACAAACGCATGCATGCATGCATGAATATACGTTTGCAAGCACACATGCTTGCCCACGCGCGCGCAGACATACACACACAAACGCACGCACGTACGCACGTACACAAACCAACACACAATCACATACACACACATTCACACATGTATGTTTGTCCGTCGTGTTCGACGATGACCTCCAAAACAGCAGAGGAGGCAGCTGCTGTTTCGGAAATTGGGCAGAAATTTGATTATAGTGGAGATGCCTTGCCCACAGTACATCCCCACTCTCTCGGCCAAGTGGACATAAGGACAGTCGGTGTTGGAGATGTTCTCCAAAGGCCAACCAGCCCCCAGGGCTGCAGCACATAAGGACTGTGCGAGTCAAGCCTCCTAGTCAGAGTCATAGTCGATCACTAAAGACTAAGCTGTAAAGTGGAATTCCATCAGTGGAAAAGCCACTGGTCATACAGCCTCTCACTTTGCTGTTGCCCCGGCGCCAATGGTTTAATCAAGAACTGTGATAAAGCCCAGACGCTGACTCACACATACACACACACATACACACACGTGTCCACGCGCAATAGAGAGATGAAAATTTAGGGGAACAGCTAAACTTCCAGTGAGAGGGAAACCGTTTTGCAGTGAGAGAGAGAGAGAGAGAGAGAGAGAGAGAGATGAGGAGAGGAGGAGAGAGAGAGAGAGAGAGAGAACTCGAACTCGAACTCGAAAGATTTATTCACAAAAAGGCCATTGGCCCATACATGAAGGGGGTTGCCGAAATGCTTAGTATTTTTGTGAGAAAGATAAGGGAAAACACAAAAACAAAAGGTTATTGTATAACAATAACCACCACAACAAAAATCAGTTGCAAAAATATGACTTAAGAAACCAAGATATCTCTTATTCTAAAGGCTTTACACAAATTTAAAGGAGGCTGTGCACAAAGAGAGAGGGAGAGGGGGGGAGGGAGAGGAAGGAGAGAGAGAGAGAGAGAGAGAGAGAGAGAGAGAGAGAGAGAGAGACGAGGGAGAGAGAGGAGATGAGGGAGAGAGAGAGAGAGAGATTGAGAGAGAGACAGACACATTCGGGTCGCATTCGGAAAATCTCACCAATGGCAAACCTCGAAAAAAAACACTCTAAAAGATTTGATGTGGGCTCTTTGGGAAGTCTGGGACCACATAGTCGAACTTCATCTACTTTAGGGATTCGATTTTGAGAGTGTTGCTCGAATTACCGACCAACACTGCAGGTGCCTGTATTTTCTAGGGCCGGTTGACGCCGAGATAAAGTGTATAGCACATTCCTGTGACGTAGTCTCAAAGCACAGGCGCTTCTGTAGCAGCAGCATCATTACATTCTCCTCCTCGTTATGATCATCATGCAGTAAAAGAACAAATGTCTCTGATTCAGTGGCACCAGTTGCTTACGTCTGATGGTGACCTCAGTTTCGGTTTCTTTTGCCCTGTCGTGCCGGTGGTGAGCTAGTGCCTTAGTGGATGGAGGTGATGGAAGAAGGTCGTGGGGGGGGCGTTGTGGTGGTTGCCACTGCAGGTGGGCGTCTCATTCAGTATGGCTCCGCGCCTGAGCTATTATGTCGTCAGAAAAGGGTTCAATACAGGTGGTGTCCTGTGTATAATGGCTCAGGACAGGCACCACTGAACACGACCAAAGTGACCCAGCAGCAATGCAGGGCCACTCTGGTTGGTGTACTCACGGTGGCTTAACATTGATAAGCTTCCTGTTGAACTTCTGACACGTGAGGGTAGAACAGGACGACATTCATCTGATATCACCTAAGTGGAAATGCGTAACAATTTATTGAAGGACACATGATGATATGACGAGTCTAGGTATAGCTGAGGCGGAGAGATCGAAATGAAGGTGGTGGGAACGTGGTAGGAGGGGGTCATGGGGTTTTAGCCAGTGATTGGTGACACAGTCTGAGAGTAGTTTTTAGTATTGTCTCCTGTGCTTGTTGTATCGTTATAATCAGTGCGTGATGGAAGGTGCATTGCAAGACAAGGACTATAGTTAAGTTGTCAGTGTGTCAGTTTTTACAATTCTACCCTGAACAGGGGGCGGGGAACGGGATAGCCTAGCAGTTAGAGCCTTGCACTGGCGACTTAACGGTGCGGGATCGAGCCCGAGTTCAGCCACCACCGAGACGCCCGTTCTAGGGAATTCCCCCGCCCCCCTCCCTTGAGGTAACATTGGTACTGACTCCACTCCCCCGAAAGCCTTTTGGATGAGACTATAAACCGAGGCCTCGTGTACGAATGCGTGCAGCATATCTTGCGAACAACTTAAAACCTGTTCTGTCTTTTCGAAAGAGTAAGCCATACAACGCCGGTAAGAACGGATGACAAAAATGTATTTGAGAAAAACAAAAAAGAAAACCGCATGCATACTGGTGTCGTGCCTAGACATCATCCCCGAATTTGGATTGTGGCTACCTTACTGGTACGTAAAAACGGTCGCACACGCAAAAATCTCAATACTGGTGAACCCAGGAGCTCTAGCCGAGAAACAAGAAAACAATCACACCTATGTAATTGCGCTTTGAGCGTTACTGATTCTAATGAAAAGCGCAAACCAATCAAAGCGTTATTATCATTATCGTATTAGTCTAGCAGCAGCAGCACCAGCAGCACCAGCAGCAGCAGTCTTTGTCGTCGTCGTCGTCGTCGTCGTAGTAGTAGTAGTAGCAGCAGTCAGCAGCAGCAGCAGCAGCAGCAGCAGCAGCAGCAGCAGCAGCAGCAGCAGCAGCAGCAGCTAAGGAGTAGTAGTCAGTAGAGGCAGCAGCAGCAGCAACGCAGCACAGCAGCAGCACAGCAGCAGAAAGGCAGCAGCAGCAGCAGAGTAAGTAATAGCAGCAGTACAGCAGCAGCAGTGTAGTAAGCAGCATAGAGCAGCGCAGCAGCAGCAGATAGTCAGCAAAGCAAGCACACAGCAACAGTAGAGGTAGTAGAGTAGTAGTAGTGTAGTAGTAGTAGTAAGTAGTAGTAGTATGTTAGTAGTGTGGTGTTGGTGGGTTAGTGATGGTGGTGGTAGTAAATATTATTATCATTATGACAGGAACGTCACAGAAATTGAGGCAGCATGCGTAAAAAGCCTGTTACACGTATGTTGGAGAATCTTTCATATATTGATAAACACAAAAACAAATCAGTTTTTCTTCTAAATACTCCATACAATGAAACAACATAAAATATCGATGTAGGTACAGTAAAAAACAACAACAAACAAACTCAAAACTAACAAAGAAACAAACAAAAAACCGCAAATAGAGAAATAAGCAGAAATGTATTCACACAATCATCTGTCAGTGTACTGGTGTGGGGCATTCCAAAATAATGTAACCGTCATAACTATAATTGCATAACTGTTACAACTACGAACTGTAATAATTGAACTTTTGTGTGCAAAATGACCACCAAAAAACCAACATTACCCTTCAGGATTCCAAACTGAATGCATACACGTTTCTGACGTTCATCAACAGACGCCAAAGTTAAACAACAAATTGTCAGAAAATGATACAAAAACAAAACATCCCTTCACTCTCAGAGATTTCCAGAACGTCACCACTGAACCAGACAGTGGTCACCACTGAACCACACAGCAGTCACCACTGAACCACACAGCAGTCACCACTGAACCACACAGCAGCAGTCACCACTGAACCACACAGCAGTCACCACTGAACCACACAGCAGTCACCACTGAACCACACAGCAGTAGTCACCACTGAACCACACAGCAGTCACCACTGAACCACGCAGCAGTCACCACTGAACCACACAGCAGTAGTCACCACTGAACCACGCAGCAGTCACCACTGAACCACACAGCAATCACCACTGAACCACACAGCAGTCACCACTGAACCACACAGCAGTCACAGTCACAGGCGATCCTCGGAGATGACATGAACACACCACCATTTCAAACCTTCCCCTACTGTAGTACATTTCCTCCAGCACATACATACGTACATACATACTGTGTGTATACTCCAGCCTGGACTGTCACACCATCAGAGTTGCGTAGAAAGGGAACAGCAGGGGGGAAGAAAGAGCATGACACATGACACAACGCCACCCGCTTCACTGCTCAAGTTGAACAGACCGGAGAACAGGGGGCTGGACTGGGGGCAGGCAGCCTTTTTCCAAATGAGGGGGTTGCTTTCTGCCTGGCTGCTCTCTTGACATCAATTTCCTCGTCCTCGTCCTCGTGGTTTGAGGTGTGGAGGGTATGCTTGACAGTGCCCTGCCTACCCTGGCGTTGAGTCCCAAGGGTACTGGTCTTCTGCTTCGGGCCTTCTCCTCAGAACGGGACTTTTTGGCGTTGGTGGGGGTTTGTTTGGGGGTTTTACGCGTTGTTGGGAATGGTGGGAAAAGAATGTGACTTGGAGGAGCAGGTGGCGTGTGAAAGAAGTTTGTGTGTGTGTGTGTTGTGTGTGTGTGTGTGTGTGTGTGTGTGTGTGTGTGTGTGTGTTGTGTGTGTGTTGTGTGTGTGTGTGTGTTTGTGTGTGTTGTGTTTGTGTGTGTGTGTGTTGTGTGTGTTTGTGTGGTGTGTTGTGTGTGTGTTGTGTGTGTGTGTGTGTTGTGTGTGTGTTTTGTGTTTGGGGTGTGTGTGTGTTGTGTGTGGTGTGTGTTGTGTGTGTGTTGTGTGTGTGTGTGTGTTTGTGTGTGTGTGTGTGTTGTGTGTGTGGGAGAGAGAGAGACCAAACAAGGACACCCAATTATGGTATGATTTATTTTAAAAACCACATTACGCAGTTATAACTGTTCTTTTAAAAAATAAGCACATGCTTAATATGATTATACATGCTTTCACACACATGGACACACACACACACACACACACACACACACACACACACACACACACACACACACACACACACACACACACACACACACACACACACACACACAGATTTGCATAGAACATAAAATAATACCTTCTATTCAAAGTTAAAAATAAAGAAACTTAAAAGAAAAGAAAAAAATAAAACACTTTACAATTCAGACATTAAGAAAAGTACAAACTTGTTGGGTTTTTTTTTAAATGTTGCAAGCAATTAATATTGTGTACATGTGTTGGAAGGGCGTTCGATATCCATGGGCCAGAAAAAAACTAAGCTGTATTTATACAGACCATTGCGTCTTGATTGGGGGGATGGAATTTCTGACATGTCCATAATTTTTTTCTTCTTTTTTTAATGTTGCCCACCACCCCCCCCCACCTTTTTTTTAATGATGCAAAATGTCGAATTTTCAGTTGCTTCTGACTAGAGTAAAAAAAAAAAGGGGGGTGGGGGGGAGGAAAAGAAAACAGGAACTGACGTAGTTTGGTACGTCATGCGTTGCGATTTTGAACAGGAAGTTTGCTTTATTGAATATAGGTTGTTTCTGTAGGGAGAATTATAAATTTAGCTTCTTTAGAATTTCGTCTGTTGTTATAGGCAAGTTGGGTGGAATGAGCCTCACTGCTCTTCAGTAGAAAGAATGAAAACTTGTGTATGGGGACCTCAACACCGGCGCCATATTGGTGATGTATAATTAGTTTGAAACATTGTCAGCGATTAAAAGAACAGATTTGATATATCGATTATGGTGTGCTAAGAATCATTCTGAAGATACGTTTACAAAAAAATAAACAAGCCGATATAAAGCTAGCTGAAGAACAAGCTTGTTTCAGACCTGGTTGTGGAGATGCCGGGGGGCCTGTCAGTATAAACAGCATCCCCGTCTTCTGGAAGTGCTGTGCTAGGAATTCCCTCTTTTCTATCTCTCCCTTTGTTTCTGCCTCGTTCCTTTTCTTCCTGTCGCCTCTTTCCTGTCTGTTATCTGCCTTCTTGGTCCATTCTCCTGCCTTTTCTCAGGTAGACTTTAAAGAACATTTCTCTCCCACGCCGATGTAGGATGCGTTGAGCCTGGCTTGTCAGGCCCGTAAATTAACGGCAGAGCAAGGTATTTTTGCTCATTTTACGGACAACAATAGGAGAGAGAGAAGGAGGGAGAGTATTTCATTTGACGTTTTTCTTTTATTTCGAGGATAATAGAATAAACACCCATGTACTTTTTTTAACATCCAGCTCCTGTGTGCGTATCGTTTTGTAAATTTTGTCATCCGTTCCCATCGGGTCACAATGGCCAACTTGTCCGAAAAGGAGAACAGTGGAGAGAGGGAAAGCGAGCGAGCGAGCGAGGAGGAGGAGAGAGAGAGAGAGAGAGAGAGAGAGAGAGAGAGAGAGTGTGTGTGTGTGTGTGTGTGTGTGAGAGAGAGAGAAGAGAGAGAGAGAGAGAGAGAGAGAGAGAGAGAGAGAGAGAGAGAGAGAGAGTGCACATGAAAAAGAAAGAAAAATTACATTTTTTTATTTTATTCTTTTATATCGAGGATAACGGAATAAGCACCCATGTGCTTTTTTACATCCAGTCCCCGTGTGTATGCGGTTTTGTAAATTGTCATCTGTTCCCACCGGCACACAATGGCTTGCGAAAAGCGGAACAGGAGTTAAACGTGTGCGCAAGATGTTATGCGTGCGTTCGCACACAGGGCCTCGGTTTATAGTCTCATCCGAAGGACTTTTGGGGAGAGTGGAGTCTGCACTGATGTTAACTCCAGGGGAAAATATCCCCTTGAACGGGAATCGAACCCGGGTTGTCAGATTGCGAGCACAATGTTATAACCACTAGGCTATCCCCCCCCCCCCCCCCCCCCCCCCCCCCCGCCCCTTAATTTCTACTATAGTTAAGTTGGCGTGTGCAATGTTACAGCAATGTTATATTATAGACAGTGGGGTTTTTTATCAATCGTAAGCGGTTTCAAATAAAATCAGCTGTTTGCTTTTTGACAACGTTTCGATTTCTCCTACTAAAGTGTTGAGCGCACACGGAAGAAGTCACAAGAGAACCCCAATTTTACTAACTTTCTCATAACTTTACTTCTCATCATAATCATCGTCGTCGTCGTCATCATCATCATCACCATCATCATCATCACCACCACCACCGTCATCCTCCTCCTCCTCACATCATCATCATTCTCATCATCATTATCATCATACCGTCATCATCATCATGTTCACCATCAGCAGCAGCAGCATACGTTTTTCCATGACGTTTTGTCACGGACTTACACATCCTGTTGACGCCTTTTATGGTATTTCATCCTTGTCCATTCTTTGGCTGTAAACACATATATAAACACTCCGTAACGACCTCCAGAAGGTAAAAGACCTCCTGGGGATAACTTCTAGACGTCATTAAACGTGTGTGTGTGTGTGTGTGTGTGTGTGTGCGTGTGCGTGCGTGCGTGCGTGCGTGTGTGTGTGTTTTTGTGTGTGGTGTGAGTGTGTTTCTGTAACTTTGATACCTGCTGATCCTATTTGTGGATGGTTGCATGACTGAGTGTAAGTGATTTGAATGCAAGCCCTTTGATTTGTTGCTTTACAAGAGTCAGCGCTGTATAAAACCCTTCATCATCAGTCCCGTGACCTTGGCGGTCGTGGAGGAGACACGAAAGACGATGCCGTGGTAAGCCTCCTCCATCCATCTCGGTCCTCGGCTCTGCGCAGTAGTGCCAAGTCATTCATCCTGGTCCATTCTCTGATGTTGTCCATCCATGACTTGTTCCGTCTTCCCCTCTTTCTGCCACCTTTGAGTGTTCCCTGCAGTACCGTTTTTGGCAGAGTGTTGTGGGGGGTGACGTGGCCAAACCATGTCAGCTTTTTCTTCTTGACGATGGTGAGAAGGGGTTCCTGTGGACCTGCCAGCCGTGTTATTTGGCTCTTGACAAATTCATTGGTCTTTCGTTCTCTCCAGGATATACCCAGCAGTTTTCTATGGCATTTTGTTTCAAATGACTGGATTCGCTTTGCTGTTTCAGCAGTCAATGTCCAGGTTTCACTTCCGTACAGCAGGATAGTCTGAATTAGGGCTTTGTAGAGCTTTAGTTTGATTGGGAAACTGATCTCTTTACTTTTCCATATGGTGGTGAGTTTTGTCATGGAAGATGTTGCCATGGCTAGTCTGACTTTGATTTCTGTCGTCGATCGCCCGTCCTTTGTGAGTGTAGCGCCAAGGTATTTAAAAGCGTCTACTTCCTCCAGTTGCTGGCCGTTCATGTAAATTTTAGCAGTGGCGTTGCTCGTGCTGTTCACAAGTACTTTACTTTTCTCCGAGCTCACCTCCATCCCATATGCTCCAGCTCTGTTCTCAAGTCTGGTCGATGATAAAACCCATACATCATCATTATTATCATCATCATTATCATCATCATCATCATCATCATCATCATTATCATTATTACTACTAATATCTTTAGCATCATCACGTCTTTGATAGTGGGAGAAAATCACGTTTTTGATAAGGGGAAAATCTCGTCCTTTCACGTCTTTGATAAGGAAAAGATCATGTCCCTGATTAGAAAAGAAACTGGCTCTGTGAGCGCATACCTTTTTTTGTGTATCATCTGAATGGTGACGAGAACGACTGAGATTCACATAGATACACACTCACACTCGTCTAATATCACTGAGAGTAAACAGACCTAAAATCAAAGACTCTCTCTCACACACTAGCTCGCGCGCCTGTTTGTGCATGTATGTGTGTGATTCTTTTTTTATATATAAATCTTATTCGTTTATCCAAATCTCTTATTTCGAGGATAATATAATAACCATTGGCGTGCTTACTTGCATCCAGTTCCCGTGTGTATGCGGATTTTTTAATGTCATCCGTCCCCACACCGACACACAATATCCTACTCTTCCGGAAAAGCGGAACAGGTTATAACGTGTTGCGAAAAAGATGTCCTGCGTGCGTTGGTTGCACACGGGACCTCGGTTTATCGTCTCACGCGAAAAACTTTTAGGGAAAGTGGAGTGGGCACTGATGTCAAGCCCGGTTAGGAGAGCAGTTGGTTGGTGCTGTAACTCCGCTGCTGGCGAAGGCCAGGCTAAGCTGTATCTCTGGTCATTCTCTGGGCAGTACTTTATCTTCAGTCACAGTCATGCCAGAGCCCTGCCTGCACTGCCTTAGTCCATTCCCTAGTCCATTCTGCGTTCTCACTTTTCTCCCTAAGAATCCCTGGGGTTTGGTAGTGTCTTTGCGCGTTCCTCGGCTAGAGCTCGTAGGTAGGTTCACCAGGTGTGGGAGTGTTGTGTATGCAGGTTTCGGTTCAGTCATATCCCCCGTGAGGATGCCGGGCGCTCTTGTAGTTTTAAGTAGCCTTCCCAACCTTCTGGAAATTCTGTGCTAGTCATTTTCCTTCTATCACCCTCTCTGTTTCTGTCTGTTTTTCCTTACCCCCCCCCCCTCTCTCTCTCTCTCTCTCTCTCTCCTCTCTCTCTCTCCTCCTCTCTCTCTCTCTCTCTCCTCTCTCTTTCTCTCTCTCTCTCTCTTATTTCTGTAAGTAGTTCTTTTCTATTTATTGATTTGCTTGTGTATTTAATTGTTTATTTTCCCCCTCTTTTTATGAGGGCCTGGTGTAAAGTAGCCACTGGCTTATCCAAGTACTCTCATTAAAAGATTCTTCTTGTTCGGGTTCGAGTTCTCTCTCTCTCTCTCTCTCTCTCTCTCTCTCTCCTCTCTCTCTCTCTCCTCTCTCTCTCTCTCGTCTGTCTGTCTGTCTGTCTGTCTCTTCTTCTCTCTCTCTCTCTCTCTCTTCTCTCTCTCTATATATATATATATATATATATATATATATATAATGAGAGAGAGAGAGAAGATGAGAAGAGAGGAGAGAGAGATCCTTACAGTTATGAAGTATTATGTTCATTGATTTTACAGAGGTAAGCTTGTGGATTTTTCAATTTTCTTTGATATTAAGTTGCGTTTACTAGCTGTACTGTTATAGAAGGCTGGATGTAAAAATAAAAAAGCAACTGTCGTGCTTATTCCTTCACCTTCAAAAATAAAATTGAATCAATCAATCAATCTCTCCTCTCTCTCTATAGATAGATAGATAGATAGATAGGTAGATAGATAGATAGATAGATAGATAGATAGATAGATAGATAGATAGATAGATAGATAGATAGATAGATAGATAGATAGATAGATAGATATAGATATATAATATCTCCTCTCGATGTTGTTTTTTCTAAAAAAAATTCCAATCCAGTCTTCTGCATTTTTCTTCACGCGACCCTGACAAATATTTCCAGGTATTTTCCACTATTTCTAATGAGCTGCCCTGAAGTAGGAATAATAAGATGTCGACTAAGGCCAGTGGGTACACCTCCCGCAGAGTCACAAGCCAGGGGAAGACCAGACACTACGCAAGATGGTAGTAGCCAGCCGCTCAGGGGGGGTAGGGGGTGGGGGGGGGGGGGGTACAGGGAAGGAAACGCAGAGTAGAGTAAGAAGGACAAAGAAAATAAGCCATAGATGACGCAGCTTTGCTGGGCTCTTAAGTACGTGTGGGTGTGTGTGTGTGTGTGGCTGTGTGTGTGTGTCTGGGTGTGTGTGTGTGCGTGCGTGTGTGTGTGTGTGTGTGTGTGTATGCATGTGAGTGTGAATTCAAACATGTTTATTGGATTTAACTCCTCTGCCATAATACGCGTGCAAAAGGTCACTATAGTATGATAGCTAAGAAATGGAAACAAACCAAGAGGGTGATTTCCATTGTTATCTCCTTTCCACCTTTCTTACGATTTTTTTTTTTATACATAAGTCCATTCCTTGATTCCCAGAACTCGTACACAACACGTCTGGAGTGTTGTTAAATGGTTTTCTTGTCGCTGACCGAAATACGGCCTTCAACTGTACAAACGTGGTCAAAACGTAACTGTAAATAATTTTTAGATTTATAAAGGAAACAAAACAAAGTGCGTGCATTCAAAGTATTCAAACGCGTGCAAACATTTTACAAAAGGTTAACGGATTTAAGATTTGAAACACACACACACACACACACACACACACACACACACACACACACACACACACACACACACACACACACACACACAACGTGCTTAGGCAGGGTGATGGAGATGTAGATATCTATTAAAAGAAAAGGAGAAACAGATAAGAGGCGTAACTATAGAGGAAGGAAATAAATGTGTCTTGAGTCTGGCCTTGAAAGTTTCAAATGGAGGCTTTTGGCGAAGTGAGAGAGGGAGGTCATTCCAGATGGATGGACCAGAAATAGAGAAAGAGCGACGGCTAACAGTGGATTGTTTGAACGGACGGAGCGAGATGGAGTATACAGGTGAAGACAGTTACAGAGATAATTGTGAGAGAGCAGTTTTGTGGAGACATTTGTAACAGAGGGAACGAGTCTTATATTTCACTCTTTGAAAGGCAGGCAGCCAGTGAAGAAGAGATTGCAATAGAGGAGTGATGTGGTTTGATTTTTTTCTTAGGACTAGTCGAGCTGCAGAGTTTCGTGTATTATAAGTGAAGGGGGCGGATGGATGATGCTAGAAGACCAGCCAAAAGAGAATTACAATAGTCCAGACGTGACAGAGTGAGAGACGGGACTAGTTTGGATGTTGCATCAGTGGGCGGGTACTTTCAAACTGCACTTGTACGCCGTAATTGAAAGTAGCACAACTGGCAGGTCTGGGTGATGAAGTTTTACATAGTGTTTTGTCAATGACAACCCCTAGATACTTCACAGCCGTGGATAGAAAAACTGACATATTGCAAAAATCGTTTTCTGTTACCACATATGAAAAGACGACCCCAAATAATAGCAACAAAAAAGAGATATTGCGTAAATAAAAAAATCTTTTGAGACTGCGAACATAAAACCAGCACTACCTAACCTTTTTCAGGAAAATATGTCGTTTGACTTGATTCGCAAGCTAAAAAGGCTGTAGGAAATGTCAGATTTGGAATTGTTTCTTGCGATTTGCAGTCTGTGCATTGGCTGAAGAAAAAAAAGTTAGTTCGCACAGGCAGTTTCTAGACCCAGGGATTTCTTATTTCTGTTGAGCCTGTCCACTTGACGACAACAACCACTTTAGGACACAACAGAGGTCTCTTCATGGCTCAAGGTGTGAAGAGCGGAATCTGTAGGCAGGGTAATAAGCAGTTTCTAGGCAGGCCTCTCTCGACACAGACCTCCACCCTTCATTGGCAAGGGTTTCAGCCCCTGTTTTCTGGCCCGAATAGTATATTTATGTTAGTGTGTGTGTGTGTGTGTGTGTGTGTGTGTGTGTGTGTGTGTGTGTGTGTGTGTGTGTGTGTGTGTGTGTGTGTGTGTGTGTGTGTGTGTGCGTGCGTGTGTGTGTGTGTTGTTGTTGTTGTTGTCTTCAATTTAACGTCTGTTCACTCTAAGTGATATTAGACGAGGGAAATAGAAAGTGTAGTGGAAGTTATAGAAGGGAGAGGAAGGAGTGGAAGGAGAAAAGGTTAAGAAATAGCATCAGTGTTGGTATTTTTGTGGGGAAAAAAAGTAAAAATTCAAATTTGAAAAAAACAAAACCAAAAAAACCCCAACCCTAGAAAAGTAATGACAATACTTTTAAAACAGGAGCAAAATATAAACTCAACAATGTAGAAACATGTATCAGACCTCTTTCAAAAATCTAAACTTAATCAATATGATTTAGAAACACAAAAAGAAGTTTTACCATGTCCTACATGGGAGATGGATAAAGCCTGTTTTGATATAGAATATATTAATGAAAAAAAGAATGAAAATCAAAACATCATGGTTGCAGATGTTCAGTCGCATATTGAAAATAAGTATGCTGACTGCTTAAAAGTTTATACAGATGGATCTGTTCTAGAAAATCATGACACAGGCTCTGCATTTGTTAACCCAGCACTTAAAATTGAGAAATCGTACTATCTTGGTAAACATCGTTCAATATTTACAGCTGAACTTATTGCAGTTCTTATGGCTCTTAACTATAGTCTTGATTTTCCATTTTCCATCTTTCATATCTTGCTTTGTGTTGACTCCAAGTCAGTATTGTATGCTATTAAATCCCCAAACTTCAAGAAGATCTCCAGAATTATTTTTGAAATTAAATATGTCATACACCTCCTAAGTTTAAGAGGTATTCCTGTTTCTTTTTGTTGGGTGCCTTCTCACGTGTGTTGTGTGTGTGTGTGTGTGTGTGTGTGTGTTTTGTGTGTGTGTGTGTGTGTGTGTGTGTGTGTGTGTGTGTGTGTGTTTAATCTCTACACGAGGTTACACAAACCTCAGCCAATACTTCAGGAGCTTGGTTTTTCTGTATGTTTTGATTTGGTGAACTTTTTTTCTTCTTTGGGCGGGGGGTTGTTGGTGGTGGGGGGAGTATTTCAGCCGAGCAGTGCTTGAGTACTGTACTTTAGAGAAGAAAGAAGGAGGAAATAATCATCCTGCCTGTCCAGGGAGATCATAATAGAAAGATAAGAAGAGGAGGAATACAATTTCAGCTGTCATCTTTTCAGTTGTCATGTTTCAGGCTTTTTCCTATCATCAAAGTTTGATTACACTTTTGCTAAGACACAACATTGTTAGTTATTTTGGTCTGGTGAACACACACACACACACACACACACACACACACACACACACACACACACCACACACACACACACACACACACAAACATGAACACACACACACATACATACACAAACACACATACACGCGCGCACGAACACGCACGCAAGAACGCACTGCTTTGCAATGATCGCAGTATCAAATAATTGACATACTATTCAAGTTGTTTAAATTGCTAGCGCTACGTTTTATGCAATCTATACCCTGATTATTTTCTCGTTATGCTCTGAGATGTTGCAATTAATGTACAAACAGATGTGTGTGTGTGTGTGTTGTGTGTGTGTTGTGTGTGTGTGTGTGTGTGTGTGTGTGTGTGTGTGTGTGTGTGTGTGTGCTAATTCCACAGTGTAACTGGCGTGTCTGAAGTGTTTTCTAAAGCATTCATGGGAAAGAACGGGAGTGGAGAAGGGGGAGGGTGGGAGTAAGTGTGTGAAAATTATAATGGGTCAGATGGCCTTCTACAATAAAATCATTCAGAGTTCTCTCTCTCTCTCTCTCTCTCTCTCTCTCTCTCTCTCTCTCTCTCTCTCTCTCTCTCTCTCTCTCTCTCTCTCTCTCTCTCTCTCTCTCTCTCTCAGGAATTTATGATCGATTGTTGTAGACAAGACTGAGTAAGAGACGTAAGGGTTCTAATCGTTGCTAAACATATTGTTCTTTGAAATCTTTACGACAACCTAAAAAATATATGTGACATTACAATTAGAACATTCAGATCAGCTTTTTTTTTTTTTTTTAAATCGTGTTGGTATCAATAAACTAAAGGTCAATCAGCGGTTTAGAGATATTTCGAAACGTTATTCTTTTTGTAACAGATTGGAGGACGAATTGCATATTGATAGTTTTGTCCAGTATATACAGATTTACGACAGAAATGTTTGTCAAAGCATAATTCATGCAAGGAACAGTGAGTATTGGAGAGACGAGAGGACTGGAGAAAGGTGGTTGACAAAGCTTCGAAGGCGCCCCAAAGGATTCGGAATCTGAGGGATCGGTGACGGTGACGGTGAATTCATGCAAGATAACAGAAAGCCATTGTTAACACTTTTGCTACAATATGACAGCTGTCAGAGTTATTGCTGGGCTTCTTTTGTTATGCTCTAAGACACACAGAGCAAAATGTGATTACAAACAAAGAAAACTTATAATAATGATGTCCTAGAATAATAATAAATAAATAAAAAGTTCTCTCCTGCTGTCATGGAGACTCATATTCTTTGCATTATGTTTCTCTCTCCCTCTGTGTGTGTGTGTTTGTGTGTGTGTGTGTGTGTGTGTGTGTGTGTGTGTGTGTGTGTGTGTGTGCAGCAACTTAACTCTCTCTCTCTCTCTCTCTCTCTCTCTCTCTCTCTCTCTCTCTCTCTCTGCAGCAACACAAAGTGAACCAGTGTTTATATGTGCTTTGAAGCAATCTTTAGTAGAGAAACGAATATAAAAAGATTTGATCTTGTCCACAGCAAAACAAATAGACATCCTCTCGCAATTAATTCTGCTGTAAGGTGTGTTAGGGGTCGGTTTAAACATGTGAATAGGGAGGAGCACAAGCTACCTTTCAAATCTTATAGGATGCTTTTTGATTTAGATGCTAAGGGTAAGAAAAACTGAACCACACAAATACGTATTTGCTTATTCCAATATGGCTTTCATATGTCTGGTTACGGGACGGGATAGCTCAGTGGTCGGAGCACTCGCTTTCCCCCAGCCAAGTTAAGCAGCGTCGAGCGTGGTTACCAGTTGGATGGGTGACCGTTTGCGCGCCTTGGCTTCAGTACAGTTCCCCCAGTTCACCCAGCTGTAAATGGGTACCTGCCCTCTTTAGGGTCAGGGAAGGTAAAGCAGCGAGGGAGAGGAGATGGGCGCCGCCCTCAATATGCTGGCCCCTTGAGAAGTGAGGTCTCTGACGCCTCGCTCCCCTACGACCTTATAGGTTATGGGACTCCTTTACCTTTACCTATGTCTGGTTAAATCAAGGTGTTGGAAATCTAGAAGAGCGTATTGCGTTTTTAGACAAAGACTTATTGACTGTCACTAGCAACGATCACATCTTATCTAAATCTTGAAACGGATATGCATTTTAAAAGAATAATAGGTAAGTTCAGACCTGGAATGTCAGGTATAAAATAATGTTTCATAAACTTAGATACAGAACGCATGGTGAGTCTGACACAACATGTCCTTTATGTAATGAAACAACAGAAGATAAAGTATAATTTGTTTTATATTGTCCTGCTTTTAATGACATTAGAACCAAAAAAAAGTACTCCAGCAAAACATACCAGCCAGCTAAATGCATTTAGACTCCGTTTGCTTCAAGGATGTAGTAATCCTAATATCATTAGCAATTCAGCTTTTCATTCACACAAAACCTTTACCGCGTATTTTGTTTTACCATTATTCGTTGATTTGATCAAAAACCTTTTTAATGTGTGGGCCAACGGCATCTTTATGAATAAATCTTTTCAGAGTTTTCTCTGTCTCTGTCTCCGCCTCTCTCTCTCACACATGTCTCTGTCTCTCTCATATGTACGTGCGTGTGTGTGTACGTGTGTGTGTGTGTGTGTGTGTGTGTTTGTGTGTGCGTGCATCCGCGCGCGCGTTGTGTGTTTGTGTGTGTGCGTGTGTGTGTTTGTCTTTCAATTTTGGCGGAGGGGGAAGGGCCCTTGTTGAGGGGAGGTGGTGTCAGGGAGAAGAGTTTGTCTGTGCTTAATTGGTCTTGTTTATTCATTCGATTAGTGAACTTTGGTGGTCTTTCATTGCTTTCTTGATTCATCAATAATTGAATGACAGTTTGAGTATTCATTTCATTGCTATTTGACATTATCTTGTTTATTAATTCATTGGTTTATTCATGTTTGTTTCACTTTTTCCCCCCATGAGGGCCTGGTGTAAAGAAGCCTCTGGCTTATCCAATCACCCTCATTAAAATATTCGAGTTCGAGAGTTCGAGTTCGAGTATATTCATACATACATACATACATACATACATACATACATACATACATACATACATACATACATACATACATACTATACAACATACATACATACACAACATACATAATAATATATATATATATATATATATATATTATCTGCATACATACACACAAACACACACACATACATACATACATACACGTGCATGCGTGCGGGCGGGAGCGTATAAATAGAGAGAGGGGGACATACAGAGAGAGAGAGAGAGAGAGAGAGAGAGAGAGAGAGAATCTGCCAGCAGGTTTACATACAGCACGTGTGTGGTGTCGTTAAACGGATTCCTTGCCGTTAAGTTGATTGAAACGTTTTAGATATGCGAACTCGGCAGTAAGTGGCTTGGAATTATTTTAAAACTGCTTGGCACATCGTTTTCTACCGACACACATCAAAACACGACCCGAAATAATGGCAGTCAAGTGATATGACGTCAGTAAATACTCAGTCAAGACCACTAACGTAAAGTGAGTACCCCATAACTTTCCTGGAAAACATCTAATCTTTTACTGATTCAAACGTTCACAAAGACAATAGGAAGTCTTTGATTTGGAATCGTTTGTCTTCTGATGTGCAGGCTGTGCATTGGCAGCATATCTTGTGACGGAAGGGAGAAGTTGGGGTTTTATCCTCAGGTGTTTCCAGGCCTGGGGCAATGTACATATCTCTGCTGAGCTTGTCTGTTTCCTACAAGAATCGCTTTAGGACACAATACAGTCACGAACTCTGGCGTCATATGGACAGCTTTAGGCTGGGGTGGAACAGCTTATAAAGTGAGGGGCAACATACACTGTATGAACATGCAGCTGGTGTTTGTGTGATCTCTCTTTTTAACGTGTGCGAAAGATGTTCTGCGCGCGTTCGCATACGGGACCTCGGTTTTTTTAGTCTCATCCGAAAGACTTTTGGGGCGAGTGGAGTCGACACTGATGTTAACTCCAGAGGAAATGTCCTCTTGAACGAGAATCTGAACCGGGTCAGCAGATCACAAGCGCAATGTCTTTACACTGGTCTGTTGTCAGTCATTAGAATAGTTACACACAATGTCTGTGTTATCTCTCTCAGCTTATTTTACTAATGGAATCAGCCAGGCTTGTACCTCCAGCTCTTTCGCTTTGCATACCACATCACAAACACAGACACAGACACCTACACCACCCGCACCATCGCCAACTGATGTTACATCATAAACAGTTGTATGTCTGCATTGTGATGTATCAGTCATTATCCTTTTTTTTCTTTTCGCTTTTTCCCGCAAGCGTAGATTTTTGGGGGCAGATTTTTGCCAGGGATTATGCTTTTGCTGCTGCAGGTTCTTTGGCATGTGTAAAACGCACTCAAAGTCTTGTTGCCTGAGAATGTGAAAGAAGCTACTGCTTCGGATGGATTCGGAATCGTGGTTATGTTTCTTAGATGATGCATCCCAAAACTGATTTTTCTTCCTTTTGGGGGTTTGTTTGTATGTGTGAATGAGTAGAATGAGAGGATATCGTTTGCTTTAATAATAATAGTAATAATAATAATGTATGGAATTTATATAGCGCTGAATCTTGTAAAGCTACAAATAAAATATATAGTCGATTCAGTAAAGACATCATGACATAATCATGCAAACAACACTCAGGAGAGTGCGTCGCCATAAAAGCTCTGTCATCCATTAAGCATAATGATGTCAGCACGTGTGGTTGTTTCCTTATCAGAATGAGGGTTTTTTCAACTTTTTTTTCCAAGAAAACTCTCGTGTTGCCGTAGGTTCCTTGACGTACTCTACGTCCCTGTTGAACATCGGACCCCGGTTTACAGTGTCATCCGAAAGACTAGCATCCACCACTCGTGGTCTCAGAAATGGGGAAAAGTTTAGGTTCAAACTCGTTGGGTTATTACGATACACGTTTGTTTGATGAACGTTAAGAGCTAGTGAAAGAAGCGGTTTACATGGACAGAGAGGCAGAGGGAGGCAACATTATAAAGTATGGATGGGCAAGTGTTGAACCCGAGGCATGTGCAGTCATGATGATCAATGTGACAACGTGGACCTAGTCAAACATTCAGCTTGGCAGTTGCGATTACACAGACTCCAGTCAGTTGGGTTCAATCCCCCCTACCTCCCTTCCTAGATGACTGGCCCCCTCCCCCTACACACACACACACACACACACACACACACACACACACACACACACACACACACACACACACACACACACACACACACACACACACACACCATACACACACCTCCGCACAAACTCCATCCCACCCACCCCCACCCTGCCCTAACAAGCGATGAATGGCGGGTCTGTGTGTCAGTGTGCTTTCTCTTTCAGCTGAGGGGAAAAAACATGCGCCTTATCTCCCGGGAGCTCTGAACAGTTATTTCCTCTTTACTGTGGTTTATACAGAGTTGCGCCCCATGCCCTGCCTGATGGCGGCAAAGATTGAGGAGCTGGCTTCTCACAGAAGGTCCATGTGTTCCTGCCTGCCTCTTGGTGCCTTCTTTCCGAACTATTAATCATCAGCTAGGGGGCGAATGATACACACGTTGCTGTTGTTGTTGTTTCTTGTTGTTGCTTGTTGTTGGTGTTGGTGTTTTCTTGTTGTCGCTTATTGTTTTGGTTTTTTTGCTGTTGCTGCTAGGGGTAGTATAGTTATGTTGTCACATGGCTAGTTTTTCATAAGGGGATTTTTGTTTGGCCTATTAAGCATTGGTTACTGTTATTGATCAGTGCAATTGATTTCTTAGTATTAGTTATTAGCTGGAGGCGAAAAAGTATAGCCAGCTTTTCTTTCTTGCTGCCTCATCTTTAGAGGGGCCATACAGTGCTGCTGGGTCACTTTGATGGTGTTCATAGGTGCCTGGTTTGAACCAACACACGCAAGACATCCCCTCCTAAGCCCCCTGCTGGCGACAGTGTTAGCTCAGTCAGGGGCCAGACTGAATGAGTCGCTCACCTGAGGTAGCCACCACTACAACGTCCCTCTAACGACCGTCCCCTTTGAACCTCCAACCCCAAAGGCTTTGACACGAACTGACCACAGGCACAGAAGTGTATGAGAAAACTGAAACTGAGGTTACCATGAGACCGGAGCAACCGGTGCCACCAAATCGGGGAGGGGGATTTCTTTCATGCATGATGATCAGTGATGATGATGAGGAGGAGGATGCAGTGATGCTGCTGTGGAGGTGCATGTGCTTCAAGACTTCTTGACAGGGCTGAACTATACGTTTCCTGTCATATATCCCGGCGACAACTGGGCCTGGGAGATACAGACACCTGTAGTGTTGGTCAGGTACTTTGAGCAGCACTCTCAAAGTCACATCCGTAAAGTGGATGAAGCTCCGACTGTGTGGTCCCAGTCTACCCAGTGAGCCAACAGCACACTCACTCTTGCGTCTAGAGCGTTGTGGTCGAGATCTGACAGCTCGGGATCGAACTACCCGCCCGTTTAAGTGGATTTTATTTTCCCTCGAGTTAACATCAGTAACGATTCCGCTCTCCAGACAGTCTTTCGGATGAGACATAAGCCGAGGTTCCGTGTGCAAACGCGCGCAGAACATGTGCATAATTAAAAAACCCGATCCGCATTTCGGACGACTAGGCCATATGTGCCGGTAGGTACGGATGACATTTTTTTAAACGCATGCTCGTAGGTGTCGTGTTTAGGCGTCAACCATGAAGTCGGATTTTGGCTTATTGGCAGGTGGGTGGAAAAAAAAAGGTCGCATACGCACAATCTCACCATTGGTGAACCTCGGAGCTCTAACTGAGGAGCGGGAAAAAACCCCAGAACAAAGTATCACACTGGTGGTGATGGCTTGTTTGTGGCATGCGAGGGTCATGAGTAGAAACGAGGTGGTGAGGGTTTGCAGCAAAACCTGAAACCACCCCTCCTCTTCTTATAATCCTGGCATGCATGGAACCAGCTGTCATCATCAATGACTGGAATCAGTATATCTGTGGTGATGCACAGTGATGGACATGACATCGTTAACATGATACACGTCTACTGCGTATACATAAAGATTTTAAAATACTCTTATTTGGCTGGCGTGGTAAAATCTTAGCTTTTCGCCATTTCTTACTCGCCTTTGTCAATAAGAGCGCTTCTTCTTCTTCTTCTTCTTCTTCTTCTTCTTCTTCTTCTTCTTCTTCTTCTTCTTCTTCTTCTTCTTCTTCTCTTCTTCTTCTTCTTCTTCTTCTTCTCTTCTCTCTTCTTCTTCTTCTTCTTCCTCTCTCTCCTCTCTCCTCCTTCCTTCTCTCTTCTCTTCTTCCTCTCTCTCCTTCTCCTCCTCCTTCTTCTTCTTCTTCTTCTCTTCTTCTTCTTCTTCTTCTTCGACGAACACTCGGACAGTTACTAACAATGTGTCTGCCATACGAGCGAAAATGCGTCGCGCTGCCGTTAAGCGCCTGACAAGTCAGGCCTAGCGAATCCGACTTCAGCGTGGGAGAACATTGTTATCTGATAAGTCTTTCTGAAAAACAGCCAGGAGAGTGAAAAAGAAGGCAGAACATAGACAAGAAGGAGGCAAAAGGAACAAGGGAGAAACAAATAGAGGAATAGAAAAGGAGGAATTCCTAGCACAACATTTTCAGAAGATGGGGATGCTATTTATTCTGACAGCCTCCCGGCATTACCGCGGTGAAGAACGAGTCTATATCCCTCCATCGATTCTGTCAGTAATATTCAGGCTTGTATTAAAACAAAACAGAGCACGAGACGTATTCATACCGTATAATAACAATGTGTTTCTCAGGCTTGCAGATATAAACTATTTTATTTATTTATTTTATTCTTTTATATCGAGGATAATGGAATAAGCACCTGTGTGCTTTTTTTTTTTTACATCCAGTCCCCGTGTATATGTGGTTGTAAGATTAAGTATGCTGGAAATATTTTTGATATCTGGTCATAGCATAACTGCTGGTTATATATTCATATGCAGGATGCCAAAAATAAATACCTTTTATTATCTCATTACTGTTGGTTATTGTTTAGAAATGTGGTTTTTAAAGAATTTGTCCGCAAAAATCATCAAAGGGTTGCATTTTTCCTAACTTTCAATGTATGTCAGTAGGCTAATTTCCAATTATTTGTCCACTGGTGTTTAAATATTTTCATACAACACCAAGCCCCATCTCAGACCACCACAACCCCATTTTCTTGTTGTTGTTGTATGATATCACAGTTTGTGAAAAGACGTAAAATGAAATAACACACTCACACACACACACAACGTTTTCCGGTTCCGGTTTTCTAACCAATCACAGAACACCGTTTCTACAGCACTCGACACTGAGATCTAACTTATAAAGTTATAAAATACAGCGTGAAGGGGGATGAGGGCGGGGAGTGTGAACACAGCCTGCTGTAGTTTATTTGTGCACGTGCAGCGGGGTTGTAGTTACAAGTGGGGGCTGTGGGCTGAGGTAGGGGGGTGAGACATGCCCGGTGATCAGGGGGGACACAGGCCCTCTTCTTCCCGTCCATCTGATAGCTCTCTGAACTGCCTGCACAGTCAACACACTACAGCACGCGCCATTAGGCGGGCATACAAACATACGTGGGCAGATGCACACACATGCACACACACAAGCACAAGCAGGAGCACACATACATACACTTACACACCCACCCACCCACACACACGCGCGCGCACGCACAACACACACACACACACACCACACACACACACACACACACACACACACACACAAGCAGGAGCACACATACATACAAGCAAGTGCGCGCGCACACACACACACTCACACACACACACACACACACAAACACACACACACGATTATGGCACAAATTCAAACACCCCCAACACACGCACACGCACGCACACACACACACACACACACACACACAAACAAACCACACACACACACACACACACACACACACACACACACACACACACACACACACACACCACCTGGAATTAACATCAGTGCCGACTCCACTCTTCCCAAAAGTCCTTCAGATGAGACTTCAAACCGAGGTCCCGTGTGCGAATGCACGCAGAACATCTTGCACAGACGTTAAAACATGTTCCGCTTTTCGTAAGAGTAGGCAATTGTGTGCCGGTGAGAACGGATGACATTGACAAAACCGCATACACACGGGGACTAGATGTAAACAAAAAGCACATGAGTGCTTATTCCATTATTCTCGAAGTAAAAGAAGGGGAAAAAATGAAATAAACACACACACACACACACACTTATTAAAATAACGAATAAATACAGTTGCAGACCAAAAGATAAAAGAAAAAAAGGGTGGCGCTGCTCTTGTGGCGACGCGCTCTCCCCGGGGAGAGCAGCCCGAATTTCACGCAGAGAAATCTCATGACTTAAAGTGGTATAAAATTATAAATAGGCACTAATAAACACACGGACGCACACACAGGCACACACACACACACACACACACACACACACACACACACACACACACACACACACACACACACACACACACATATATATATACAGACATTCACTTGTGTGTGTGTTCAAATTCAAAGACGTTAAATGAATTTGAATACACACACACACACACACACACACACACACACACACACACACACACACACACACACACACACACACACACACACACACTTTGTCCAATATGCTGATGACCTTTGTATGTGGAAAAGGGTAACAATGAAAAAGGTAACACCTAAAAGACATTTGAATTATGTTAGAAAGTTATATCAGCTTGAGTTGGATAAAATTTATAAGTATATGGTGGAAAATGGGTTAGGTCTTTCTACAGAAAAGACACAGGTTGTGCTTTTTAACAATGGTGCTGATCCTCCTAAACTTCCTGTTTTTAAAATTGGTGATAAAGTTCTGGATTATAAGCCTATGGTAAAATTTCTTGGTATCATACTTTCTTCAAAATTAACATAGCATTGTCACATCGAATATGCTTTGAACAAGGCAAGAAGAAGTCTGAATGTATTAAAGGCAATTAGTAGGCAAATATGGGCACAAGATTCATTAGTACTAAAGCATTTATCAATATCGCTGGTCCGCTCTAAACTAACATATGGGCAAGAATTATTCTTTAATGCCCCCAAATATCTTTTGAACAAAATTCAAAGCTTAGATTGCTTTCCGGATTGCTTTGGGAGTTCCGTTCATGCAGATATCTTCTTTAGGAACGTATAGAGAAATAGGAGTACTACCTCTAGAGGATTATCGTAACTTAGCCGTTTCAAAGTAAATCTTAAGAAGTTCAACAGTTGAAAACAATATTGCATCGGAAATTTCAATTAGATCCGACTTAGAGTTTCCCAATAGAGCTAAAAATATCTCTTCTCTTGTCACTATTAGTACTTACACTTCCGATATCTTCAAAGTCAAGTATCAATCCTAAAGACTGGCAAAAATCCACACCTCTTTTAACACCTTGTCCAAAATGGGAACTTCAGAAAGCAGATTTTGATATCTACCATCTCTCTTTAAAAAAAGAAGAAAATGAGCTTATTCTAGGCTCTTATATAAAAGTGCACCTAGAAGATGCATATCCTTCTCATCTTAAGATATACATTGACGGATCCCTTCTTAAAAACAAGGAAGCAGGGGCAGCATTCATCATTCCAGCTTTAAAGGTTGAAAAGTCCTATCACATCGGCAAAAATCATTCCATCTTTACTGCTGAACTTACTGCTATTTTGATGGCTTTGTACTTTCTGCTTGGTTTCCCCAATATTGTTTTGCAGATTTTGTTCTGTGTTGATTCTAAATCTGCATTACAGTCTCTAAGTAACTCGTCATCGACCGTTAGGCAGAATCTTATTACTGAAATTAATTTGTTGGTACATTTTCTAATTCTGAGGGGTTCGAATGTTACTTTCTGCTGGGTTCCATCTCATTGTGGTATTTATTTTAATGAAAAAGTCGACAAAGCTGCAAAAAAGGCAGCAAAACATGATAGCTATTCAAATGTTTTAGATATTCCTCTTTCTCTTCATGAAGGTTATGCTTTGCTTCAAAATGTTTGCTGGAAACATGTGAAAAAGAAACAGGAAGAGGCTGGTTATCCCCTGCATACTTGTTCAGTTCTGGATATTGAGAACATTCTTTGTACTCAGTACGGCTTTCGAAAATCCTGTACTAGAAAAATTGTTTCTCTAATCTACAGATTGAAATTAAATGCCTTTCGAGCAAAATTTGCCAAAAATATACAATGTATATGTGGTGAAAATTTTCCCAATGTTCGTGTTCTGTATAAATGTCAAGGTTTAAAAACGTTTTTACCATCATTTCAAGATAAGTCTCTGCAGGAAGTTTTAGCCAATCCAGAGTTATTATGTGAGATAGCCTTGTCTCTGTTGCAATCCCCAGTATTCTCTTTTTTGTAAAGTATGATCGTCGGAATCTATATTTTGCTTGTTTCACAGCTGCCGTTACAAGTAGTTCACAATTGTTTGTTTTCCAACTTTAGAGTATTTTTGAATTGTTCGGGGTTTTTGTTAATTTTTCGTATTTCTTTGCCATGTTTTTTGCAACATACTGTTTATATAGTTTGGAATAGTCTTTTAATGTGCATTCATACCACACTTATCTTTTCTACTGAAAGCCCTTATCTCATTATGCTGACCCCCTCCCCCCCCCCTCCCCCCCCCCCCCCCCCCCCCCCTCCTGCCTCCATCGTCTAATATCACTTTAAGTGAACAAGCGTAAAATTGAAGACACACACACACACACACACATGGTGGAGAAGACCTAGCAGACAGGAGGAGAAAGAACCCTGCAGCGATAGGACATGTGACAGATCCACAGTGCAGCTCTCGCCCTGTGAAGGTTACGTGATATTATTGTATGGCTCAGCTCAGGTTTCCGGAAAACCCGTCCTCCTGTGAAAGGCAGCTGTGTGGTGTTTGGCCTGTGGCTCATGCCGCCAAGAGAGCAGAGTGTTGATGGGTAGATACAACTATCTGGAACGACATTCCCGTTTCATGTAAGCAAGTTTTCAGCCTGAAACCTAAAGGTTCATTTGGCGGTCAGGGGCGAGATAGCCTAGTGGCTAGAGCGTTGAGCTCGTTATCTGACGGCCAGGGTTCGAGTCACGACCGAGGCGCCCGTTTGAAGAGATTTCCCCCCTGGAGTTAACATCAGTGCTGACTCAACTCCCTCGAAAATCCTTCGGATGAGGCTGTGAACTGAGGTCCCTTGTACATAACGCACGCAGAACCTCTTGTGCACATGTTAAAACCTGTTCCATCTTTCGGGAGAGTAAGCCAGTGCGTGCCGGTGGGAACGGAAATCAACATTTACAAAACCGCATGCACACTGGTGTTGTGTTTAAACATCATTACCGAAAGTGGAATGCAGCTACCTTCGTGGTGGGCAAAAACGGTCGCATTCGCAAAAATCTCACCATTGGTGAACTTGGAGCTCTAGGCAAGGAATCGAAAAAAAAGTTGGTTGTCATTTTGTCTGCAAGTCCCTGAGGGATCTAGCGAACAGAACCAAAAAACAAACTAAAAAAAAACAACAACAACAAAAACGGTCCGCCGTAATATGACATGTGGTATGTTAGCAGATAGTTTTGTTTTTATCTTATGATGAGTGCGTGCTGCTGTTTGGATAGTGTGTGTGTGTGTGTGTGTGTGTGTGTGTGTGTGTGTGTGTGTGTGTGTGTGTGTGTGTGTGTGTGTGTTTGTGTGTGTGTGTGTTTATATTATGTTGTCATATTTAGTGTTTTTATGTATGGCTCGTGACCCACCGGAATTTCTCTGTCTCTGAGATAATAAAGTTTTTTTTAATTTGAATTTGAATTTTGAATTTATATGCCCTTCCCAAACTGTCATTTTTGATGGCATCCATTGCTTCCTTGTACTACCAAAACCATTTGAAAGTTGTGGCCCTGCTCAATTTTGGGTCACTTTTTTTATCTTATAGCTCATAAAAAGTATATGTCAGTGAAAAGTCCTGAGAACTGTATAGAATGATGTTACCATCGTATGAGTGCTAGTTGTCATTCTAAAACTGAAGTTTTTCCTCCGTGGTGATGCCGGGGTGGGGGTGGGGGGGAACTGTCAACATAAATAACATCCCCACCTCTTTTCTATCCTTTGTTTCTGTCTTGTTTCTTTCTTGTCACCTCCTTCTTGTCTATTTTCTGCCTTTTGATCCATTCTCCTGCCTTTTTTTCCCCCAGAAAGACAGAAAAGACAAGAATTTTCTCCTATGCCGAAGTTGGAGGTGCTGGGCCTGACTTGTCAGGTGCCTAACGGAAGCGCAACGCATTTTCGCTCACATGACAGACAACAATAGTTGCTGTCTGAGCGTTCAACGACGACGAAGAAGAAGAAACTGAAGGTTCATTTTGGTGTCATTGTAGCCTACAGGTTCTCTGGGTGGAAAGCGACCTGTCCGACAGGTTGGAGAAGTGTTCGACACCATATGGCATGTGACTAATGTTATTAGTTAGATTTTGTTGTCCTGATTTCAGATATAGTGTTACAGATGGTGTGTGTTGCTGTCTTCCAAAGATAGTGTTACAGATGGTGTGTGTTGCTGTCTTGCAAAGATAGTGCTACACAGGGTGTGTGTTGCTGTCTTCCAAAGATAGTGTTACACATGGTGTGTGTTGCTGTCTTCCAAAGATAGTGTTACACATGGTGTGTGTTGCTGTCTTCCAATGATAGTGTTACACATGGTGTGTGTTGCTGTCTTCCAAAGATAGTGCTACACATGGTGTCTTCCAAAGATAGTGTTACACATGGTGTGTGTGGTGCTGTCTTCCAAAGATAGTGTTACACATGGCGTGTGTGGTGCTGTCTTCCAAAGACAGTGCTACACATGGCGTGTGTTGATGTCTTCCAAAGATAGTGCTGCACATGGTGTGTGTTGCTGTCTTGCAAAGATAGTGCTACACATGGTGTATGTTGCTTTCCATCGTGCTACACATGGTGTATGTTGCTTTCCATCGTGCTACACATGGTGTCTGTTGCTTTCCATAGTGTTACACATGGTGTGTGTTGCTCTCTTCCAAAGATAGTGTTACACATGGTGTCTGTTGCTTTCCATAGTGTTACACATGGTGTGTGTTGCTGTCTTCCAAAGATAGTGCTACACATGGTGTGTGTTGCTGTCTTCCAGAGATAGTGCTACACATGGTGTCTTCCAAAGATAGTGTTACACATGGTGTGTGTTGCTGTCTTCCAAAGATAGTGCTACACATGGTGTGTGTTGCTGTCTTCCAAAGATAGTGCTACACATGGTGTCTTCCAAAGATAGTGTTACACATGGTGTGTGTTGCTGTCTTCCAAAGATAGTGCTACACATGATGTGTGTTGCTGTCTTACAAAAAGATAGTGCTACACGTGGTGTGTGTTGCTGTCTTCCAAAGATAGTGCTACACATGATGTGTGTTGCTGTCTTCCAAAAAGATAGTGCTACACATGGTGTGTATTGCTTTCTTCCAAAGATAGTGCTACACATGGTGTGTGTTGCTGTCTTGCTCTGCTTTAGCCGTTTGAAGGGTGTGGGCAGCTTTGTTTTGGGTCATTGGGCCCATGTCATAACACGACAGGTATTTGGCGGGAGAAAACAAACTTATTTCTCGTCTTACTTCCCGAAATTCTTAAAGGTCAGCAAGGCTTTCAGCGTGAAGCGGAAATTTTTAATAAAGAAAATTCATGTTTAGCTGACATGTCACTCTGGTGACCACGAGGCAGATAGGGCGAAAAGTTTTCTGTGGCCCTGATCTTAGAGGCATTGTCATGTTTACTTGTTCCTCTGTCGACAACATTATTTTTGATGGTGATACATACCCCGTCAACTGTTTCCATCCCCTTCTGTCTTCAGTCCTTCTGCAGATGTCGTCCTTCGGCACCTCTGTCCAACTGGCTTTGTTCTCTGCATAAAAGTTGGTGGTCTTCCTTATCGTCTCTTGCCCTACATCTTGCCCTGGGCCACAGTCTTCATTACATGGCAGCTCTGATGTTTTACTGCATGTCCAAAATATTTCATTTTCCTTTTCCGCAGCAGGCATCAAAGATCGGGT
>CM054140.1:34306284-34356284 GCA_028751875.1 Rapana venosa
TTGCACTTGTCCATGTCATTATTTGTAGTGATTTGTGATTATTCATTCTGTGACCTTTTATGCGTTCATTTTTCCATTCTTCTTGTGAGAGATCCACATCTGGTTTTGCTAGTCTAGTCAGCAAACTGATGGATTCATGTCCCAACCTCTGTGCTTTGAGACTTCTTCACAGGGTTGTACTCTACACTTACTATCATAAGTGCAATTAACCAAAAGCTGTCTTACCACACGGCCACAGTGACACCGGAGGTAGTCACTATGTCTGTTTTGTCTTGGAGGTGATGGAGCTACAGACACCTACAGTATTGGTCAGGTAATTTGAACAACACTCTCAACCTTGCATTGCGACCTCGTAACGTGGATGAAACTCGACTGTGTTGCCCTAGTTTTCCCAATGAGCCCATAGCCCACTCACTCTGGTTATGAGCCAGCCGGAGTTCGAAAAGTCCTAATGACTCTTATGGGATTCGAACCCACTGCCTTACAGTCCATAGCCCATAGCGCTAACCACTACGCCATGGCGGCTGGTCCAAAGCTGCCTAACCACACGACTACAGTGGCACTGGAGGTAGTCACTATGTCTGTTTTGTCTTGGAGCTGATGGAGTCTAAGTCTTATTTAAAGTGTAATGTTTCTACACCTGGGCTCGGCATCTTCTGCCTGTATACACCAAGCAAAGAGCTCCCCTGGTCCGTACACTGTTTTAAAATCTTTTCCCTGCAGTTAATGAAGAAGAGTATACTCCCGTAACATTTCACTCTGGCACTGGTACTTTTTCATTTTGTGGCTTTGGAAAGATATCAAGACAACCAGATTAAAGTTTCTAGAATGGTCATTTATTTATTTTATTTTATTTTATCTTATTCTTTTATATCGAGGATAATGGTTACATGACTTTTAGCAAGCTCTGGCCATCATGCATTTAAGATTTCTTTATTTATCTATTTATTTGCTCTTGGTGTTTGTTTAGTTTGTTTTTCTTTTTACATTAAGCGATAACCTGTTTTCTTTTTACATTAAGCGATAACCTGTTTCTTTATTTTCTTGTCTTATACAAACATGACAGCAGCGAAAATGATTGAAACCTTAAGGATATTAACTTTTGAAAAATTAAAAAATGACATTTGGAAAGCGCTGTTTTTGGAGTTCGGGTGATTTTGATGTTTACCAGCTTGCCAAACAAGTAAGCCAAATCTATCGTCTTAAGCATGCCATCAACTATCAGCTTGCTATAGCTTTCAGTATGTGTATATACAGAATTGATTTTGTTGTAAATAAAGATTTATCTAAATCATGCATTGGAGATGTTTTCTCCCCTCAGTCCTTCCTCAGAGATGTGTAGCACAATGTCCAGCACGTAAACTATTGCCTAGTGACCGTAAACAATGGTGGTGGTTGGGTTGATAGTGCAGTCCATGAATCGGATAGTTCCGCTAAGACTCTTACTTTAACCAAACCAAACCAACTAAAAACTGCTGCCGTCTCCATCGGGTCAGCCCTCCAGGGTTGCCTATAGCCATATTTCTGTCTTTTTTAACAGATAATTTGTAATTTCAGTGTTCTATGTGTGCATACACGGCTTGACGTTGAGGGTCATTGGTGTTAACCAGACCCTGTCTGAAACAACAGCCACAATGCTAGAGCTATGCACAGCTGTGAAGAACGAGGTCTGCTGACAGAGATCATCACAGATTAAATCATGGTTTGATTTATAAAAAAAAATCTATTTCCAGTGTAGGTGATGAAAGCCAACAAGATCAGCTAATCAGGCAGCTCCAGCCTGTGTTGCGTATATACTGAGATGCCGGGAATGTCGCTGATATACATCATTGTTAGCAGACCTGCCACAAGACAAGACATGAATTCTAGGATTTTGCCGACAAGCTCTTGTCTTTGATGTGCTGACAGCCCTGATAATGACGGCCTCGGTGTCGGCGCTGTATAACAACAGGAATGAAATAGATGTCCTGGGTTCAAGGAGTAAGCATGCTGGGTGGAGAGCGCAGGAGAGAAGGAGAAAAGAGGAGGAGAGGAAAGGAGGAGGGGAGGAGGAAAAGAGAGGTCAAACCAGCCATAAATCTGCCTGGGAGCTGGGGTGAAAAATAATGAACGAGCAGCTGAAATATAGCGAAGTCAGTATTTTTTTCTCATCAGCTCGTGAGAACTGTGCTGGCATCAAAGACACGGGTCTGTTTTAGGCAATAAATCAGAGTATGTATGTCTGTGTGTTTGTTTAGCTGTGTGTTTTATGTCAACAGCTTGTGGCCGCTGTGTGGGGCTTACATGTACCATGTGTGTGAGGGGGAATCAGGACAACCTTCTGCTTCACTACCGTCTGTCTGTCTGTCTCTCTGCTGGTCAGTTAGTCTAGATCATCGTCTCTGTCTGTGCTGTTGTCTGTCTGTCTGTCTCTCTCTCTCTCTCTCTCTCTCTCTCTCTCTCTCTCTCTCTCTCTCTCTCTCTCTCTCTCACGTGCAGGCATTAAAATCAGAGAAACGCACTAAGTGAACTACATTTTCAGTTCTTTTCAGCATCACACACACACACCAGTAGTAGAACAGGCAAAGGAACATGTAGGGAAAGTCTGCAGTCAACGTACTGCAACAGAAAGCGCTATGTTAGAGGCTTCTGCACGCCGAGCTAGATCCGATGAGCCGGGCCGGACTTGTGAGGCGCTTAACGGAAGCGCAAGGCATTTTCGCACTTATACAGACAACTCTTTGACGACGACGAACAAGATAACTTATTTGTCCTTCATCACGGTAGCCTGCTCATAATGATAGGATCTCCAACACGAAGAGATAAATATCACCATCAAGGCTGAATCGATAAGAAACATTTGGACGTGCGAGCACACACACACATGCGACACACATTGGCATGGTTCATATAATCTAATTCCTATTTCTTGCAGTCCTTGCGCGCGCGCGTGTGTGTGTGCGCGCACGACGCATTCCTTCTGCGTACATCAAATCCAAGCTTATCGTGCGCGACCGCACGTGAAAAATCCGTACACTGTTGGGATCATTGTACATTCCCTGGCTTCTGCAGGTGTATGTGGGCGGACATCATTGTTCTGGCCCAGTTCTTTCTTTGTGGGAGAATAGCCCAGAGCTACCGTTACACTGAAAGCTATATGATATCATCGGCCAACTTCTTTGGAAAAATTAGTGGGATCAGGTAGGATGGCGAAGAGATTCCAGTTGTTGTTGGTTTGTGTGTGTGTGCGGTTTTTATCAGTTTACTTGGTGGAGGTGACGCCCCATGTGGCTTTTTGCTGTCCAAGAGCAAGAAAACCTCATGGATGGTTCTCTCCGTCCATCTCTTTCTGTGTCAAGTTCTGTATTTACTCGGGAGGTGCCGGAGTGCACCTGTATAATTACCTGGTGGCAGATTCCGTGTGATCCTAGCAGTAGAAGCTCAGCACTGGACGACGACTCTTGCTTAGCAAGACTCGGGAGAGAATGACCAACAATTTTCACCTCTGTGCTTGTTTTTGCCTGTTTCCACTGCACGTGGTTTCTACGTCTTTCCACTTAGCCTACTCTTTACCCCCACTGTCTATTTTCTTCCAGTGTCCCTCCGGTGGCTTCTGCAAGCTATAAAATTCAGCAGTGGTATACACAAGAATACGTTTCAGAATAACGCGTTCATACCTTTCATAACCTTCTGATGAGACTTTAAACCGAGGCCCCGTGTTCGAACGCATGCAGAACATCTTGCGGACACGTTAAATCCTGTTCCACTTTTCGGAAGAGTAGGCCATTGTGTGCCGGTGGAAACAGATGACAGAATTTACAAAACCGCATACACACGGGGACTGGATGTAAAAAAGCACATGAGTGCTTATTCCATTATCCTCGATATAAAAGAATAAAATAAATAAATAAATAAAAAATAACCCTTGGAGTAAGAGCAAGAGATCTGTAATCATTCAGACTTCAGGTGGTTGTTTTAGAAACAAGACAAATGATTGACTTCTTCCAGAGGCTGGGGACACGGCATGTTTTCAGACAAGTAAGCCACTGTGTGCCGTTGGGAACGGATGACAACACTTACAAAACCGCATGCACACGAGGACTAACGAATGAAGTCCGTCTGAAAAGATCTGTTGTTTGTTGTCATTGACTAAGCAGAAAATATCCCCCTCCATGCATCTGCCATATTTCCCATTTCAAACTGTTGTTCAACTTTAATATTGAATAACCTTCCCCTTGCCGATTTATTTTTTGGAATGGATTTTTGTCTGTACTCCTTCGTAAGCCATTCTATTGCCGCATTGAAACGATTTCTTTCTTTCCATTAAAACATAATTTTTAATGATTATGTCACCAAGGGTTTGTTGCAGGGGTGCATCTTCTCAGTGTTTATTTCAGGAACAATAATTTCTTCATTTTTTTAAATGTAAGAATGATTAACACGTCATTTTATCAGTACTTTCACATGCATAAAAAATATTCTAATATGTACACTCGGGGCAGCCTGTCAACTCTTCCAGGAACACACTTTTGCTCGTTTTTTTGTTGTATTTTTACATCAGGGTCCGTTTTTATTTTTGGTTTGTATGGGGGCATGGGATAGACTGTGTTGTGACCTAATGTACCAAGGAGCAGAAGAGCAACATACTTAAATCCGTGTGAAATGGTTCCAAAACGCTTGTGTAAAAGAAAAAATTTTAACGTGTAAAAAAATGGCGTATTGCTTAGAAAAAAGTAGAAGAATGTTTAAGTCGCAGTGGTTAAAATCGCCCAGCACAAGACCTGGCGAGTCAGGAGCTTTCGGCCGCTTTTCGTGTACTTTGTTCCGCAATTTCCAAAGTGGCACGTGCAGGACAGGCAGGGGGGGGTGGGGGGGGGGGGGGGGGGGGGGGGGGGGGGGGCATAACACGCAGTCACAAAACACTTGGCCCAACTCTGGACAGACACAGTTACACTGGGGACAGCTCAAATTCTTGACAACACACTTGCTTTCACACCTTAACATTCGCTCTTACTTAACACACCAACTTTCGTTCACGTACAGGCACACACTTGCTTTTTTGCCCATTCTCTTTTAGCGTATCATTCGCTGGTCCCTGATTGGTCAAATATGCAGATACTGCAAATTTACCTGAGTGAGTTACGGGCCTTTGTACACGCACGTTTACGGCGTTGAGGAGAGTACAATAGAGTTGAGACAGCAATAGTACAACTGAGAATTTGAATGTGTAGTGCTGGATGGTCTTCTTTTCCACTTGCCAAGAGTTTCCAGTGAATGGAGATCGTAGTCTGCACACAGACTGTTTACTACATACAATACGATGGTTAGTACTATTTTTTGTTCAGTGTGTTTTAATTTCACATGTCCCAGCAGACTGGTTTCATGTTTTCAACATTCAGGCCCGCCATTTTGACTTGACATTCATTAATGTGTTTGATTAAAAGACTGCTATTCAAGCACAACTCAGCCAGCGATATTGCTTTTTTTTTTAAGCCAACTCTTTAAAAGTTGTTCAAAAGTTATTAGCATGTAAAACGAACTCGGATTATTCCAATCAGTATTTAGGATTTAGGTTTATTTTGTAATATTTTGCCGCCAAACTGTCCCCACTATAAAGTGATGGGCACAAACAGCTGTTTATGAATGCTTAAATTTCAAAGCCATTTTTCTTTCATGAGCAGGAAGGGGTGAGGTGCACGTGAAAAGAATCTTTATTTGAACTTTGCTGTATTTTCATTAGTCTTTTTTGTTGTTTGTTCTTTGGGAAGAGCTCCAAGGCTGTTCACCAGTGGTAAGATTTTGCGTGCAGGACAGGTAATTATTTTAACCTAGGAGATGATGTGTAAACACAGGTGTTCATGTGGTTTTTGTTGTTTGTATATTTTATCTGTTACCGGCCCGCAATGACCACAAGACTGCCCCCCCCCCCCCCCCCCCACTAAATGCCTTATTAGTTTAAGAATGCTTCTAACAGCTTTGAGTTTGGTGATTAGAAAAACAAAATCTTGACTCGCATATATCCACAAAACAGGCTTGTATGTATAAGCAATGTGGGTATATAACTACCAAGTTTTGTATTGAAATAGCATTAAGGGTTTGTCGTGGTAGTAAAATAGAATAGATGTGTTGATTTTGCATTATGGTCAATGCAGGTTTCTATACTTTCGTTCCAGGGCCAGCATGGGCCTAGTCACTGCAATAAAATGTCCCAAAAAAAGTTTTTTCCTCGGTAGCAGGAATCTTGCCTAAAAAGTCACTGTACTTGGAATTAAACAAACGTGTGCATGCAAACACTTGCGCACGCACACCATCTACTCTCTAAATGGGAGTAGAGATGAGGTGCAATAAAAACCATGTAGACAATACAGTGCTAATCACTCATTGCTCAGAGCGAAGTGCTAATCGAAAGCTTCATTTTTTACAGGAAGGAATGCACCACAACGACGACATCCTCAATCTTCAGCCTCTCAACTTCAGAACAGTAGGTCACCTTATCCATCAACAGACCTTGGTTACTTGCTGAAGATAACCTTCGCTTTGAACGTATACCTTCACACCCACTACCCAGAAGACTGCTATCACCTTCTGACGTGCCTATCCATGCTGAAGACAGGCCACAATCACCTGAATTCCCAGATGTGCACGACACTCCGCATCCACCTTACAGAGCAGTGCCCTTGCCAGACTGGCAGCCAGACAACACAACATGTGCTGCAGCCCTGATCACTGCACCAGAAGTTCCAAGATCTGGCCTGACCCTATCCTAGTGGACAAGAATATCTACTGCAACTTAAGACATTCAGTGCATGCTGCTTTCATTGGAGAGACTAAGCTGCCCACAGTAGAAATCACATCACGCCTTCCCACAACACCAACTTTACAACAACTTGGAGGACCTGCAGTCTTGCCCACTCTCGCACGCCCCCCCCCCCCCCCTCTCCTTCCAAAATCAACCAGTCTCTACAGCAACTTGGGGGTCTTCAAATTCTAAAAGAAAAAAACACCAAAAAACCCCAAAAGAAACAAAACAGCAATTCGGAGGAGCTGCAGCATTGTACAATGTTGAACGCAAAACAACAGAAATTCTACAGCAACTTCCAGGACCTACAGCATACTGCCGCCACCATTGCAGGGAAAGAACTGTCCCCGGCTTATAAAAGCAAAAAAACAACAACAACAAACAAACAGAAAACAAACTCGACGCTCAATAGGAACGTGAATGCCCAGCAGCATATTGCTCCATCATTGTAGAGACTGATCTGTCCATCTGAAGAACGCCCCCCGCCCCCTCCAAAAAAAACTCGAGGAAAAACGCCACAGCAGCCAAAGTTCAGGCGGACAAACTTCTTGCAGCTGTGGTGTCACTGTCATTGCTGTGGAGCCATGCCACTTCAGCCATTGCTTAATGTGAGTATGATAAAATATATTAACTTTGTAGACAGTTGGCATTCTGACTGAGAAAGTCTAATTCAATTAAGCATGTTTTCTGGCAGCAGACAGGCAAGCTCATGCGCGTACATGCACACGCACATTCTCTCTCTCGCTCTCTCTCTCTCTCTCTCTCTTCTCTCTCTCTCTCTCTCTCTCTCTCTCTCTCTCTCTCACACCCTCTTTTATTTCTTTGAATCACTAGTTGTGAACTAGTTGAAATTACTTGGAAAAAAAAATTGAAATTATTAGTTGTGATAATCAATGCTAGTCCCTTCTCATGACAAGGGTAAGGAAAAGGTAAAGGAGTCCCATAACCTATAAGGTCGTAGGGGAGCGAGGCGTCAGAGACCTCACTTCTCTAGGGCCAGCATATTGAGGGCGGCGCCCATCTCCTCTCCCTCGCTGCTTTATCTTCCCTGACCCTAAAGAGGGCAGGTACCCATTTACAGCTGGGTGAACTGGGGAAACTGTACTGAAGCCAAGGCGCGCAAACGGTCACCCATCCAACTGGTAACCACGCTCGACGCTGCTTAACTTGGCTGGGGGAAGCGAGTGAAGGGTGTGATGAAAAAAAATTGTGTCAGTACTTATCTGTAACATTGAGAATATAGATTATCAATCCAATCCTCTCACACGCTGTCTCGCTCTGTCTGTCCGTCCGTTTGTCCGTCCTTCCGTGCCTGTCTTTGTCTGTCTGTCTGTCTGTCTGTCTGTCTCTCTCTCTCTCTCTCTCTCTCTCTCTCTCTCTCTCTCTCCCTCCCCCTCTCCCTCCCTCTCCCTCCCTCTCCCCCCCTCTCTCCCCCCCTCTCTCTCCCCCCTCTCTCTCTCTCCTAAGGATCAGACTATAAACCGAGGCCCCGTGTGCGAACGCATGCAGAACATCTTGCGCAAACGTTAAATCCTGTTCCGCTTTTCGAAAGAGTAGGCCATTGTGTGCCGGTGGGAACAGATGACAAAATTTACAAAACCGCATACACACGGGGACTAGATGTAAAAAAGCACATGAGTGCTTATTCCATTATCCTCGATTTTTAAAAAAGTCTCATATATATATATATATATATATATATATATATATATATATATATATATATTGATTAGGCAATGTCATACATGATATACACACGCATAGCATATTTAGGTTAATCTTTGTTTTTCAGGTACTTCTCGGCAATCTTCGACTTTCTCACTAGAAACTCCCTGCATGATCCCTGTTTCTGCCTGTACCAGTCACTGCATGGGGGAAGTGTCACTACAGCACAGATCCCTGTTTCTGCCTGTACCAGTCACAGCATGGAGGAAGTGTCACTACAGCACAGATCCCTGTTTCTGCCTGTACCAGTCACAGCATGGAGGAAGTGTCACTACAGCACAGATCCCTGTTTCTGCCTGTACCAGTCACTGCATGGGGGAAGTGTCACTACAGCACAGATCCCTGTTTCTGTCTGCATGAAGCGGAATGGAGACCACAACACAAACTTCTGGGAAAAACTCAGGTTGAAAGTGGCTGATTTCATTAGTAAGTAAACCATTCTTTCCTCAAAATTTAACACACTGTGTCCCTCATTGCTAGTTTTTTAAAAACCTGTGTAAAGTGCTGAGGTCACAGAACAGAATTTCTCTCGGTGTTTTATACAGTTGTGCTCATATGCAGACTAGATAATCAAGAAAAATATGGACTCTATTCAGGTAAGGGGATAAAGACAGAATTGCAGCAGTGTGTTTTTAGTAATGGTCTTTTTCGTTCCTGGGCAAGAGCTCCCAGGTGCAGCACCAATGGTGAGATTTTGTGTAAGCGACCACTAAGGCAGGTGTATTCCGCCTTCGGCGATGTCCAAACACACCCATGTGCATACGGCTTTTAAAAAAATGCCATCCTTTTCTACTAGCTGACACGCAAAGGCCTACTCTTCCGAAAGGCATATCGAGTTTTAACGTGTGTGCAAGGTGTTCTGCTTGGGTTCGTACAGGGACCTCGGTTTATAGTCTCATCCGAAGGACTTTAGGGGGATTGGAGTTGGTACTGATAATTCCAGGAGAAAAAAATTCCTTCAAACAGGTGCCTTGATGGGGCTCAAACCCGGGCCTTCCGACCACGAACACTCTTAACCACTTGGTAATGCCGACCCTAAAAATTGTTTTAAGTGATAATTTTTTTAGGGGTACAAATCCAAAGTTTGTAAGATCTCAAAAGCACAGAAAATGCATGCTGGCTAGTCGCAAACATAGCTAAAAACAATCAGTAAGTAAACATAGAGTAGCTCAAGGTGTGTGTGTGTGTGAATGCACACGTGTGTGTGTGTGTGTGTGTGTGTGTGTGTGTGTGTGTGTGTGCGTGCGCGCGCGCGCGGGCGAGCGAGCGAGCGAGCGCATCCACCGGTACTTGCGTGATTTTGTGCATGAGTGTTCTTTGGCGGATGAAAAAAGAATGAAGGTGTGGAAAATGGTTGCCTGAGTCTGTGACACCGATTTGCCTTACATTATGTTTACTTACAGATCGAGAGAGAGAGAGAGACACACACACACACATATAAGCACACACATATACACACACAGATGACGAAAACGAGGGGGGAGGGGAGGAGGGTAGTGGAAGTGGTAGTGACTAGGAAAGACCTCCACACGAGTGTGGCGCACCTTGGTGTGGGCGTCTTTGGAATGAAAATGTCCCCTGAAAGATGTGAGTGTGGTGTGAACAAATGGAATGATCCCCTGAAAGATGTGTGTGTTGTGAACAAATGGAATGATCCCCTGAAAGATGTGTGCTGTGAACAAATGGAATGATCCCCTGAAAGATGTGTGTGTTGTGAACAAATGGAATGATCCCCTGAAAGATGTGTGTGTTGTGAACAAATGGAATGATCCCCTGAAAGATATGTGTGTGTGTGTTGTGAACAAATGGAATGATCCCCTGAAAGATGTGTGTGTAGTGAACAAATGGAATGATCCCCTGAAAGATGTGTGTGTTGTGAACAAATGGAATGATCCCCTGAAAGATGTGTGTGTTGTGAAAAAATGGAATGATCCCCTGAAAGATGTGTGTGTTGTGAACAAATGGAATGATCCCCTGAAAGATGTGTGTTGTGAACAAATGGAATGATCCCCTGAAAGATGTGTGTGTGTTTGTTGTGAACAAATGGAATGATCCCCTGAAAGATGTGTGAGTGTGTTGTGAACAAATGGAATGATCCCCTGAAAGATGTGTGAGTGTGTTGTGAACAAATGGAATGATCCCCTGAAAGATGTGTGAGTGTGTTGTGAACAAATGGAATGATCCCCTGAAAGATGTGTGTTGTGAACAAATGGAATGATCCCCTGCAAGATGTGTGTGTTGTGAACAAATGGAATGATCCCCTGAAAGATGTGTTTGTTGTGAACAAATGGAATGATCCCCTGAAAGATGTGTGAGTGTGTTGTGAACAAATGGAATGATCCCCTGAAAGATGTGTGTTGTGAACAAATGGAATGATCCCCTGAAAGATGTGTGAGTGTGTTGTGAACAAATGGAATGATCCCCTGAAAGATGTGTGTTGTGAACAAATGGAATGATCCCCTGAAAGATGTGTGTGTGTGTTGTGAACAAATGGAATGATCCCCTGAAAGATGTGTGAGTGTGTTGTGAACAAATGGAATGATCCCCTGAAAGATTGTGTGCGTGTGTTGTGAACAAATGGAATGATCCCCTGAAAGATGTGTGAGTGTGTTGTGAACAAATGGAATGATCCCCTGAAAGATGTGTGAGTGTGTTGTGAACAAATGGAATGATCACTTGAAAGATGTGTGACTGTGTGGCCCTTGATGTGTTGAATGCAGTAATTTCTGAACAACTCTCTTTCTCAAAAGCTTTAGGATTTCTGCATTGTCTGTGGTCTTTGGGTAGAATTCTGAGATTCATCACAGCTCTAAGTTTTCCCCCTTCACTTTCAGCTGCTATTCATCCCATTCCATCCCATCCCAGCTAGTGCTGATTATAGCAGGAATTGACCACACTTGGTAAAAGGAAGAAGGGGGGCAGGCTGATTTTAGCACTGGACCATTGACTGGATTTGCACGCTTGTTGAGATTTTTACTGATGTGACTGTTTCGAATCCTGTGATTAAGTGCTAGGTCTCCAGGTATGATGTTTGAATATGATGCTAATGTGTTGGGTTTTTTGGTTCGGTTTTTCTGTCATCCATGCACACAACAGCCTGTTGTTTGAAAAATTGAATAGGATTTACTTTTGTGCAAGATTTTTCTTTCATGTGTTCACACAAGAAATCAACCTTTGCTGAAGGATTTGAAGAAAAGAAGTCTGCACTATGTGGACTCCTACAAGACAAGGTCTTTCCCGACCTTAAAAACTGGAGTGAGAATCAAACCTGTGACTTTCAGATCAAGGGTCATATCTTCTACCCATTCGGCCACTTAAGCATCCTGTTTGTCTCCAGCAGGCTTACATAAGGAGAATATGTTATTGTTGGGCATTCTTCAGTTTAACACCTGTGAGGTCACCTAGAACATGCACGCTGGATGCACCTTCGGATGAGACTGTAAACCGAGGCCCCATGTGCGAATGCATACAGAACATCTTGCGCACACGTTACATCCTGTTTGGCTTTTCGGAAGAGTAGGCCATTGTGTGCCGGTGGAAACAAATGACAAAATTTACAAAATTGCATACACACGGGGACTGGATGTAAAAAAGCACATGAGTGCTTATTCCATTATCCTCAATATAAAAGAATAAACAAATAAACAAACACATAAAAAACAAACATACACATACACATAAACACACATGCGCGCGCGCACACCCCACTTTTGTCTCTTCACATATACCAAAGTCCTTAAGTGTCTGTTGTTGTTGTTTCCAGGATCTTATTACCGTGAAACGCTCAGCCCAGTTACCGGAGAAGGACGCGCTCACAGTCATCAAGAAGGACACCACATGCATCGAGAAAGATAACGACAATCATCGAGGAAGATAACGACAATCATCGAAGAAAATATCTACAATCATCGAAGAAAATATCTACAATCATCGAGGAAGATAACGCCAATCATCGAGGAAGATAACGCCAATCATCGAGGAAGATAATGACAACAATCAAAGAAAATATCTACAATCATCGAGGAAGATAAAGCCAATCATCGAGGAAGATAATGTTAATCATCAAAGAAAATATCTACAATCATCGAGGAAGATAACGACAATCATCAAAGAAAAATATCTACAATCATCGAGGAAGATAATGACAATCATCAAAGAAAATATCTACAATCATCAAGGAAGATAACGACAATCATCAAAGAAAACATCTATAGTCATCGAGGAAGATAACGACAATCATCAAAGAAAAATATCTACAATCATCGAGAAAGATAACGACAATCATCAGAGAAAAATATCTATAGTCATCGAGGAAGATAACGACAATACTAGAGGAAGATAACGACAATACTAGAGGAAGAAAACGACAATCATCAAAGAAAAATATCTACAATCATCGAGGAAGATAACGACAATCATCAGAGAAAAATATCTACAATCATCGAGGAAGAAAACGACAATCATCAGAGAAAAATATCTACAATCATCGAGGAAGGTAACGACAATCATCAAAGAAAACATCTATAGTCATCGAGGAAGATAACGACAATACTAGAGGAAGATAACGACACTCATCAAAGAAAAATATCTACAATCATCGAGGAAGATAACAATCATCAAAGAAAACATCTATAGTCATCAAGGAAGATAACTACAGTCATCTACGAAGATAACAATCAACAAAGAAAATATCGACCATCATCAAAGAAAATGTCTACAATCATCGAGGAAGATATCTACAATCATCGACAATCATCTAGGAAGATTACTACAATCATCAAAGAAAATAGCTACAATTATCGACGTGGACATCTACAATCATCGAGGACATTACATTCATCAAAGGTAACATCTACATGTGATTTTGTGGAGCAGCTAAACAAGACTGTGTGAAATATGAGGAAAAATCAGTGACGTAAAAATGCTGTACACAAGCAAAGGAACAGTTCACAGAAAGAAGAATAAGAATTTCACTGCTCCACTGATGAACATTTCCACCTGCATTTATTTTACAAGACACAAGTTGGTTTACATAAAGTGCATCCCTCATTGACTATGTCCCTGAAAAAAGATCACACATAATTGCATGTAACACTGCAACACACACTAGAACAATGATAAACCCAGACATCACAATCGTCATCCCATAACTAGACAGCACACATCAGCATACACTAGAGCACCAACAAACCCAGACAAGTGTAATCAGTTGTCATCATTCTGAGACAGCATGCAACAATCCACACTGGGGCAGTTGTTGCTCTGGACATAAGGCACGAATGAGAGCATTTTCTGTTACTTGTTTTTGCCTATGAAGAGAGATGTGTAAAGCAACCACAAGTGATTGAAAAAAGAAAAGATGAAATGGTTTCTCAAAAAAAATAAATGAATCAAAAGAAAAACTGCCCAAAAAAGTTTGAAAGAAAAGAAAAAATGGTGCTTACAACCTGCGTAGTGAGAGTTTGACAAGAGTTTGTTCAATTGATTTTGTTTATGTTGAGAGAGTTGATGTTTAAGTAACTGTTTATTATCAGGGGACTGTAAGTAAGTGTTTATCACATGACTGTAAGTAGGACCTAAAATGATGTGTGCTGTTGGCAGATTGATTCTCTGGCCACCACTCACACATCGCTGCAAGCTTTTACAGCAACATATCCCATGCTGCTGGCAGCAAATCTCTGCAAGGATCTATCTGTCAATGGCTGTCATAGCAGAGTAATTCAACAGAAACACTATGTGCTCCTGATGCATTGCTTACTGAAACAGAGGAGCGGTTTGATATTTTTTGTTTGTTTGCATGACTTCAGTTATGTGTGATACACATTTTGTTGGGAAGAGGGCAAGGTGGCAGAAGTGTAGTACCTTTAACATTTTTTCTTTTGTTCCTCAGCTTGAGCTCCGACATTCATCATTAGTAAGATTTTGCCTATGAGACCTCTTGCCCACCATTAAGGTAGCCGCATTCCGACTCTCGGGGATGTGTAGCAAATTATCTTTACTGGAAATGCGCTTTTGATTTTTTTTAATGGTAGAAAAGAGAACAATTTGTGAATCTTTCCTATGAGGTTTAAAAAAATCAATCCGGCCTTGAAAACATTGGGAATGAATTTCGTGAGGATGGAGGTTTTTGTTGCTTTGCTTTTTTGTGAAATGATTTAGGTGAAATGTTCGTTAGAAAATGCTGTTCTTACATGCCTCAGTAACTCTTGTAAGATTTGCATTATAAACAATGTCCATACCGTGGTCTTTTTTTTTCAAAAACCAGTCTTGATTTTGTTTTTGTTAGGTGAACCGGATCTATTGATAGGTTTAAACATTCTTTACAATCTTCGGAAGACTGGCAATACTTTATGATGCTTTTTAAAAAGTTTGTTTTAATTTTTTTTTTTAATCAGATGACTGATAGGAACAACTTCCATGGGTTTTTAAGTTGAAAATGCACTTACATGAATGAAGGTGCATGTGCTATATGATATGCAGAGAGAGAGGGAGAGTACCAAATTGTTTTTCATGTACGCATAATTAGTTTCACATAACCTCCACTTAATTATCCCTATTTTACCATGGTGTAAAGAAAGTAAACACCTTAAATTAATTTACTTTTTTGTTGAAAATTTGGAATTTCCCCCATACTTTTCAAAGCATGGTAGTTGCCTAATTTTCAGGAAGGGGTGTGTGTGTGTGGTGTGTTTGTGGGTTGTGTGTGTGTGTGTGTGTGTTGTGTGTGTGTATGTGTGGGGTGTTGTGTGTGCGTGGTGTGTGCGTTTGGGGTGTGTTGTGTGTGTGTGTGTAAAAAAGTTGTGGTGGGGAGAAGACATCAGGTTTTGTAAGGGAGGTAATTCCATCTCCTTTTGTCCTCGGTTCTTCTGTGCATTTAGCAGTAGTCTGTATTGGTGGAAAATCTGGGTACTGGTCTTCCATTGACTGGAAAAACCATTGCAGACTTTACACCAACACATAATAATATCATAAGAAAAGTTGTAGAAAAGATCAGTGCTGTGTATTTTGATGTGGTGATATGTGTGTGGGAGGTAGTGGTGGAATAGATGAATGTTTAAGATATTTTTTTGTGGTGTATGTGAGAGAGAGGGGAGAGTGTGTGTGAGTGAGTGTGTGTGACTGGGAGGGGGACGTGGCAAGGGAAGTAATCTATGTGTGTAGGCTCTTGTATAGAATAGTGTGTGGTTGCGTATTTGTTTATACGTTTATTATGTTTATAATCTATAATCAGTTTTTGTTTTCTGATTTAATTGTGTGTGCATGTAGTATACTGTGTCATGCAAGATATTTCGAATTTTTGCTTTTTCTACTCTTTTTCTTCATGGAATGAATTGTAGAGTAACTGAAGTGATCAGAATTAACTGATCACTGCTGTACAGTTTTAAGTAAAGTGATGGGGGATGTGAGTGGGTACACGAATTTGTTGAATTATTGTCTCCTTTTTTCAGTCAGAAAAATGACAGATCAGACTGTAAACGATTACTGCTGTACAGTTTTCAGTATATTGGTGGATACTTTAGTGGTTGAGAGTGAGTACGAGAGAGTTTGATGAAATATTTGTACTGGTGGCAGCTCTTATGAAGTATTGATGTGACAGATTTATGCTGTATACTTTTAAATCTGTGCGTGCGTGCGTGCGTGCGTGTGTGTGAGTGTGTGTGTGTGTGTGTATGTGTGTGTATGTGTGTGTGTGTGTGTGTAATCTCCATATTGATGTGATTGCTGTACATAAGATTTACTCACAAGTACTGTAAATAAGTGTATCATATGTCTGAAGTTTGTGTGAACGGGTTTTATTGGGTTGAGATTTTTACATATGATTAAGTAAATTGAAAACGCGTACATTTCATATTTGACATGTTTTTAAATATAATGTTAAAATAAGTTTTTGTACGGTATTCATGCTTTCACATTTAACATATTTCTCTTCACATGATAAAATATGTCTTATAAAGCTCTCTCTCTCAATTCATGTTCCTGATTAAACAAAAAGAGAAGGAAAGTGTTCAGGAATGTCTATTATTATTATCATTATGAATGCTATTTTTATTGTTATCATTGAAGTCAAATCAATGCTGTAGCCTTAATATGACTGATAATGTCATGGTAGATTTGACTGCAATACAAATGTCAGAGCAGCATGCATTTTTAGGTATGATTTTGTGTGTACATGCTTCTTCAAGACAGAAAGCTTCTGTCTCAGTGATACTGCTGCTTCAGTGTGTGTCAGTTCTCTTTAGTTTAAATCCTGCTATTGGGTACATTCCCTTCTTTGATAATTTTTCCATTTTGCATTTTGAATGAGATTTTATGTAGGTGATAGGTGATGTGTCCAAAACTGAAATACAGAGAAGGAAAAATAATGCAAAGAAAAAAACGGGGAAAAGAAAAGGCGGTTGGAGGCTCCACACATAGAAAGAAGAAGAAAAAAGAAAAGAAAAAAAACAGGGAAAAGAAAAGGTGGTTGGAGGCCCCAAAAAATAAAAAGAAGAAAAAAAGGGAACAAAAACAAAGAAAAAAAACGGGGAAAAGAAAAGGTGGTTGGAGGCCCCACAAATAAAAAGAAGAAAAAAAGATTAAAAAAAAAGAAAGAAAACGGGGAAAAGAAAAGGTGGTTGGAGGCCCCACAAATAAAAAGAAGAAAAAAGAAAAAACGGGGAAAAGAAAAGGTTGTTGGGGGCCCCACAAATAAAAAAGAAGAAAAAAACAAAGGAAAAAAACGGGGAAAAGAAAAGGTGGTTGGAGGCCCCACACATAAAAAAAATGAAAAGAAAAGAAAGAAGAAAATGTAGGGGAGAATGGGTTTGAGGCCCCACAAAAACAAGGTTTTCTAAGTTTGTGTTTCTATTGCCATTATGCATTTTGTATAGAGTCTAACATCAACAAGACCTTTACCACGTATTTATCGATTTTAAGAAGGCAATTTGATAGGGTTGTGTGGCCTTATGCAGCTTTGTGGGCAACATGACTTTGTATCTGATCAATGCAAACCTGTCAGAGTCATCAAACAGCTTACAGCGAGGCCACGCATGCTGTGTACTTCTACAAAAACATTGGGAGAATGGTTTCGAACAACAGTTGAGTGTATGGCAGGCGCTGTCTACTCTCACACACTCTTTTCAACATCTTCTGAGAGAATCATGGCTGATGCACTGGAACATCATGAAGGATCAGTCAGCATTGGTGGCTAGAACGATCACCATCCTCCGCTTCGGCAGATGTGCATTGATGGAATTAGAAGGATCAGAAAAAGAGCTTGCCAGCAACATTAAACTTGAATAGGCCTCTAAAACTACGGCAGGAAATCTGTGCAGAGAAGACAAACTGTATGACTAATAACACCAACGGCATTTGGCACTGATATCAGGGTTAATGACCAGAAGCTGGAAACATTTCAAAGCTTCAAGAATACCAGGGGATCCATTTGTATCAGGACCAGGGATCCAAGCCTAGAAGTGTATGGCAGGACTGCCACAGACTATAAGCTTTGTCAAAACTACACACCATCTGGAGTGTTAAAAATATTCTCACTTATCGCCTAGATCAAGATCTAATACGCTCCATTTGTAATATCCATTTGCTGTATGCCTGTGAATCATGGACCCTGACTGCAGATTTGGAGAGAAAGTACTGGCGGTGGAGATGAGATGCTTTTCGGAGACTCCTTGGCCATCTCCTTCAAAGACCACATAGCAACGAAAGCGGCAGAACAGAATCAGCAAAACCCATTGGACCCTATGAGAACTTTTTAACGATCGTGAAAAGCGTAAACTTAATGGTATGGGCATGTCAAAGATCCAAAGACGTGCAAAGCAGTTTTTCATGGCCATGTCAAGGTGAAGAATGAAGTGGCAGGACAAGGAAGAGCTGGGTGGATAACATCAGCGAAATGGACCAGGCCTAGAACTCAACAATACCCTGAGAAAGGCAGACCCCACGTGAGAGGATGGAGGGGAACTGGTTGTTGAGTCTTTGAGGGTGCCCCCACGGTCGTCAGACTACGGGACAGATAGATAGATATAGAGTCTAATATTCATGTCTGAAATCAAGATTTCTTAATTTTTTCCATTGTAAAAAATCACGGTAAGATGGCAGTATAGTTTGTGTTTCTGGCTAATAATCTGTGCATTAAATTTGACATCTGCTGGAACATGTAGTTCTCTATTGCTGCAAGGACATCTTCGTCGCTGCTGGGTAATACTTCATTGTTGAAGGGACTTCAGTCATCGCCGCAGACTTGTTATATTGGCGGCAAGGACTTCTTCATCACTAAACAAACTTTTTATTCTCTGCAAGGACGTTTTTTGTCCGGATTAGGGGGACTACTTCGTCACTGCTAAGGACTTCTTTCTTTGGTGCATATGTCTTATCCTTTGGTGCAAGATCTTATTCATCGATTCTTGGACTTGTTCCAGTTGTGCAAGGTCTTATTCACCACTTTCAAAGACTTCTTATCTGGTTCATGGGACTTCTTCATCGCTTCAAGGACTTATCATCGATTCAAGGGACTTCTTATTGCTTCAAGGACTTTTTCATTGGTCAAGGTGTAAGGTATTCTTCATTGGTGCAAGGATTTTCATTGGTTGCAAAGACTTCTCCATAGCTTGAAGGACTTCTTCATTGCTTCAAGGACTTCTTCATTAGTGCAAAGACTTCTTCGTTGCCAGGATGTCTTCACTGCAAAGACATTTCATTGCCAGGATGTCTTCTCTGCAAAGACTTGTTCATTGCCAGGATGTCTTCACTGCAAAGACTTTCTTCATTGCAAGGATGTCTTCATGCAAGGATTTGTTTAATTGCCAGGGAGTGTTCACTGCACTGACTTCTTTCATTGCCGCATGCCTTCTAAGCACTGCAAGGACATCTTCTGGACTCCTTGTTCACTAAAGATCTGTGCTGTGCTGTCCGCCTGAAGGGAGCGGCTTCTGTTGAGTGCAGCTTCTGCTGTCATTCTCTATCAGTTCTGCGGTCATTCTCTACAGCTTCTGCTGTCTTTACACTCTGCTTCTGCTCTGCATTCACTAAGCCTTCACTGCTGTTTGGTTAAATCACACACCCATCCAAAAAAACCTTCAGTGCAAGCCTAGAAAAAAAGCTATACAAACTTTCTGCATCAACTCGGGTTAAAGACCCTTCAGCGTTACGCGGTCTCACTGTTGAACGGAAAAAATAAAACCTTTACAGCAACTTGAGGATCTACAAAGTACTGCTGCCATTATTGCAGAGACTGAACTGCTCCAATATCAAAACTGGTCTTCTATTGACTGAAAAAAACATTGCAGATTTTGCACCAACACATAATAATATCATAAGAAAAGTTGTAGAAAAGATCAGCGCTGTGTATTTTGATCTGGTGATATGTGTGTGGGAGGTAGTGGTGGAATAAATGAATGTTTTATGTTCTTGTGTGTAGGGGGACGTTGAAAGGGAAGTAATCTATGTAAATATGTCGTAGGCTTTTGTATAGGAAAGTGTGCGGTTGGTGTTTGTGTATAAGTGTATTATTTTATAATCTATAATCTAGTTTTTGTTTTCTGATTTAATGTTGTTTGTTTTTGTGTGCTTGTTAGTATACTGTGTCTGCAAGATATTTCGATATTTTTTTTCTTTCTACTCTTTTTCATTGGAAATGAATTGGGGGGATAACTGAAGTGATCAGAATTACTGATCATGCTGTACAGTTTTAGTTAAGTGATGGTGGATGTGAATGAGTCACGAATTTGTTGAATTATTGTCTCCTTTTTTCAGTCAGAAAAGTGACAGATGAGACTCTAAACGTTTACTGCTGTACAGTTTTCAGTATATTGGTGGATACTTGTGGGAGTGAGTACAGAGAGTTTGGTATTTGTGCTAGTGGCAGCTCTTATGAAGTATTGATGTGAAAGATTTATGCTGTATACTTTTAAATCTGTGTGTGTGTCTAATCTTCGTATTGATGTGATTGCTGTACATAAGATTTACTCACAGGAAAGGTAAATAAGTGTATCATATGTCTGAAGTTTGTGTGATCGGTTTTTTGGGGGTTTGCAGATTTTTAAATATGTTTTGTAAATGATAGGTATATTTCATATGTGACATGTTTTTAAATATAATGTTGAAATACGTTTTTGTTACATAGGTTTTCATGCTTTTCACATTTTAACATAATTTCTTCTTACATGTTAATATTTGTTCTTTTGTAAGCTCTATCTTCGCAATTCATGTTCCTGATTTGATTAATTAAAGGGAAGGTAAAGACTCAAGAATTTATTATTATAATCATTATTAATGGATTTGTATTGTTCTCATGTAGTCATATCCTGTAACTGTAGCTTAATATGACTAATAATGTCATGGCAGATTTTGATTGCATACAATTGTCAGAGCAGCCTACATTTTAGGTGTGATTCTTGTGTGTACATGCTTCTTCAAGTCAACGTGCTTCTGTTCAGTGACACTGCTGTTCAGTGTTTTTGAAGTGTGTCAGTTCTCTTTGTTAAATTCTGCTGTTGGGTACTTACCCTTATTTGACTTTTTTTATATTTTGCATTTCGAATGACAGTTTATGTAGGTGATGGTGATGTGTCGAACTGAGACACAGAGAGGAAATAATGCAAAGAAAAAAATCCGGGGAAAATGAAAAGGTGGTTGGAGGCCCACGCTTACATAAAAAGAAGGAAAAAAAAAAAAAACAAGAAAAAAAAAACGGGGGAAAGAAGGTGGTTGGAGGACCCAAACAAAAAAGATAAAAGAAAAAGAAAAAAAGAAGAAACAACGGGGATAAGAAAAGGTTGTGGAGGAGCCCACAATAAAAAGAAGAAAAAAAAAGAGAAAAAATGGGGAAATAGAATGGGTGGTTGGGAGTGCCCCAACATAAAAAATAAGAAATGATATAATGGGAAAAGAAAGGTGGTTGCGGAAACACACAAATATAAAAGAAGGAAAAAAAGAAATAAAAAAAAGAAACGGGAAGAAAGGTGGTGAGGCCCCACCATAAATGATGAGAAAAAAAGAAGAAAAAAAGAAAATGTTGGGGGAAAATAGGAGGTATGAGCCTCACAAAAACAAGTTTTCTAAGTGTGTGTTTCTATTGCTTTTATGCTTTTTGTTATAGAGTCTAATTCATGTCTGAAATCTAGATTTGTTAATATTTTCATTGTAAAAAATCACGGTCAGATGGCTGTGTAGTTTGTTTTTTGCTATTAATCTTGTGCATTAAATTTGACATCTGCTGGAAACATGTAGTTCTCTGTTGCATGCATGGACCTTCTTTGTCGTGCGGGGACAACTTCTTTGTTGCAAGGACTTCTTCATTGCTGCAGGACGTGTTAACTATTGCAAGGGACTTCTTCATCACTGAAAAAACTTTTTTGGTCACGAAAAGGAATACTAAGTCACTGCAAGGACTTCGTCATTGGTGCAAGGACGTCTTCATTGGTGCAAGGACTTCTTCATCGCTTCAAGGATTTCCTCATTTGTGCAAGGACTTGTTCATTGCCAGGATGTGTTCACTGCAAAGACTTGTTCATTGACAGGATGTGTTCACTGCAAAGAATTGTTCATTGCCAGATGTCTTCACTGCAAAGTTCTTGTTCATTGCATCTGGATGTGTTCTCTGGAAAGACTTGGTCATTGCGAGGATTTGTGTTCACTGCAAAGACTTTTGTTCATTGCCACTATGTTTCTCGGCAAAGACTTGTTCATTAGGATGTTTCTCTGCAAAGACTTGTCTCATGCCAGATGTCTTCACTGCACCAGGATTGTCATTGCCAGGATGTCTTCACTGCAAAGGCCTTGTTCATTGCCAGGATGTCTCCCTACAAAGGCTTGTTCATTTACCTGGATGTCTTCTCTGTCAGATTGTTCATTGCCAGGATGTCTTCACTGCATAAGGGACTTGGTCATTGCCGGATGTCTTACTGCAAAAGACTTGTTCTTTGCCAGGATGTCTTCTCTACAAATACTTGTATATTGCCAGAGATGGTCTTCTCCTTCTCTGCACAGACTTGTTCATTGCCAGGTGTCTTCTCTGCAAAGACTTGTACATTGCCGGTGTCTTCACTGCAATGACTGTTCATTGCAAGGTATGTCTTTCACTGCAAATGACTTGTTCATGCCAGGATCGTCTTCACTGCAACGATTGTTCATTGCAGGATGTAACTCGCCACAGACTTGTTCATTGCCAGGATGTCTTCACTGCAAAGGACTTGTTCATTGCCAGGATGTCTTCACGGCAAGATTGTTCATTGCCAGGATGTGTTCACTGCAAAAGACTTTTCTTTGCCAGGAATGTCTTCTCTGCAAGAATTTGTTCCATCGCAGGATGTCTTCTCTGCACAGACTTGTTTCTTTGCAGTTGTCTTTCACTGCAATAGACTTGTTCATTGCGGATGTCATCATTGCAAAGACTTGTTCATATCAGGATGTCTTCTTGCAAAGACTTGTTCTTTGCCAGGTTGTTTCCTCTCTGCTCAGACTTGTCATTGCCAGGATGTCTTCCACTGCAAAGGACTTGTTCATGGCCAGGATGTCTTCACTGCAAGATCTGTTCATTGATGGATCGTCTTCACTGCAAAGACTTGTTCATTTGCTGGATGTTTTCTCTGCATGACTTGTTCTTTGCCAGGATGTCTTCACTGCAAAGGACTTGTCCATTGCCTAGGAGGTCTTCGCTGAAAAGACTTGTTCATTGCCAGGATGTCTTCTCTGCATAAGACTTGTTCATTGCAGGATGTCTTCTCTGCATAGACTTGTCATTACCAGGTTGTCTTCACTGCAAAGACTTGTTCATTGCCAGGATGTCTTCTCTGCAAAGACTTGTTCATTGCCAGGATGTCTTCTCTGCACAGACTTGTTCATTGCCAGAATGTCTTCACTGCAAAGACTTGTTCATTGCTAGGATGTCTTCACTACAAGGACTTGTTCATTACCAGGATGTCTTCACTACAAAGACTTGTTCATTGCCAGGAAGTGTTCACTGCACAGACTTGTTCATTGCCGCAAGCCTCTCAACACTGCAAGGACATCATCAGGACATCCTTGATCACTAAAGATCTGTGCTGTGCTGTCCCGGCCTGGAGTGAGGGGGCTTCTGTACAGTGCAGCTTCTGCTGTCATTCACTACAGCTTTTGCTGTCATTCACTACAGCTTCTGCTGTCCTTCACTACAGCTTCTGCTGTCCTTCACTACAGCTTCTGCTGTCATTCACTACAGCTTCTGCTGTCATTCACTACAGCTTCTGCTGTCATTCACTACAGCTTCTGCTGTCCTTCACTACAGCTTCTGCTGTCATTCACTACAGCTTCTGCTGTCATTCACTACAGCTTCTGCTGTCCTTCACTACAGCTTCTGCTGTCCTTCACTACAGCTTCTGCTGTCATTCACTACAGCTTCTGCTGTCATTCACTACAGCTTCTGCTGTCATTCACTACAGCTTCACTGCTGTTTGGTAAAAATCACACACCCCTCCAAAAAACCCTTCAGAGCAGCCCTAAGAAAAAGCCCCATACCCCTGAACACCTTCACACCCACTAACCTGAAGACTCCTGTCACCTGATGACCTGCCTATCCAGGCTGAAGACAGGCCAGATCCGCAAACAATTCCCAGATGTGCATGACACTGCACATCTGCTGCAGCCCTGCTCACTACACCAGAAGCTCCAAAAAAAGGATGTGAACTGACCCCACCCCAGTGGCCAGCAACTTATAAAAGCATACAGTGCATGCTGTCTTCATTGCATAGACTAAGCTGCCCATTATTGAACCCCCGAACCCCCCCCCCCCCCCCCCCCCACAAAATACACCAAAAAAGCCAAAAAGCCCTACAACTGGGACTTGCAGCGTTGGTCACCGTTTAATGCCAAAAAGATAACCACACACATAAAACAGCTAAACAAACCTTCTGCATCAACTCGGAAAGACCTGCAGCGTTACGCGGTCTCACTGTTGAACGGAAAAAATAAAACCTTTACAGCAACTTGAGGATCTACAAAGCACTGCTGCCATTATTGCAGAGACTGAACTGCCCCAATAACAAATGCCAAACAAAAGCAAAACAGAAACCATCGATGACAACTTGAGGATTTTGCTGCCCACTATCAACTGCAAAAAAACCCAAAACAACACAAAACTCTAGAGCAACCTACAGTATTGCCCACCTCGAATACTAAAAATAGTCAAAGGAAAAACACTCTACAGTAGCTTGGAGGACATGCAGCATTGCCCTCTGTTGAACGAAAAAAAGACCCCCCATTTTTTTAAAACCTCTGTGGCAACTTGAGGACCTGAAGGGAACTGCCGCCATCATTGCAGAGACTAAACTAACCGCTGTCCATGGCAAAGCAAAAGAAAAGAAAAGCTTTACGGCAGCTTGGAGGACCTGTAGCATTCTGCTCCATCATTGCAGAGACCCAGCTGTTCATCTGAAGAACGCTATAAACAAAACAAAACATAGAAGGACCGCAGCAGCAGCCAAAGTTCATGCGGACAAGCTTCTTGCAGCTGTGGTGTCATTGTCACTGCTGTAGAGCCATGCCATTTCAGCCATTGTCCGATGTGAGTATGATAAAATATTAATTTTGTGGACAGTTAGCATCGTGTCTGATTATATCTAGTATTTGTGTGTGTGCTTGTTTTTCGTTCCTTGGCTAGAGCTTCAAGATTCACCAATGGTGAGATTTATGCGTATGCAACGGTTTTCCACCCACCACCACCACCGTTTAGTTAGCCACATTCCGACTTCGGGAATGGTGTTTAAGCTCAACACCTGTGTGCATGCTGGGGGGTTTTCCTGTCATCTGCTCCTACTGGCACACAATGACCTACTCTTTTCTAAAGTCGGTACGGATTTTTTAACGTATGTGCGATATGTTTTGCGTGTGTTTCTTCCAAGCTTTTTTTGGGGGGGGGGGGGGGGGGGGGGGGTTGGGGTGCATCTTTTTCCTCGGCAAGAGCTCCGAAGTTCGCCAATGGTGCGTTTTTGCGTGTACGACCGTTTCTCTCTCTACCCCCCCACCCCCCCCCCCCCCCCCCCCCGCTCCACCATGGAGGTAGCTGCAATCTAACTTCGGGGATGTATGTCAGGTATGTTCGCGTTTCCGTACCCCACCGAACACTGCCATGAACTAGGGGATCTTAAACTGCATACTTGATCTTCTGCGAGATGGCCTGGTGGTTAGAGTGATGCGCATTGCGCTCGTGATCTGCTGACACAAGTTCCAATCTCGTTCAATAGGATTTTTCCTCTGGAGTTAACATCAGTGCAGACTCCACTCTCCCCAAAAGTCCTTCGGATGAGACTATAAACCGAGGTCCTGCGTGCGAACACACCCAGAATATCTTGTGCACACCAGTTCTGCTTTTCGGAAGAGTAGGCCATTGTGTGCCGCTGGGAACGGATGACAAAATTGCATTCACACGGGGATTGGATGTAAAAATGCACGAGTGCTTATTCCATTATCCACGAAATAGAAGAATAAAAATAAGCAATAAATATTCTGCATGTATACATACGCGAAGTGTTGAATGTTACTGAGGATGACTGACTCTTTACTGCTTTCAGGGGCTGTGGGGCTGGAATCAGGTGCCAGTGACCTGACGTGTGTGAGGGCAGCCATCATGACCTGCCTTTCCTGAAATGGAGGCAAGGTATTGCATTTTATTTGTGCTTGCTTTCTCTTTTTGTATGTTGTTTCTTAACTGATACTTTCCAAAGTCCATATTTCTTGCTTTTGTTTTCATCTTTGCTAGTCATTCGATTCGTCAAGTGTTTCTGCCTAGTTTAAAAGAAAAACAACTGTTAAATGAAAGGAAGATTGAGGAGATCTTCGCTACTTCATACTTGTTCATTCTTTACCGCTTTTTTCTCTTTTCCTACTGACTTGATAGTCGTCTGTTCTAGTCCTCATTAATTTTGTACAACCGCGTTCCAATCAATGCATTTTTTAAATGAGATTCCAACCCACGACCTGCGGTAGATCGGTGTGCAAGGTATTACCTACTATATTTTGGCAGCTGGTCGATGTTATCTTTCTTCGTAAATCAAAAATGTACTACTTAGTTCTACGGTTGATTTTTTCTCCTATTCTGAAGTCGGTGCTTTACATCCACAGGTCATACCACATCAGCCGGAACAGTTCCCACCCTGTCCAGCGCCCTCAGTCACTGCATGGGGGAAGTGTCACTACAGCACAGATCCCTGTTTCTGCCTGTACCAGTCACTGCATGGGGGAAGTGTCACTACAGCACAGATCCCTGTTTCTGCTTGTACCAGTCACTGCATGGGGGAAGTGTCACTACAGCACAGATCCCTGTTTCTGTCTGTACCAGTCACTGCATGGGGGAAGTGTCACTACAGCACAGATCCCTGTTTCTGCCTGTACCAGTCACTGCATGGGGGAAGTGTCACTACAGCACAGATCCCTGTTTCTGCCTGTACCAGTCACTGCATGGGGGAAGTGTCACTACAGCACAGATCCCTGTTTCTGCCTGTACCAGTCACTGCATGGGGGAAGTGTCACTACAGCACAGATCCCTGTTTCTGCCTGTACCAGTCACTGCATGGGGTAAGTGTCACTACAGCACAGATCCCTGTTTCTGCCTGTACCAGTCACTGCATGAGGGAAGTGTCACTACAGCACAGATCCCTGTTTCTGCCTGTGCCAGTCACTGCATGGGGGAAGTGTCACTACAGCACAGATCCCTGTTTCTGCTTGTACCAGTCACTGCATGGGGGAAGTGTCACTACAGCACAGATCCCTGTTTCTGTCTGTACCAGTCACTGCATGGGGGAAGTGTCACTACAGCACAGATCCCTGTTTCTGCCTGTACCAGTCACTGCATGGGGGAAGTGTCACTACAGCACAGATCCCTGTTTCTGCCTGTACCAGTCACTGCATGGGGGAAGTGTCACTACAGCACAGATCCCTGTTTCTGCCTGTACCAGTCACTGCATGGGGGAAGTGTCACTACAGCACAGATCCCTGTTTCTGCCTGTACCAGTCACTGCATGGGGGAAGTGTCACTACAGCACAGATCCCTGTCTCTGTCTGCATGAAGAAAAATGGAGACCACAGACATGGTAGAAAAAATCAGGTCGGAAAATTTTTTTTCCCCCTTTAAATACACTGTGTTCCTCATTGCAAGTGAACACACACACGCAAACACACACACACGTACGCACACACACACACTGACTCACGCACACACATACACACACTTGCATATATATCGTCCTTTTTTCTCTCTTCTTTTCTTTACATAGATGGTTTGATGAAAAAAAGCAAATGCACTTCTTATTCAAGTACCATCTAAAAATAAAAGTTTTACTTTGACTTTGACACACAGATCGAGGTCCCATGTGTGAAGCACGCAAAGCATTTTGCGCACACGTTAAAACTCGTACTGCTTTTTTGAAGAGTGGGCCATTGTGGATTAGTAGACACAGATAACAAAATGTACAAAACCGCATACACACGGGAACAGGATGCAAGAAAGCACACGGGTGCTTATTCCACTATCCTCATAATAAAACAAAAGAATGAAATAAAAGAATAAAGTAAAAGAAAACAATTTTTAAAAAGTACACACACACACACACATCTTGAATTATGTAAAGCAAAATTGAAAGCGCTGCTCCCATCCTGCTCCCCGCACTGTTACCTTCATCCCCCTGATAGCTGTATCTTCAAGTATTAGGTCACAGGACAGCTTTTGTAGTCACCTTCAATCTTAAAAATTTACACTTCTTTTTAACTTCTGTGTCGTTATATAGCTACTTTTCAAAGTTTGTAAATACCAAAGTCCTTAGATGTCTTTTGTTGTTGTTGTTTCCAGGATCTTATTACCTGAAACGCCAGCCAACCCAGTTACCCGAGAAGGACGCGCTTTCAGTCATTAAGCAGGACACAACAATCATTTAAGAAGCCATCGACAATTTCCGAGGAAGATAACGACAATCATCGAGGAAGATAACTACAATCATCAAAGAAAATATCTACAATCATCGAGGAAGATATCGACAATCATCAAAGAAACTATCTACAATCATCGAGGAAGATATCGACAATCATCTAGAAAGGTAGCTACAATCATCAAGGAAAATAACGACAATCATCAATGAAAATAACGACAATCATCGAGGAAAATATCTACAATCATCAAGGAAGATGACAATCATCGAGGAACATAATGCCAGTCATTGAGGAACATAATGCCAGTCATCAAGGAAGATAACTACAATCATCAAAGAAAATATCTACAATCATTGAGGAAGAGAACTACAATCAAAGAAAATATCTACAATCATTGAAAGAAGATTTATACAATCACCAAAGACAATATCTACAATCATCGAGGAACATAACTACAATCATCAAGGAACATAATAATAATGTATGGAATTTATATAGTGCTGAATCTTGTAAAGAAACAAATCAAAGCGCTCAGACTTTTTTTTTAAATATCGAGGATAATGGAATAAGCGCTCATGTACTTTTTTTTACACCCAGTCCCCGTGTGTATGCGGTTTTGTAAATTCTGTCATCTGTTCCAACCGGCACACAATCACCTACTCTTACGAAAAGCGGAACAGGGTTTATCGTGTGTGCTTTGTTCTGCATGTGTTCGCACACGGGGCCTCTGTTTATAGTCTCATCCGAAGAACTTTGACATTCAGTTCGATTTTTTGTCAAACTGGGAAGAAAGGGCGAGGCTACAATCATCAAGGAACATGACTACAATCATCGAGAAATATAACTACAATCATTGAAGAAGATATCTACCATCATCAAAGAAAATATCTACAATCATCGAGGAACAAAGCTACAATCATCGAGGAACATAACTACAATTATCAAAGAAAATATCTACAATCATTGTGGAACATAACTACAATCATCAAATAAAATATCTACAATCATCGAGGAAGATAACTACAATCATCGAGAAACATAACTAAAATCATCGAGAAACATAACTACAATCATCGAGGAACATAACTACAATCATCAAAGAAAATATCTACAATCATCGAGGAACATAACTATAACCATCGAGAAAGATAACGACAATAATCGACGAGGACATCTACAATCAACCAGGAGGATAACTACTACCATCAAGGAACATAACTACAATCATCAAGGAAAATATATACCATCATCAAGGAAGATAACGACAATCATCAAAGAAAATATCTGCAGTCATCGCCGAGGATAACTACAATCATCAAAAAATATCTGCAATCAAAGAAAATATAATAATAATAATAATAATAATATATGGAATTTATATAGCGCTGAATCTTGTAAAAAAACAAACAAATCGAAGCGCTTGCACTCAATCATTTACAGGCATGCAACTCTCCTTAAACATAATGAACAACAGATTTCAAAACCATGCGCGCGCACGTATGCACGCACACGCACACACACACACACACACACACACACACACACACACACACACACTCGGAACAATACTTAGAAGGTGAAAGATGCTGTTGAAAATTAGGGACAGATATTTGGGGGGAAAGTCTCAGGTAGGAAATAAGTGTGTTTTGAGGCTGGATTTGAAGGTATCAAGTGAAGGCTTTTGGCGAAGTGAAAGAGGGAGGTCATTCCAGGTGGATGGACCAGAAACAGAGAAGGAGCGACGGCCAAAAGTGGTTTGTTTGAATCTGGGTGTTCGAAAGCACAAAGTATCTGCGGCTGAACGAAGGGAACGGGATGGAGTGTACAGATGAAGACAGTTACAGAGATAAGAGGGTGCAGATTTGTGGAGACATTTGAAACAGAGGGTATTGATTTTATACTCCAGTCTTTGTGAGACAGGCAGCCAGTGAAGAGATCGCAGAAGAGGAGTGATGTGTTCAGATTTTTTCTTTCTTAGGACCAGTCGAGCTGCAGAGTTTTGTATGCGTTGAAGAGAGTGGATAGATGATGCTGGTAGGCCAGCCAAAAGAGAATTACAGTAGTCTAAACGTGAAAGAATGAGAGATGTGACAAGCTTGGAAGTTGCATCAGTGGACAGATACTTGCGAATCGCGCTTATGCGCTTATGCGCCGTAATTGATAGTAGCAAGACTGGCAGGTCTGGGTGATGAATTTGTTCATAGAGAGTGTGTTGTCAAGAACTACTCCTAAATAATCTATAATATATCTATATCTATAATCATCGACTAGGACATCTACAATTATCCAGGAAGATAACGACAATCATCACAGAAAATATCTACAATCATCGACGAGGACATCTACAATCATTGAGGACGATAACTACAATCATCGAGGAAGATACTACAATCAGTGAAGAAAATATCTACAATCATAGATGAGGACATCTACAATCATCGAGGAAGATAACTACAATCATCAAAGAAAACATTTACAATCATTGAAGAAAATATCTACAATCGTCAAGGATCAAAGCTACAATCGTCAAGGAAGATAACTACAATCATCAATGAAAACATCTACAAACATCGCGGAAGATAACTACAATCATCGAGGAACATAACTACAATCATCGCGGAACATAACTACAACCATCGAGAAAGATAACGACAATTATCGACGAGGACAACTACAATCTACCAGGAGGATAACTACTATCATCAAGGAAGATAACGACAATCATCAAAGAAAATATCTGCATTCATCAAAGAAAATATCTGCAATCATCGACGAGGATAACTACAATCACCCAGGAAGATAATGACAATCATCACAGAAAATATCTACAATCATCAAGGAAGAAAAGGACAATCATCAAAGAAAATACCTACAATCATCAAGGAAGAAAAGGACAATCATCAAAGAAAATATCTACAATCAACGACGATGACATCTACAATCATCGAGGAAGATAGCTACAATCATCAAAGAAAATATCTACAATCATTGACGTGGACATCGACAATCATCCAGGAAGATAACTACAATAATGAAAGAAAATATCTACAATCATTGACGAGGACATCTACAATCAACGAGGTCATGACACATCATCTACATGTGGTTTTGTGTAGAAGCCAAACAAGACTGAGAAAAACGTGTAAAATATGGGGGTAAACAGTGACATGAAAATACTGTCCACACGCAAAGGTACAGTTCACCGAAAGAAGAATAAAAATTTCACTGCTCCACTGAGGAACGACAATTTTCACATGCATTTATTTTGCAAGAAGTAAGCTGGTTTACGTAAAGAGCATCCCTCATTGAGAATTTCTCTGAAAAACGATCACAGGTAATTGTATGTAACACTGCAACACACTTTAGATCAATAATAAACCCAGACATCACAATCATCATCCCACAACTAGACTGCGCGCATCAGCATACACTAAAGCACCAACAAACCCAGACAAGTGTAATCAGTTGTCATAATTCTGAGACAGCATGCAACAATCCACACTGGGGCAGTTATTGCTCCAGACCTAAGGCACAAATGAGGGAGAGCATTTTCTGCTGCTTGTTTTCGCCTATGAAGAGATGTGTGTAAAGCACCAATTCTTTTTTTTTAATTAAATGGTTTTTTTTTTAAAAGAAAAGAAGAAAATCAAATGGAAAGAAAAACATGCCATAAAAGAACAAATGCTTTACAAAAAGGGAAAAAAAACCCAAAAGATGGTGCTTTGCAAACTGCATTTTGAGAGTTTGTCATGTGTTTGTTAAAACTGATTTTGTTTATGTTGATAGAGTTAATGTTTAAGTAACTGTTTATCTTGTGAGAGTTGATGTTTAAGTAACTGTTTATGTTGATAGAGTCATTATTTATGTTGATAGAGTTGATGTTTAAAAAAACTGTTTATTTATCAGATGACTAGGACTTGCCCACAATTAAGGTAGCCGCATTCCGACTTTCGGGGATGTGTAGCAAATCGTTTTTACTGGAAATGCGCTTTTGATTTTTAATAGTAGAACAAGGAACAATTTGTGATTCTTTCATATGAGGTGGGGGGTTTTATCAATCAGGCGTTGAAAAAAATTAGAAGTGAATTTTATATTTTGCTTTGCTTTTTTTCAATGATTTAGGTGAAATGATTCGTTAAAAATGCTGTTCTGACATGCCTCACTAATGCTTGTAAGATTTGCATTATAAACAATGTCAATACCTTGTGCTTTGTTTTCAAAAACCAGTTCTGATTTTTATAAGTGAATCAGATTTAGTGATGGGTTGAAAAAATGTTCTTTACATGTCTTGGAGGACTGGCAATAATTTGTAATGCCTTTTTTAATAGTTTGTTTTAATGTAGTCTTATAATCAGATGGCTGATATGGACAACTTTCATGGGTTTTAAGTGGAAAATGCACTTACATGAATGAAGGTGCATGTGCTATATATGATATGCACACAGAGAGAGAGAGAGTACTAACAGATTGCTCCTGTCTCAGTGATACTGCTTCAGTGTGTGTCAGTTCTCTTTATTTTAAATTCTGCTATTGGGTACATTCCCTTATTTGATAATTTTTGCATTTTGCATTTTGAATGAGGGTTTATGTAGGTGATAGGTGATGTGTCCGAAAAAGAAACACAGAGAAGGGAAAAAAAGAAATAAATTCGGGGAAAAGAAAAGGTGGTTGGAGGCCCCACACACAAAAAAGAAAAAAAGTAAAAAAGAAAAAAAAACGGGGGAAAGAAAATGTGGTTGGAGGCCCCACAATAAAAAAGGAAAAAAAAGCGGGAAAAGAAAGGTGGAGGCCCCAACATAAAAAAGAAGAAAAAGCAAATGAAAAGAAAAAAGGGGAAAAGAAAAGGTGGTTGGAGGCCCCACACAATTGGAGGCCATAACAAAAAAGAAAAAAATAGAGAAAAAAACGGGGAAAAGAAAAGGTGGCTGGAGGCCCCACAATAAAAAGAAGAAAAAAGAAAGAAAAAAAGAAAAAATCGGGGAAAAGAAAAGGTGGTTGGAGGCCCCACACATAAAAAGAAAAAAAGAGAAAAAAAAAAAAAGGAAAAAAAAAAAAGAACATGTTGGGGGAAAATAGGAGGTCTGAGGCCTCACAAAAACAAAGTTTTCTAAGTGTGTGTTTCTATTGCCATTATGCATTTTGTAAAGAGTCTAATATTCATGTCTGAAATCAAGATTTGTTAAATTTTCCATTGTAAAAAATCACGGTCAGATGGCAGTATAGTTTGTTTTCTGGCCAATAATTTGTTCATTAAATTTGACATCTGCTGGACAATGTAGTTCTCTATTGCTGCAAGGACATGTTCGTCGCTGCTGGGACTACTTCATTGTTGCAAGGACTTCTTCATTGCTGCAGACTTGTTAACTACTGCAAGGGCTCCTTCATTGCTGCAGACTTGTTAACTACTGCAAGGGCTCCTTCATTGTTGCAGACTTGTTAACTGCTGCAAGAACTTCTTCATCACTGAAAAAACTTTTTTGGTCACGAAAAGGACTACTAAGTCACTGCAAGGACTTCGTCATTGGTGCAAGGACATCTTCATTGCTTCAAGGATTTCTTCATTTGTGCAAGGACTTGTTAATTGCCAGGATGTCTTCACTGCAAAGACTTGTTCATTGCCAGGATGTCTTCACTGCAAAGACTTGTTCATTGCCAGGATGTCTTCACTGCAAAGACTTGTTCATTGCCACGATGTCTTCACTGCAAAGACTTGTTCATTGCCCCAAGCCTCTCACCACTGCAAGGACATCATCAGGACATCCTTGATCACTAAAGATCTGTGCTGTGCTGTCCCGGCCTGGAGTGAGGGGGCTTCTGTACAGTGCAGCTTCTGCTGTCATTCACTACAGCTTCTGCTGTCATTCACTACAGCTTCACTGCTGTTGGGAAAAAAATCACACACCCCTCAAAAAAAAACCTTCAGAGCCAGCCCTAGCAAAAAGCTTTACACCCCTGAACACCTTCACACCCACTACCCAGAAGACTCCTATCACCTGATGACCTGCCTATCCAGGCTGAAGACAGGCCAGATCCGCAAACAATTTCCCTGATGTGCCATGACACCTGCACATCGGCACACAGAGCAGTGCCCATGCCAGACTGGCAGCCAGCAACACAACAGTGCTGCAGCCCTGATCCACACCAGAAGCTCCAAAAAAAAGATGTGAACCTGACCCCACCACCAGTGGCCAGATGTCTACCCGCAACTATAAAGGCATACAGTCATGCTGTCTTCATTGCACAGAACTAAGCTGCCAATTAAATTGACACCCCTTCCTCCCCCCCCCCCCCCCTTAAAAAAAAAAACCCACAAGAAAACAAAAAAGCCCAAAAGCCCTACAACTGGGACTTGCAGCGTTGGTCACCGTTCAATGCCAAAAAGATAACCACACACAAAAACAGCTAAAAAAGCTTTCTGCATCAACTCGGAAGACCTGCAGCACTATGCGTTCTCACTGTTGAACGGAAAAAATAAAACCTTTACAGCAGCTTGAGGATCTACAAAGTACTGCTGCCATTACTGCAGAGACTGAACTGCTCCAGTATCAAACGCCAAACGAAATCAAAACAGAAACCATCGACGACAACTTGAGGATTTTGCTGCCCTCTATCAACTGCAAAAAAACAACAAAACAAAACAAAACTCTGGAGCAGCCTACAGTATTGCCCACCTCGAATACTAAAAAAAGAAAAAAACTCTACAGTAACTTGGAGGACATGCAGCATTGCCCTCTGTTGAACGAAAAAAGACCCCCAATTTTTTTAAACCTCTGTGGCAACTTGAGGACCTGAAGGGAACTGCAGCCATCACTGCAGAGACTGAACTAACCGCTGTCCATGGCAAAGCAAAAGAAAAGCAAAGCTTTACGGCAGCTTGGAGGACCTGCAGCATTCTGTTCCATCAATGCAGAGACCCAGCTGTTCATCTGAAGAACGCTATAAAGCAAAACAAAACATAAAAGGACCGCAGCAGCAGCCATGCTTAAGGCGGACAAGCTTCTTGCAGCTGTGGTGTCATTGTCACTGCTGTAGAGCCATGCCACTTCAGCCATTGTCCCATGTGAGTATGATAGCATATTAACTTTGTAGACAGTTGGCATGGTGTCTGATTATGTCTAATATTTTTGTGTGTGTTTGTTTTTCGTTCCTTGGCTACTCCTTCAAGATTCACCAATGGTGAGATTTATGCGTATGCAACCGTTTTCCACCCACCACCACCACCGTTTAGTTAGCCACATTCCGACTTCGGGAATGGTGTCGAAGCACAACGCCTGTGTGCATGCTGGGCTTTTTCTGTCATCCGCTCCTACTGGCACACAATGGCCTACTCTTTTCTAAAGTCGGTACGGATTTTTTAACGTGTGTGCGATATGTTTTGCGTGTGTTTCTTCCAAGCTTTTTTTTTTTTTTTTTTTTTTTTTTTTGGGGGGGGGGGGGGGGAGGTGGGGGAAATTTTTTTTGGCAAGAGCTCCGAAGTTCGCCAATGGTGCGCTTTTTGCGTGACAGTTTCTCTCTCTACCACCCCCCCCCCCCTCCACCATGGAGGTAGCTGCAATCTGACTTCGGGGATGTATGCCAGGTATGTTCGCGTTTCCGTTCCCCACCCAACACTGCCATGAACTAGGGGATCTTAGACTGCATACTTGATCTTCTGCGGGATAGCCTGGTGGTTAGAGTGATGCGCATTTCGCTCGTGATCTGCTGACACAAGTTCCAATCTCGTTCAAGAGGATTTTTCCTCAGGAGTTAACATCAGTGCAGACTCCACTCTCCCCAAAAGTCCTTCGGATGAGACTATAAACCGAGGTCCCGTGTGCGAACGCACGCAGTTCATCTTGCGTACACGTTAAAACCCGTCCGCTTTTCGGAAGAGTAGGCCATTGTGTGCCGGTGGGAACGGATAAAAAAATTTACAAAATTGCGTACACACGGGGAATGGATGTAAAAAAGTACGAGTGCTTATTCCATTATCCTCGAAATAAAAGAATAAAATAAAGAAAGAAAAATTCTGCATGTGTACATACGTGAAGGAAATTAAGGCACTGACAGGTCTGGACTTGAAGTTGTCCTGGGGTATCGTAAAAATCCCCACCCTTAGTTCACCAGACGCTGCCGAGATTCGAACCCACGACTTCATGGACCCATGGGATTGAAGTCAAGGGGTCTTAACCACTCGGCTATAGCGTCCGTCATGACCCGTTCAAATAGGCATTTTTCTGGCAGCAGGCTGGCAAGCACATATATATGTGCACAAACGCGCGCGCGCGCACGCACACACACACACACACACACACACACACACACACACACACACACACAGACGTCACGAACACACGCACGCACACACAACACACACACTCTCTCTCTCTTCTCTCTTCTCTCTCCTCTCTCTCTCTCTCTCTCCATCTCTCTCTCTCTCTCTCTCTCTCTCTTCTCATCTCTCCCCCTTTCTCTCTCTTCTCTCTCTCCCCCTCTGGGTAAACCTTCCGCTTCCTCTCCCCCTTTGTTTTCTCTTTATTTCTGCCCCTTTCTTTTTGTCTCTCTCTCTCTCTCCTTCTCCTCTTCTTCTTCTCTCTCTCTCTCATCCCCTCCTTTTCTCTCTCTTCTTATTTCCTCCGTCTGTCTCTCTCCTCTCTTTTTTCTCTCTCTCCCCCTCTATTTTCTATTCTTTTTTATTTCTATTTCTCCTGTCTCTTCTTCTGTCTTCTTCTCCCCTCCTCTTTTTCTTCTTCTCTCCCCTCCCTCTCTTTGCTATCTTCTGTCTTCTTCCCCTTTTTGTCTTTCTTTCCCTTCTTTCTTCCTCCCTCTCTTACAGCACCCGACTCCCTCATACAAAAAAAAGCAGAGAGGGACTTTTTTAAAATTTCATTTCGGAAAAAACGGAATAAGCACTTGGTGCTTTTTTTTACATCCAGTTCCCATGTGTGTATGATTTTGTTAATCTTGCCATCCGTTTCCATCGGCATACAATGGCCTTCTCTTCCGAGACGCAGAACGTGTATGCAAAAAGATCTGTATGCCTTTGCACAGGGCCTCGGTTTATTGTTTCACCAAAAAAAAAAGAGAGAGAGAGAGAGAGAGAGAGACAGACAGACAGACAGACAGACAGACAGACAGAGAGAGGGGGGGGGGGATATAATCACAAAACACTAGCCACTGGCCGCCTGTTGACGTACAAGACCCAGACTCTGTCCAGTTGATTGGCAGCACCACCATCATCATTAACACAGTCATTGTAATGTTGCAGTTTGTCCACGCCTACAACTGCAATGTGGGCAAAACTGTCGCCGTTTTCCTTCATCTAGTGTTCGGACCGTCCGCTTTTCTTTCTTTTTTTTTGGTTTACTCCTCGACTACAATTCCGAGATTCGCCAGTGGTGACAGGTTGTGTGTGTGATGTTCGGTAGCTAGCCGCATTCCGACTTGGCGGAAAACTGTTTGACTTGGTCATACTGGAATGATTGTTGGGCCCTTGCTGCATTCCATGCTTTAGTTATGCTTCTGCTGAGACAGCCCATCTATTTTTGTTTCTCCGCTACAGAACACGCACGCGCGCACACATAATAAACACACACACACACACTCACTCTCTCTCTCTCTCTCTCTCTCTCTCTCTCTCTCTCTCTTTCTTTCTCTCTCTGTCTGTCTCTCTCTACGGGACAGGATAGCCTGGTGGCTAGAGTGATGCATTCGTGATCTGCAGACCCGGGTTTGAATCTCATTCATTAGTATTTTTCCTCTGGAGTTAACATCAGTGCCGAATCCACTCTCCCCAAAAGTCCTTCAGATGAGACTATTTACGGAGGTCCCGTGTACGAATGCACGCAGAACATCTTGCGCACACGTTAAACCCGTTCCGCTTTTTGGAAGGGTAGGCCATTGCATGTCAATGGGAACGGATGACAAAATTTACAAAACTGCATACACACGGGAACTTGATGAAAAAAGCATGTGTGTGCTTATTCCATTATCCTCGAAATAAAAAAGAAGTAATAATGAAGAAAACAACGCGAGCGCGCCCGCACGCGCACATCCACAAGTACAGAAGGAAGAAAAGGGGAATGGCTTGTGCTGCTTTTGTGGTGATTGTCCTTGTAGAGAAATCATGACTAATTTGCCTAGAGTGGAGACATCTGCTGTCACTATGTGATGCGAATAGGGGTGCGCGCGCGCGCGCGCACGCACACACACACACACACACACACACACACACACACACACACACACACACACACTCTTATCTTTATTATGCAATTTCCTAATATACGTGTATACGACACATCATTTCAATCATTGTTTTCAGGTACTTGGCAGCAGTGTCTTTGTCCTCCAGGCCACACACTGCCTGCATGATGCTAGGACTGTCACCAGGTCAGGTCTGGGGTGTTAGAGGGTAGGGGATGGAGGAGACGGGAAAGGATTCACCCACATCTTTCTGGCCTTTGGTTTCTGGCGATCCGGGACGCGAAATAATTCGATCTTCGTCTTCACAATGGGGGTTTTCTTGAATATTCATTTATCTTCAGAATGGGGATATTCGGTTGATCATCTGAGAGTGGACTGTGGATCATCTGGGAGTGGTCTATAGATCATCTGGGAGTGGACTATGGATCATCTGGGAGTGGACTATGGATCATCTGGGAGTGGACTATGGATCATCAGGGAGTGGACTATGGATCATCTGGGAGTGAACTATGGATCATCTGGGAATGGACTATGGATTGTGGGAGTGGACTATGGATCATCTGGGAGTGAACTATGGATCATCTGGGAGTGAACTATGGATCATTTGGGACTGGACTATGGATCATCTGGGAGTGAACTATAGATCATCTGGGAGTGGACTATGGATCATCTGGGAGTGGACTATGGATCATCAGGGAGTGGACTATGGATCATCAGGGAGTGGACTATAGATCATCTGGGAGTGGACTATGGATCATCTGGGAGTGGACTATGGATCATCAGGGAGTGGACTATGGATCATCAGGGAGTGGACTATGGATCATCAGGGAGTGAACTATGGATCATCTGGCAGCTAGGAGTGGGCAATGAGTCAAGTGGATCATCTGATCATGTTCAGTATCAATGGAAATGGCTCAATCAAGTCCTTGCATGGGTAAGTACTGTAAGAACGGTACAGCTACAGTTGAGTGACTTTATTATACACAGTTCATGTATCTGCTTTAAACTTAAAATCTATGTTTAGGGGTAAAGTTCGCATTCTCTAGAAACATGAGCCACTTCGGTTTTATTTACAAATACCTTGTGATGTTTAGTTACTGAAGACATGGCAGCATCTATATTTTGGATGGAGAGCACCATGATTGTATTGACAGCAGTGTCTTCTTGTTTGTGCATTGTTAAAAAGAATTGGACTGAAATAGTGTATTTGGTCAGAATAACTTTGTCCATCATGTGTTGACATCTTTAACACCATAAACAGTCTGCATTCAAATTATTTGGCGAAGTTTGAAAACACTTGGTGGAGAAGCGTTGTGAATTCAATCCATCAAAGTGTTGAAATCAGACTTTAAAATCTGAGGCAAAAAAAGCAGCTAGTGTTTGGAATGTCACTGAGGATGACTGACTCTTTACTGCTTTCAGGGGCTGTGGGGCTGGAATCAGGTGCCAGTGACCTGACGTGTGTGAGGGCAGCCATCATGACCTGCCTTTCCTGAAATGGAGGCAAGGTATTGCATTTTATTTGTGCTTGCTCTCTATTTTTGTATGCTGTTTCTTAACTGATACTTTCCGAAGTCCGTATTTGTTGATGCTGTTTTCAACTTTGCCAGTCATTCGATTCGTCTATTGTTTCTGCCCACTTTAAAAGATTTTTTTTTTAATTCACTGAAAGATTGAGGAGAGCTGTTAGTTATTTCGTACTTGTTTTACTTCGTTCTTGTTCATTCCTAACCGTTTTCCTACTGACCTGCTTCTCTTCTGGTCTACTCTTTGTTACTGTTGTACTACCACGTGCCCGTCTATGCCTCTTCTGAGATTGGAACCCACGACCTGCCAAATAGGAGTCCAAGGCATTACCTATTACAGTTTGGCAGCTGTTCGATGTTTATCTTTCTTCGTAAATTAAAAAGGCATCAAATAGTTCTATTGTTATTTTCTCCTATTCTGAAGTCTGTGCTTTACATCCACAGATCATACCACATCAGCCGGAACAGTTCCCACCCTGTCCAGCGCCCTCAGTCACTGCATGGGGGAAGTGTCACTACAGCACAGATCCCTGTTTCTGCCTGTGCCAGTCACTGCATGGGGGAAGTGTCACTACAGCACAGATCCCTGTTTCTGCCTGTACCAGTCACTGCATGGGGGAAGTGTCACTACAGCACAGATCCCTGTTTCTGCCTGTACCAGTCACTGCATGGGGGAAGTGTCACTACAGCACAGATCCCTGTTTCTGCCTGTACCAGTCACTGCATGGGGGAAGGGTCATTTACAGCACAGAACCCTGTTTCTGCCTGTACCAGTCACTGCATGGGAGAAGTGTCACTACAGCACAGATCCCTGTTTCTGCCTGTACCAGTCACTGCATGGGGGAAGTGTCACTACAGCACAGATCCCTGTTTCTGTCTGCATGAAGAAGAATGGAGACCACAGACTTCTAAGAAAATATCAGGTCGGAAAATGATTTTCCCCCTTAAATACACCGTGCTCCTCATTGTGTGAACACACACGCACACACACGCACGCACATACACGCACGCACGCACGCACACACATACATACACATGCATATATTTTTTTTTCTCTTTTTTTTTATAGATAGATGGCTTGATGGAAAAAAGCAAATGCACTGCCTATTCAATGTACCATCTGAAAATAAAACTTTGACTTTAACACACAAATCGAGGTCCCATATGCGAAACATGCAAAGCATTTTGCGCACACGTTAAAACTCGTTCTGCAGGTTGGAAGAGTGGGCCATTGTGTGTTGGTAGACACAGATGACAAAATTTACAAAACTGCATACACACGGGAACTGGATGCAAAAAAGCGCACGAGTACTTATTCCATTATCCTCAAAGTAAAATAAAAGAATAAAGTGAAAGAAAACAAAACAAACATACACACACACACATCTTGAATTATGTAAAGCAAAATTAAAAGAGCTGATCCCATCCCTGCTCCCAGACTGTTACCTTTATCCTCTGATAGCTGTATCTTCAAGTATTAAGTCACAGGACAGCTTTTGTAGTCACCTCCAATCTTTAAAACTTGAACCTCTTTTCAACTTGTGTGTCCTTATTTAGCTACTTTTCAAAGTTGGTAAATACTCAGTCCTTAGATGTCTGTTGTTGCTGTTGTTTCCAGGATCTTATTACCTGAAACACCAGCCAATCCAATTACCCGAGAAGGACGCGCTTACAGTCATCAAGCAGGACACGACAATCATTTAAGAAGCCATCGACAATTTCCGAGGAAAATAACGACAATCATCGAGGAAGATAACTACAATCATCAAAGAAAATATCTACAATCATCAAGGAATATATCGACAATCATCGAGGAAAATAGCTACAATCATCAAGGAAAATAACGACAATCATCAAGGAAAATATCTACAGTCATCTAGAAAGGTAACGACAATCATCGAGGAACATAATGCCAGTCATCGAAGAAGATAACCACAATCATCAAGGAAAATATCTACAATCATCGAGGAACATAACTACAATCATCGAGGTAGATAACGACAATCATCGAGGAAAATATCTACAATCATCGAGGAAGATAACTACAATCATCAAAGAAAATATCTACAATCATCGAGGAACATAACTACAATCATCAAGGAACATAACTACAATCATCAAGGAACATGACTACAATCATTGAGGAATATAACTACAATCATCAAAAAAAATCTACAATCATCGAGGAACAAAGCTACAATCATCGAGGAACATAACTACAATCATCAAAGAAAATATCTACAATCATCGAGGAACATAACTACAATCATCGAGGAACATAACTACAATCATCAAAGAAAATATCTACAAACATCTAAGAACAAAGCTACAATCATCGAGGAACATAACTACAATCATCAAAGAAAATATCTACAATCATCGAGGAACATAACTACAATCATCGAGGAACATAACTACAATCATCAAAGAAAATATCTACAAACATCTAAGAACAAAGCTACAATCATCGAGGAACATAACTACAATCATCAAAGAAAATATCTACAATCATCGAGGAACATAACTACAATCATCGAGGAACATAAATACAATCATCAAAGAAAATATCTACAAACATCTAAGAAACAAAGCTACAAAACATCGAGGAACATAACTACAATCATCAAAGAAAATATCTACAAACATCTAAGAACAATAGCTACAATCATCGAGGAACATAACTACAATCATCGAGGAAGATAACGACAATCATAGACAAGGACATCTACAATAACCCCGGAGGATAACTACAATCATCGAGGAACATAACTAAAATCATCAAAGAAAATATATACAATCATCAAGGAAGATAACGACAATCATCAAAGAAAATATCTGCAATCATCGACGACGAGGATAACTACAATCATCCAGGAAGATAACTACAATCATCCAGGAAGATAACTACAATCATCAAAGAAAATATCTCTAAACATCGAGGAACATAACTACAACCATCGAGAAAAGATAACAACAAGCATAGACAAGGACATCTACAATCAACCCGGAGGATAACTACAATAATCGAGGAACATAACTGAAATCATCAAAGAAAATATATACAATCATCAAGGAAGATAACAACAATCATCAAAGAAAATATCTGCAATCATCGACGAGGATAACTACAATCATCCAGGAAGATAACTACAATCATCAAAGAAAATATCTACAATCATCAACGACAACATCTACAATCATCCAGGAAGATATCGACACTCATCAAAGAAAATGTCTACAATCATCGGTGAAGACATCTACAATCATCGAGGACGATAACTACAATCATCAAGGAAGATACTACAATCATCAAAGAAAATATCTAAAATCATCGACGAGGACGTCTACAATCATCGAGGAAGAAATCAACAATCAGCAAAGAAAATATCTACAATCATCGAGGAAGAAAGCTACAATCATCAAGGAACATAACTACAATCATCAATGAAAATATCTACAATCATCAATGAAAATATCTACAATCATCGCGGAACATAACTACAATCATCGAGGAAGATAACTACAATCATCAAAGAAAATATCTACAATCATCGAGGAACATAACGACAACCATCAAGAAAGATAACAACAATCATCAACGAGGACATCTACAATCAACCAGGAGGATAACTACTACCATCAAGGAACATAACTACAATCATCAAAGAAAATATCTGCAATCATCAAAGAAAATATCTGCAATCATCGACGAGGATAACTACAATCACACAGGAAGATAATGACAATCATCAAAGAAAATATCTACAATCATCAAGGAAGAAAAGGACAACCGTCAAAGAAAATATGTACAATCATCGACGAGGACATCGACAATCATCCAGGAAGATAACTACAATCATCAAAGAAAATATCTACAATCATCAACAAGGACATCTACAATCATCGAGGAAGATAACTACAATAATTAAAGAAAATATCTACAATCATTGACGAGGACATCTACAATCAACGAGGCCATTACACATCATCTACATGTGGTTTTGTGTAGAAGCCAAACAAGACTGAGAAAAACGTGTAAAATATGGGGGTAAACAGTGACATGAAAATACTGTCCACACGCAAAGGTACAGTTCACCGAAAAAAGAATAAAAATTTCACTGATGAACGACCATTTTCACATGCATTTATTTTGCAAGAAGCAAGCTGGTTTACGTAAAGTGCATCCCTCATTGAGAATTTCTCTGAAAAACGATCACAGGTAATTGTATGTAACACTGCAACACACACTAGAACAATGATAAACCCAGACATCACAATCATCATCCCACAACTAAACTGCAAGCATCAACATACACTAAACCACTAACAAACCCAGACAAGTGTAATCAGTTGTCATAATTCTGAGACAGCATGCTACAATCCACACTGGGGCAGTTATTGCTCCAGACCTAAGGCACAAATGAGGGAGAGCATGTCCTGCTCCTTGTTTTCGCCTATAAAGAGAGATGTGTAAAGCACCAAATTCTTTTTAAGAAAATAAGCGAAAGAAAGAGAAAAAAAGATTAAATGGTTTCTTTTTAAAAAAAAAAAAAGAAGAAAATCAAATGGAAAGAAAAAGATTCGATAAAAGAACAAATGTTTTACAAAAAAGGAAGAAAACCCCAAAAGATGGTGCTTTGGAAGCTGCATATTGAGAGTTTGTCATGTGTTTGATAAATTGATTTTGTTTATGTTGAGAGTTGATGTTTAAATAACTGTTTATCTTGTGAGAGTTGATGTTTAAGTAACTGTTTATGTTGATAGAGTCATTATTTATGTTGATAGAGTTGATGTTTAAAAAACTGTTTATTTGTTTGATGACTGTAAGTAGGACTTGCCCACCATTAAGGTAGCCGCACTCCGACTTTCGGGGATGTGTAGCAAATCATCTTTACTGGAAATGTACTTTTTATTTTTTAATAGTAGAGCAAGGAACAATTTGTGATTCTTTCGTTTGAGGTTTTTCTTTTTTAATCAATCAGGCATTGAAAAAAATTTGGATTGAATTTTTTTTATTTTTTGCTTTGCTTTTTTTCAATGATTCAGGTGAAATGATTCGTTAAAAATGCTGTTCTGATATGCCTCGCTAATGCTTGTAAGATTTGCATTATAAACAATGTCAATTGTTTTCAAAAACCAGTTCTGATTTTTATAAGTGAATCAGATCTAGTGATGGGTTGAAAAAATGTTCTTTACATGTCTAGGAGGACTGGCAATAATTTGTAATGCCTTTTTTAATAGTTTGTTTTAATGTAGTCTTATAATCAGATGGCTGATAGGGACAACTTTCTTGGGTTTTAAGTGGAAAATGCACTTACATGAATGAAGGTGTATGTGCTATATATGATATGCACAGAGAGAGAGTACTAGCAGATTGCTTCTGTCTCAGTGATACTGCTTCAGTGTGTGTCAGTTCTCTTTATTTTAAATTCCGCTATTGGGTACATTCCCTTCTTTGATAATTTTTCCATTTTGCATTTTGAATGAGGGTTTATGTAGGGGATAGGTGATGTGTCCGAAACTGAAACACAGAGAAGAAAAAACATGCAAAGAAAAAATCCGGGGAAAAGAAAAGGTGGTTGGAGGCCCCACACATAAAAAGAAGAAAAAAACAGAAAAAAGAAAAAAAAAAGGGGGAAAAGAAAAGGTGGTTGGAGGCCCCGACATAAACAAAAAAGAAAAAAGAAAAAAAAAGAAAAAAACAAGGAAAAGAAAAGGTGGTTGGAGGCCCCGCACATAAAAAAAACAAAAAAAAAAAAAAAAGAAAGAAAACGGGAAAAGAAAAGGTGGTTGGAGGCCCCGCAATAAAAAAGAAAAAAGAAAAAAAAAAAGAAAAAAACGGGGAAAAGAAAAGGTGGTTGGAGGCCCCACATAAAAAAAAAAAAAAGAAAAGAAAAAAAAACGGGGGAAAAGAAAAGGGGGTTGGAGGCCCCACACATAAAAAGGAAGAAAAAGGAAAAAACGGGGAAAAGAAAAGGCGGTTGGAGGCCCCACAAATAAAAAGAAGAAAAAAGAAAAAAACGGGAAAAGAAAAGGTGGTTGGAGGCCCCATACATAAAAAAGAAGAAAAAAGAAAAAAAAACGGGGAAAAGAAAAGGTGGTTGGTGGCCCCACAAATAAAAAGAAAAAAAGAAAAATACGGGGAAAAGAAAAGGTGGTTGGAGGCCCCACATATAAAAAGAAGAAGAAAAAAGAGAGAAAAAACGGTGAAAAGAAAAGGTGGTTGGAGGCCCCACACATAAAAAGAAAAAAACAAGAAAAAAAAGAAAAGAAAGAAAAAATAAAATATTGGGGGAAAATATGAGGTCTGAGGCCCCACAAAAATAAAGTTTTATGACTACGTGTGTGTTTCTATTGCCATTATGCATTTTGTATCAAGTCTAATATTCATGTCTGAAATCAAGATTTGTTAAATTTTCCATGTAAAAAATCACTGTCAGATGGCAGTATACTTTGTGTTTCTGGCTAATAATCTGTGCATTAAATTTGACATCTGCTGGAACATGTAGTTCTTTATTGCTGCAAGGACATCTTCGTCACTGCTGGGACTACTTCATTGTTGCAAGGACTCAAGTCATAGCCGCAGACTTGTTAATTGCGAAAAGGACTTCTTCATCACTGAAAAAACTTTTGTCTCTGCAAGAACTTTTTTGACACGGAAAGGACTTCTTCATTGGTGCAATGAGGTCATTGGTGCAAAGACTTCATCGCTTCAAGGACTTGTTCATTGGTGCAAGGACTTCTTTATCGCTTCAAGGACTTTTGCATTAGTGCAAGGACTTTTTCTTTGGTGCAAGGTCTTCTTCATTGGTGCAAGGTTTTCTTCATTGGTGCAAGGACTTCTTCATTGGTGCAAAGACTTCTTCATTGGTGCAAAGACTTCTTCGTTGCCAGGATGTCTTCTCTGCAAACTTGTTCATTGCCAGGATGTCTTCTCTGCAAACTTGTTCATTGCCACGATGTCTTCTCTACAAAGACTTCTTCATTGCCACAAGCCTCTCATCACTGCAAGGACATCATCAGGACATCCTTGATCACTAAAGGTCTGTGCTGTGCTGTCCCGGCCTGGAGTGAGGAGGCTTCTGTACAGTGCAGCTTCTGCTGTCATTCACTACAGCTTCTGCTGTCATTCACTACAGCTTCTGCTGTCATTCACTACAGCTTCACTGCTGTTGGGAAAAAAGTCACACACCCCTCCAAAAAACCCCTTCAGAGCAGCCCTAAGATAAAGCCCCATAGCCCTGAACACCTTCACACCCACTACCCAGAAGACTCCTATCACCTGATGACCTGCCTATCCAGGCTGAAGACAGGCCAGATCCGCAAACAATTCCCAGATGTGCATGACACTGCACATCGGCCACACAGAGCAGTGCCCTTGCCAGACTGGCAGCCAGACAACACAACATGTGCTGCAGCCCTGCTCACTACACCACAAGCTCCAAAAAAGGTTCTGTACAGACCCCACCCCAGTGGCCAAGAATGTCTACATCAACTTATAAAAGACATACAGTGCATGCTGCCTTCATTGCACAGACTAAGCTGCTCATTATTGACACCCCCCCCCCCCCCAAAAAAAAAAAAATCCCACAAAAAAACTCAAAAAGCCCCAAAACCCTACAACTGGGACTTGCAACGTTGGTCACCCTTCAATGCCAAAAAGATAACTACACACAAAAAAAACAGCTAAAAAAGCTTTCTGCATCGACTCGGAAAGACCTGCAGCGTTTTGCGTTCTCACTGTTGAACGGAAAAAATGAAACCTTTACAGCAACTTGAGGATCTACAAAGTACTGCTGCCATTATTGCAGAGACTGAACTGCTTCAATATCAAACGCCAAACGAAAGCAAAACAGAAATTATCGACGGCAACTTGAGAATCTGGTGCTGCCCACTAACAACTGCCAAAAAACCCATAAAAAACCTCTGGAGCAACCTACAGTATTGCCCACCTCGAATACGAAAAAAAGGAAAAGAAAGAACTCTACAGTAGCTTGGAGGACATGCACCATTGCACTCTGTTGAACGAAAAAGACCCCCCAAATATTTTAAAACCTCGGTGGCAACTTGAGGACCTGAAGGGAACTGCAGCCATCACTGCAGAGACTGAACGAACCGCTGTCCATGGCAAAGCAAAAGAAAAGCAAAGCAAAAGAAAAGCAAAGCTTTACGGCAGCTTGGAGGACCTGCAGCATTCTGCTCCATCATTGCAGAGACCCAGCTGTTCATCTGAAGAACGCTATAAAACAAAACATAAAAGGACCGCAGCAGCAGCCAAAGTTAAGGTGGACAAACTTCTTGCAGCTGTGGTGTCATTGTCACTGCTGTAGAGCCATGCCACTTCAGCCATTGTCTGATGTGAGTATGATAAAATATTAACTTTGTAGACAGTTGGCATCGTGTCTGATTATGTCTAGTATTTGTGTGTGTCTTTGTTTTTCGTTCCTTGGCTAGAGTTTCAAGATTCACCTATGATGAGATTTATGCGTATGCGACCGTTTTCCACCCACCACCACCACCGTTTAGTTAGCCACATTCCGACTTCGGGAATGGTGTTTAAGCACAACCCTGTGTGCATGCTGGGGTTTTTTCCCGTCATCTGCTCCTACTGGCACACAATGGCCTAGTCTTTTCGCAAATCATGTGGATTTTTTTTAACGTGTGTGCAAGATGTTTTGCGTGCGTTTGCACAAGTGCCTCGGTTTATAGTCTCTTGCAAGCCATTTTTGTTTGTTTTCTTTTGCGTTTGTTTTCTTCTTTTTTTTGGAGGAGGGGGGCATTTCATTCTTTGGCAAGAGCTCCGAAGTTTACCAATGGTGCGTTTTTTGCGTATGCGACCGTTTATCCCCTCCCCTCCCCCCATCATGAAGGTAGCTGTATTCCGACTTTGGGGATGTATGCCGGGTATGCTCGTGTTTTCGTGCCCCACCGAACACTGCCATGAACTACGGGATCTTAAACTGCATACTTGATCTTCTGCGGGATGGCCTGGTGGTTAGAGTGATGCGCATTGCGCTCGTGATCTGCTGACACAAGCTCAAATCTCGTTCAAGAGGATTTTTCCTCTGGAGTTAACATCAATGCCGACTCCTCTTCCCCTAAAAGTCCTTCGGATGAGACTATAAACCGAGGTCCTGTGTGCGAACGCGCGCAGAACATTTTGCGCACACGTTAAAACCCGTTTCGTTTTTCGGAAGAGTAGGCCATTGAGTGCCAGTGGGAACGGATGAAAAACTGACAAAATTGCGTACAGACAGGGACTGGCTATAAAAAAAAAAGCACAAATGCTTATTCCCTTATCCTCGAAATAAAAGAATAAAATAAATTTAAAAAATCTGCATGCGTACATACGCGAAGGAAATTAAGGCACTGGCAGGTCTGGACTTGAAGTTGTCCTGGGATATCGTAAAAATCCCCACCCTTCGTTCACCAGAGGCTGCCGAAATTCGAACCCACGACTTCATGGACCCATGGGATTGAAGCCAAAGGGTCTTAACCACTCGGCTATAGCGTCCGTCATGTCCCGTTCAAATAGGCATTTTTCTGGCAGCAGGCTGGCAAGTACATATATATGTGCACAAACGCGCGCGCGCGGGCACGCACGCACACACACACACACACACACACACACACACACACACACACACACACACACACACGAACACACACTCTCTCTCTCTCTCTTGCTCACTTCTCTCTCTCCTCTCTCTCTCTCCTCTCTCTCTCTCTCTCTCTCTCTCTCTCTCTCTCTCTCTCTCTCTCTCTCTCTCTCTCTCTCTCTCTCTGTGTGTTTTATTTCTCTGTCAGTCGGTCTGTCTGTCTTTCTCTCTCTTTCTCTGTTCTCTGTCTCTCTCTCCCTGCCTCTGTCCCTTTCTTTATCTATCTGTCTGTCGAAT
>CM054140.1:34358784-34378784 GCA_028751875.1 Rapana venosa
GAAGATAATGACAACAATCAAAGAAAATATCTACAACCATCGAGGAAGATAAAGCCAATCATCGAGGAAGATAATGTTAATCATCAAAGAAAATATCTACAACCATCGAGGAAGATAACGACAATCATCAAAGAAAAATATCTACAATCATCGAGGAAGATAATGACAATCACAAAGAAAATATCTACAATCATCGAGGAAGATAACGACAATCATCAAAGAAAACATCTATAGTAAATCGAGGAAGATAACGCCAATCATAAAAAAAAAATATCTACAATCATCGAGAAGATACGACAATCATCAGAGAAAAAAATCTATAGTCATCGAGAAGATAACGACAATACTAGAGGAAGATAACGACAATAATAGAGGAAGAAAACGACAATCATCAAAGAAAAATATCTACAATCATCGAGGAAGATAACGACAATCATCAGAGAAAAATATCTACAATCATCGAGGAAGATAACGACAATCATCAAAGAAAAATATCTACAATCATCGAGAAAGGTAACGACAATCATCAAAGTAAACATCTATAGTCATCGAGGAAGATAACGACAATACTAGAGGAAGATAACGACAATCATCAAAGAAAAATATCTACAATCATCGGGGAAGATAACAATCATCAAAGAAAACATCTATAGTCATAAAGGAAGATAACTACAGTCATCTACGAAGATAACAATCAACAAAGAAAAAAACGCCCAATCATCAAAGAAAATGTCTACAATCATCGGGGAAGTATCTACAATCATCGACAATCATCTAGGAAGATTACTACAATCATCAAAGAAAATAGCTACAATTTAATCGACGTGGACATCAAACAATCATCGAGGACATTACATTCATCAAAGGTAACATCTACATGTGATTTTGGGGAGCGCTAAACAAGACTGTGTGAAATATGAGGAAAAATCAGTGACGTAAAAATGCTGTACACAAGCAAAGGAACAGTTCACAGAAAGAAGAATAAGAATTTCACTGCTCCACTGATGAACATTTTCCCCCCTGCATTTAAATTTTCAAGACACAAGTTGGTTTACATAAAGTGCATCCCTCATTGACTATGTCCCTGAAAAAGGATCACACATAATTGCATGTAACACTGCAACACACACTAGAACAATGATAAACCCAGACATCACAATCGTCATCCCATAACTAGACAGCACGCATCAGCATACACTAGAGCACCAACAAACCCAGACAAGTGTAATCAGTTGTCATAATTCTTAGACAGCATGCAACAATCCACACTGGTGCAGTTATTGCTCTGGATATAAGGCACGAATGAGAGAGAGCATTTTCTGTTAATTGTTTTTGCCTATGAAGAGAGATGTGTAAAGCAACCACAAGTGATTAAAAAATGAAAAAGATGAAATGGTTTCTCAAAAAAAAGGGAAATGAATCAAAAGAAAAACTGCCCCAAAAAGTTTGAAAAAAAAATGGTGCTTACAACCTGGGTAGTGAGAGTTTGACAAGAGTTTGTTCAATTGATTTTGTTTATGTTGAGAGAGTTGATGTTTAAGTAACTGTTTATTATCAGGGGACTGTAAGTAACTGTTTATCAGATGACTGTAAGTAGGACCTAAAATGATGTGTGCTGTTGGCAGATTGATGCTCTGGCCACCACTCGCACATCGCTGCAAGCTTTTACAGCAACATATCCCATGCTGCTGGCAGTGAATCTCTGCAAGGATCTATCTGCCAATGGCTGTCATAGCAGAGTAATTCAACAGAAACACTAAGTGCTCCTGATGCATTGCTTACTGAAACAGGAGCGGTTTGATATTTTTTTGTTTGCATGACTTGAGTTATGTATGATGCACATTTTATTGAGAAGAGGGCAAGGTGGCAGAAGTGTTGAAGCTTTAACATTTTTCTTCTGTTCCTCAGCTTGAGCTCCGACATTCATCATTAGTAAGACTTTGCCTATGAGACCGCTTGCCCACCATTAAGGTAGCCGCATTCCGACTTTCGGGGATGTGTAGCAAATTATCTTTACTGGAAATGCGCTTTTGATTTTTTTTAATGGTAGAAAAGAGAACAATTTGTGGATCTTTCCTAGGTAAAAGGTAAAGGTACAGGAGTCCCATAACCTACAAGGTCGTAGGGGAGCGAGGCGTCAGAGACCTCACTTCTCTAGGGCCAGCATATTGAGGGCGGCGCCCATCTCCTCTCCCTCGCTGCTTGACCTTCCCTGATCCTAAAGAGGGCAGGTACCCATTTACAGCTGGGTGAACTGGGGAACTGTACTGAAGCCAAGGCGCGCAAACGGTCACCCATCCAACTGGTAACCACGCTCGACGCTGCTTAACTTGGCTGGGGGAAAGCGAGTGCTCCGACCACTGAGCTATCCCGTCCCCATCGATCTTTCCTATGAGGTTTTAAAAAATCGATCTGGCCTTGAAAAAATTGGGAATGAATTTCGTGAGGATGGAAGTTTTTGTTGCTTTGCTTTTTTTGTTAAGTGATTTAAGTGAAATGTTCGTTAGAAAATGCTGTTCTTACATGCCTCAGTAACGCTTGTAAGATTTGCATTATAAACAATGTCCATACCGTGTTGTTGTTTTTCAAAAACCAGTTTTGATTTTGTTTTTGTTAGATCAAATTTGACCTCGAGAAGCTGAAGGACCCAGAGGTATTAGAAATTTTTCAAGCAAGGAAGGATAGGTGGAAAGTTTGCAGCACTCACTGTGATAGACTCAGACATAGATACACAGACGAATAGTTTCAATACAGCAGTGACTGAAACAGCAAACGAGCTTCTTGGCAAACGCCGACCAGTCAAAAAACCATGGGTCACACCTAACATCCTACAACTATGCGACAAGCGTAGAGAGTTGAAGAAAAAGAAAAAAGAAACAAAAGAAAGAGCAGAACAATATAGGGCAGTCAACAAAAGAATCAGGAAGTCCATGACGGAGGCAAAAGAGAAATGGATCGGTGAACAGTGCCAAGACATTGAAGAGAACATCAAGAAAAACAATAGCAAGAAAGCATATCAGCTGGTGAAAGACCTGACTAGCACGAAACAGAGAAAAGGTTTAACAATCCAAGACAAAAATGGGAAGTGTCTCACTGACGACCAGGATATTCTGAACAGATGGACAGAATACTGCTCCGACCTGTATAACTATAGAACCGCAGGAGATCCAGAAGTCCTTAATGTACCCGAAAGCAAAGACACAGACAGTCACCCTATCCTCCGAGAAGAAGTGGAAACAGCAGTCAGATCACTGAAAAAGGGGAAGTCAGCAGGGGCTGACAACATTCCAGCTGAGTTGGTCCAAGCTGGAGGGGAAGCCATGATCAGCGCCCTACTAAGAATCTGCAACAAGATCTGGCAGACAGGAAAATGGCCAACACCATGGACGCAGTCGCTCATCATCACCCTCCCCAAGAAAGGAAATCTACAACAATGCCATAATTACCGCACAATCAGCCTCATATGTCACCCAAGCAAGGTCATGCTGCAGATAATATTGAATAGACTGAAGCCACAAGCAGAGACCATCATTGCTGAGGAACAAGCAGGTTTCAGAGCAGGGCGCAGCACAACAGAACAGATATTCAACCTCAGAATACTATGTGAGCGGTACCTTCAACATCAACAAGACCTATACCACGTATTTATCGATTTTAAGAAGGCATTTGACAGGGTGTGGCATGCAGCTTTGTGGGCAACCATGAACTTGTACAGCATCAATGCAAACCTGATCAGAGTCATCAAACAGCTGTACAGCGAGGCCACCAGTGCAGTGTACTACAACAACAACATTGGAGAATGGTTTCGAACAACAGTTGGAGTAAGGCAGGGCTGTCTACTCTCACCCACTCTTTTCAACATCTTCCTTGAGAGAATCATGGCTGATGCACTGGAACATCATGAAGGATCAGTCAGCATTGGTGGCAGAACGATCACAAACCTCCGCTTCGCAGATGACATCGATGGAATAGCAGGATCAGAAAAAGAGCTTGCCAGCCTAACAGAACACTTGGATAAGGCCTCCAAAACATACGGCATGGAAATCAGTGCAGAGAAGACCAAACTGATGACTAATAACACCAACGGCATTAGCACTGATATCAGGGTTAATGACCAGAAGCTGGAAACAGTTCAAAGCTTCAAGTACCTGGGAGCCATTGTATCCGACCAGGGATCCAAGCCAGAAGTAGTATGCAGGACTGCACAGACAATAACAGCTCTGTCAAAACTAAACACCATCTGGAGAGATAAGAATATCTCACTTATCTCCAAGATCAGACTAATGCGCTCCCTTGTCATATCCATATTTCTGTATGCCTGTGAATCATGGACCCTGACTGCAGATTTGGAGAGAAGAGTACAGGCAGTGGAGATGAGATGCTTTCGGAGACTCCTTGGCATCTCCTACAAAGACCACATTAGCAACGAAAGCGTGCATAACAGAATCCAGCAAACCATTGGACCCTATGAGAACCTTCTAACGATCGTGAAAAAGCGTAAACTTAAGTGGTATGGGCATGTCACAAGATCCCAAGGAATTACAAAGACAGTTTTGCAAGGCACTGTCCAAGGAGGAAGAAGAAGAGGCAGACCAAGGAAGAGCTGGGAGGATAACATCAGTGAATGGACAGGCCTAGAACTCAACAAAACCCTGAGAAAGGCAGAACAGAGAGAAGAATGGAGGGAACTGGTTGCTGAGTCTTTGAGGGTGCCCCCACGGTCGTCAGACTACGGGACAGATAGATAGATAGATTTGTTAGGTGAACCGGATCTATTGATAGGTTTAAACATTCTTTACAATCTTCGGAGGACTGGCAATACTTTATGATGCTTTTTTAAAAGTTTGTTTTAAGATTTTTTTTTAATCAGATGGCTTATAGTGACAGCTTTCATGGGTTTTTAAGTTGAAAATGCACTTACATGAATGAAGGTGCAGTACTTTATATGATATGCAGAGAGAGAGAGAGAGAGAGAGAGAGAGAGAGAGAGAGAGAGAGAGAGTACTAAATTGTTTTTAATGTTAGCAGAATTAGTTTCACACACCTCCACTTTATTATTCCTAATTTACTATGGTGTAAAGAAAGTACACACCTTAAATTAATTTACTTTTTGTTGAAAATTTGGAATTTCCCCCATACTTTTCAAAGCATGGTAGTTGCATAATTTTCAGGAAGGTGTGTGTGTGTGTCTCTGTGTGTGTGTGTGTGTGTGTGTGTGTGTGTGTGTGTGTAAAAGGAGTTGTGAGGAGGGGACATCAGGTTTTGTAAGGGAGCTAATTCCATCTCCTTTTGTCCTCAGTTCTTCTGTGCATTTAGCAGTAGTCTGTGTTGGTGGAAAATCTGGGTACTGGTCTTCCACTGACTGGAAAAACCATTGCAGATTTTACACCAACACATAATAATATCATAAGAAAAGTTGTAGAAAAGATCAGCGCTGTGTTATTTTGATCTGTGTGTGGGAGGTAGTGGTGGAATAGATGAATATTTAAGATATTCTTGTGTGTGTGTGTGTGTGTGTGTGTGTGTGTGTGTGTGTGTGTGTGTGTGTTAGAGAGAGAGAGAGAGAGAGAGAGAGAGAGAGAGTGTGTGTGTGTGTGTGTGTGTGTGTGTGTGTGTGTGTGTGTGTGTGTGTGTGTGTGTGTGTGTGTGTGTGTGTGACTTGGAGGGGGACGTGGCAAGGGAAGTAATCTATGTGTGTAGGCTCTTGTATAGAATAGTGTGTGGTTGCGTATTTGTTTATACGTTTATTATGTTTATAATCTATAATCAGTTTTTGTTTTCTGATTTAAATGTTGTGTGCATGTAGTATACTGTGTCATGCAAGATATTTCGATTTGTTTTCTTTTCTACTATTTTTCATTGAATGAATTGTGGAGTAACTGAAGTGATCAGATTTAACTGATCACTGCTGTACAGTTTTAAGTGAAGTGATGGGGCATGTGAGTGAGTACACGAATTTGTGGAATTATTGTCTCCTTTTTTCAGTCAGAAAAGTGACAGATGGGACTCTAAACGTTTACTGCTGTACAGTTTTCAGTATATTGGTGGATACTTGTGGGAGTGAGTACAGAGAGTTTGGTATTTGTGCTAGTGGCAGCTCTTATGAAGTATTGATGTGAAAGATTTATGCTGTATACTTTTAAATCTGTGTGTGTGTCTAATCTTCGTATTGATGTGATTGCTGTACATAAGATTTACTCACAGGAAAGGTAAATAAGTGTATCATATGTCTGAAGTTTGTGTGATCGGTTTTTTGGGGGTTGAGATTTTTACATATGATTTAGTAAATTGAAAACGCGTACATTACATATGTGACATGTTTTTAAATATAATGTTGAAATAAGTTTTTGTAGGGTATTCATGCTTTCACATTTAACATATTTCTCTTCACATGATAAAAAAAGTCTTATAAAGCTCTCTCTATCAATTCATGTTCCTAATTAAATAAAAGGAAGGAAAGTGTTTAAGAATGTCTATTGTTATAATCATTATTAATGCTATTTTTATTGTTCTCATTGTAGGCAAATCCATGCTGTAGCCTTAATATGACTGATAATGTCAGAATGACTATTATTATTATATGTCTATTATTATTATTATTATCATTATGAATGCTATTATTATTGTTGTCGTTGTAAGGAACTCCATGCTGTAGCCTTAATATGACCGATAATGTCATGGCAGATCTGACTGCAATACAAATGTCAGAGCAGCATACATTTTTAGGTATGATTTTGTGTGTACATGCTTCCTCAAGACAGATTGCTTCTGCCTCAGTGATACTGCTGCTTCAGTGTGTGTCAATTCTCTTTATTTTAAATCCTGCTATTGGGTACATTCCCTTCTTTGACATTTTTTTTCCATTTTGCATTTTGAATGAGGGTTTATGTAGGCGATAGGTGATGTGTCCGAAACTGAAACACAGAGAAGGAAAAAATACAAAGAAAAAATCCGGGGAAAAGAAAAGGTGGTTGGAGGCCCCACACATAAAAAAAAGAAAAAAGAAAAAAGAAAAAAAGAAAAAAAAACGGGGAAAAGAAAAGGTGGTTGGAGGCCCCACAAATAAAAAGAAGAAAAAAAGAAAGACAAAAAAACAAACAAAAACGGGGAAAAGAAAAGGTGGTTGGAGGCCCCACACATAAAAAGAAAAAGAACAGAAACAAAAAAGAAAAGAAAGAAAAAAAAGAAAATGTTGGGGGAAAATAGGAGGTCTGAGGCCTCAACAAAACAAAGTTTTCTAAGTGTGTGTTTCTATTGCCATTATGCATTTTGTATAGAGTCTAATATTCATGTCTGAAATCAAGATTTGTTAAATTTTCCATTGTAAAAAATCACGGTCAGATGGCAGTATAGTTTGTTTTTCTGGCTAATAATCTGTGCATAAAATTTGACATCTGCTGGAAAATGTAGTTCTCTATTGCTGCAAGGACATGTTCGTCGCTGCTGGGACTACTTCATTGTTGCAAGGACTTCTTCATTGCTGCAGACTTGTTAACTGCTGCAAGAACTTCTTCATCACTGAAAAAACTTTTTGAGTCACGAAAAGGACTACTAAGTTACTGCAAGGACTTCGTCATTGGTGCAAGGACATCTTCATTGCTTCAAGGATTTCTTCATTTGTGCAAGGACTTGTTCATTGCCAGGATGTCTTCACTGCAAAGACTTGTTCATTGCCAGGATGTCTTCACTGCAAAGACTTGTTCATTGCCAGGATGTCTTCACTGCAAAGACTTGTTCATTGCCAGGATGTCTTCACTGCAAAGACTTGTTCATTGCCAGGATGCCTTCACTGCAAAGATTTGTTCATTGCCACGATGTCTTCACTGCAAAGACTTGTTCATTGCCAGGATGTCTTCACTGCAAAGACTTGTTCATTGCCAAAATGTCTTCACTGCAAAGACTTGTTCATTGCCAGGATATCTTCACTGCACAGACTTATTCATTGCCAGGATGTCTTCACTGCAAAGACTTGTTCATTGCCATGATGTCTTCACTGCAAAGACTTGTTCATTGCCATGATGTCTTCACTGCAAAGACTTGTTCATTGCCAGGATGTCTTCACTGCAAAAACTTGCTCATGGCCAGGATGTCTTCACTGCAAAGACTTGTTCATTGTCAGGATGTCTTCTCTGCAAAAACTTGTTCATTGCCAGGATGTCTTCACTGCAAAGACTTGTTCATTGTCAGGATGTCTTCACTGCACAGACTTCTTCATTGCCGCAAGCCTCTCAACACTGCAAGGACATCACCAGGACATCCTTGACCACTAAAGATCTGTGCTGTGCTGTCCCGGCCTGGAGTGAGGGGGCTTCTGTACAGTGCAGCTTCTGCTGTCATTCACTACAGCTTCTGCTGTCATTCACTACAGCTTCTGCTGTCATTCACTACAGCTTCACTGCTGTTGGGGAAAAATATCACACACACCCCTCCAAAAAAACACCATCAGAGCAGCCCTAAGAAAAAGCTCCACACCCCTGAACACCTTCACACCCACTACCCAGAAGACTCCTATCACCTGATGACCTGCCTATCCAGGCTGAAGACAGGCCAGATCCGCAGAAAATTCTCAGATGTTCATGACACTGCACATCGGCCACACAGAGCAGTTCCCTTGCCAGACTGGCAGCCAGACAACACAACATGTGCTGCAGCCCTGCTCACTGCACCAGAAGCTCCAAAAAGAGTATGTGAACTGACCCCACCCCAGTGGCCAGGAATGTCTACAGCAACTTATAAAAGACGTCCAGTGCAAGCTGCCCATTATTGACACCCCCTCCCCCCCCCCCCCCCCCCCAAAGAAAGACAAAAAACCCAAAAAAAACACCCCAAAAGCCTGAAAACCCTACAACAACTTGGAGTGTCATCGTTGGTCACCGTTCAATGCCAAAAAGATAACTACACACACAAAAACAAACTAAAAAACTTTCTGCATCAACTCGGAAAGACCTGCAGCGTTACGCGTTCTCACTGTTGAAAGGAAAAAATAAAACCTTTACAGTAACTTGAGGATCTACAAAGTACTGCTGCCATTATTGCAGAGACTGAACTGCCCCAATATCAAACGCCAAGCAAAAGTAAAACAGAAACCATCGACGACAACTTGAGGGTTTTGCTGCCCACTATCAACTGCAAAAAAAACAAAAGAAAACTCTGGAGCAACCTACAGTATTGCCCACCTCGACTACTAAAAAAAGACAAAGAAAAGAATTCTACAGTAACTTGGAGGACATGCAGCATTGCCCTCTATTGAACGAAAAAAATACCCCCCAAGTTTTTTAAAAACCTCTGTGGCAACTTGAGGACCTGAAGGGAACTGCAGCCATCATTGCAGAGACTGAACTAACCGCTGTCCATGGCAAAGCAAAAGAAAAGCAAAGCTTTACGGCAGCTTGGAGGACCTGCAGCATTCTGCTCCATCATTGCAGAGACCCAGCTGTTCATCTGAAGAACGCTATAAAACAAAACAAAACATGAAAGGACCGCAGCAGCAGCCAAAGCTAAGGCGGACAAGCTTCTTGCAGCTGTGGTGTCATTGTCACTGCTGTAGAGCCATGCCACTTCAGCCATTGTCTGATGTGAGTATGATAAAATATTAACTTTGTAGACAGTTGGCACCGTGTCTGATTATGTCTAGTATTTGTGTGTGTCTTTGTTTTTCGTTCCTTGGCTAGAGTTTCAAGATTCACCTATGATGAGATTTATGCGTATGGAACCGTTTTCCACCCACCACCACCACCGTTTAGTTAGCCACATTCCGACTTCGGGAATGGTGTCTAAGCACATCACCTGTGTACATGCTGGGTTTTTCCTGTCATCCGCTCCTACTGGCACACAATGGCCTACTCTTTTCGAAAGTCCATGTGGATTTTTTAATGTGTGTGCAAGATGTTTTGCGTGTGTTTGCACAAGGGCCTCGGTTTATAGTTTCTTGCAAGCCATTTATGTTTGTTTTCTTTTGCGTTTGTTTTCTTTTTTTTTTTGAGGTGGGGGGGGGGGGGGGGGGGGGGCATTTCATTGTTTGGCAAGAGCTCCGAAGTTCACCAATGGTGCGTTTTTTGCGTATGCAACTGTTTCTCTGCCCCCCCCCCCCCCCCCCCCTCCTCCTTCCCCACCATGAAGGTAGCTGTGTATTCCGACTTCGGGGATGTATGCCAGGTATGTTCGCGTTTCCGTACCCCACCGAACACTGCCATGGACTACGGGATCTTAAGCTGCATACTTTATCTTCTGCGGGATGGCCTGGTGGTTAAAATGATGCGCATTGCGCTCGTGATTTGCTGACACAAGTTCGAATCTTGTTCAAGAGGATTTTTCCTGTGGAGTTAACATCAGTGCAGACTCCACTCTCCCCAAAAGTCCTTCGCATGATACTATAAACCAAGGTCCTGCGTGCGAACACACGCAGAATATCTTGTGCACACCCGTTCTGCTTTTCGGAAGAGTAGGCCATTGTGTGCCGGTGGGAACAGATGACAAAATTGCATACACAAGGGGATTGGATGTAAAAAGGAACGAGTGCTTATTGCATTATCCTCGAAATAGAAGAATAAAATAAAGCAATAAAAATTCTGCATGTATACATACGCGAAGTGTTGAATGTCACTGAGGATGACTGACTCTTTACTGCTTTCAGGGGCTGTGGGGCTGGAATCAGGTGCCAGTGACCTGACGTGTGTGAGGGCAGCCATCATTACCTGACTTTTCTGAAATGGAGGCAAGGTATTGCATTTTATTTGTGCTTGCTTTCTATTTTTGTATGTTGTTTCTTAACGATACTTCCAAAGTCCATATTTCTTGCTTTTGTTTTCATCTTTTCTAGTCAATCGATTCGTCCAGTGTTTCTGCCCAGTTTAAAAGAAAAGCAACTTTTAATTGAAAGGATGATTGAGGAGATCTTCGCTACCTCATACTTGTTCATTCTTTACCGCTTTTTTTCTCTTTTGCTATTGACTTGATAGTCTTCTGTTCTAGTCCTCGTTAATTTTGTACAACCGCGTTCCAATCTATGTTTTTTTCATGAGATTTGAACCCACGACCTGCGAGATAGGTGTCCAAGGTATTACCTATTACATTTTGACAGCTGGTCGATATTCATCTTTCTTCGTAAATACAAAATGTACTACTTAGTTCTACGGTTGATTTTTTCTCCTATTCTGAAGTCTGTGCTTTACATCCACAGATCATACCACATCAGCCGGAACAGTTCCCACCCTGTCCAGCGCCCTCAGTCACTGCATGGGGGAAGTGTCACTACAGCACAGATCCCTGTTTCTGCCTGTACCAGTCACTGCATGGGGGAAGTGTCACTACAGCACAGATCCCTGTTTCTGCCTGTACCAGTCACTGCATGGGGGAAGTGTCACTACAGCACAGATCCCTGTTTCTGCCTGTACCAGTCACTGCATGGGGGAAGTGTCACTACAGCACAGATCCATGTTTCTGTCTGCATGAAGCGGAATGGAGTCAAGACACTTTTGGGGGGGAAAAAACCAAGTTAAAAAGTGGCTAATTTCATTGGTAAGTAAACCATTCTTTCCTTAAAATTTAACACACAGTATCCCTCATTGCTAGTGAAAAAACCTGTGTAAAGTGCTGTGGTCACAGAACAGAATTTCTCTCGGGATTTTATACAGTTGTGCTCATATGCAGACTAGATAATCAAGAAAAAAATGGACTCTACTCAGGTAAGGGGATAAAGGCAAAATGGTAGCAGTGTCTTTAGTAATGGTCTTTTTCGTTCCTTGGCAAGAGCTCCTAGGTGCAGCACCAATGGTGAGATTTTGTGTATGCGACCACTAAAGCAGGTGTATTCCGCCTTTGGCGATGTCTAAACACACCAGTGTGCATACGATTGTTGTTGTTGTTTTTATTTTTTGAAAGTAATCCTTTTTTACCATCTGACACGCAATGGTATACTCTTCCGAAAAGCATATCGAGTTTTAACATATGTGCAAGGTGGTCTGCATGGGTTCGTACCGGGACCTCGGTTCATAGTTTCATCCGGAGGACTTTAGGGGGTTGGAGTTGGTACTGATAACTCCAGGAAAAAAAATCCCTTCAAACAGGTGCCTTGATGGGGCTCAAACCCGGGCCGTCCGACCACGAACACTCTAACCACTTGGTAATGCCGACCCTAAAAATTGTGTCAAAGTGATAATTCTTTTTATATGTGCAAATTCGAAGTGTGTAATATCTCAAAAGCACAGAAATAAATGCTTGCTAGTCGCAAACATAGCTAAAAACAATCAGTAAGTAAACATAAAGTAACACAAGGTGTGTGTGTGTGTGTGTGTGTGTGTGTGTGTGTGTGTGTGTGTGTGTGTGTGTGTGTGTGTGTGTGTGTGGTGTGTGTGTGTGTGTGTTGTGTGTGTGTGTGTGTGTTTTGTGTTTGCGCGCGCGCGGGCGAGCGAGCGAGCGCATCCACCGGTAGTTGCGTGATTTTGTGCATGAGTGTTCTTTGGCGGATGAAAAAAGAATTAACGTGTGGGAAATGGTTGCCTGGGTCTGTGACACTTATTTTCCCTACGTTATGTTTACTTACAGACACACACACACACATACACACACATAAAAAACAAACATACACATACACATAAACACACATGCGAGTGCGCACACCCCACTTTTGTCTCTCCACATATACCAAAGTCCTTAAGTGTCTGTTGTTGTTGTTTCCAGGATCTTATTACCGGGAAACGCTCAACCCAGTTACCAGAGAAGGACCCGTCACAGTCATCAAGCAGGACACCACATGCATCGAGAAAGATAACAACAATCATCGAGGAAGATAACGACAGTCATCAATGAAAATATCTACAATCATCAAAGAAAATATCTACAATCATCAAAGAAAATATCTACAATCATCGAGGGAAAAAACGACAATCATCGAGGAAGATAACGACAATCATCAAAGAAAAATATCTACAATTATCAACGAGGACATCTACAATCATCGAAGACATTACAATCATCAAAGATAACATCTACATGTGATTTTGTGGAGCAGCTAAACAAGACTGACAAAAACGTGTGAAATATGAGGGAAAAAACAGTGACGTAAAAATACTGTACACAAGCAAAGGAACAGTTCACAGAAAGAAGAATAAGAAATTCTTTGCTCCACAAATGAACAACATTTCCACCTGCATTTATTTTGCAAGAAGCAAGCTGGTTTGGGTAAAGTGCATCCCTCATTGACTATGTCCCTGAAAAAGGATCACACGTAATTGCATGTAACACTGCAACACACACTAGAACAATGATAAACCCAGATATCACAATCATCATCCCATAACTAGACAGCACGCATCAGCGTACACTAAAGCACTAACAAACCCAGACAAGTGTAATCAGTTGTCATCATTCTTAGACAGCATGCAACAATCCACACTGGGGCAGTTGTTGCTCTGGACATAAGGCACGAATGAGAGAGAGCATTTTCTGTTACGTGTTTTTGCCTATGAAGAAAGATGTGTAAAGCAAACCACAAGTGATTAAAAAAAAAAAATTTTAAAGATTAAATGGTTTCTCAAAAAACAAGAAATCACTCAAGAGAAAAAGTTTGAGAAAAAAGAAAAAAATGGTGCTTAAAACCTGCTTAGTGAAAGTTTGACAAGAGTTTGTTAAATTGACTTTGTTTATGTTGAGAGAGTTGATGTTTAAGTAACTGTTTATTATCAGGGGACTGTAAGTAACTGTTTATCAGATGACTGTAAGTAGGACCTAAAATGATGTGTGCTGTTGGCAGATTGATGCTCTGGCCACACTCACATATCGCTGCAAGCTTTTAAAGCAACATATCCCATGCTGCTGGCAGCAAATCTCTGCAAGGATCTATCTGTCAATGGCTGTCATAGCAGAGTAATTCAACAGAAACACTATGTGCTCCTGATGCATTGCTTACTGAAACAGAGGAGCGGTTTGATATTTTTTTGTTTGCATGACTTCAGTTATGTGGGATACACATTTTGTTGAGAAGAGGGCAAGGTGGCAGAAGTGTAGAAGCTTTAACATTTTTCTTCTGTTCCTCAGCTTGAGCTCCGACATTCATCATTAGTAAGATTTTGACTATGAGACCGCTTGCCCACCATTAAGGTAGCCGCATTCCGACTTTCGGGGATGTGTAACAAATTATCTTTACTGGAAATGCGCTTTTGATTTTTTTTAATGGTAGAAAAGAGAACAATTTGTGAATCTTTCCTATGAGGTTTTAAAAAATCAATCCGGCCTTGAAAAAATTGGGAATGAATTTCGTGAGGATGGAGGTTTTTGTTGCTTTGCTTTTTTGTTAAATGATTTAGGTGAAATGATTCGTTAGAAATGCTGTTCTTACATGCCTCAGTAACGCTTGTAAGATTTGCATTATAAACAATGTCCATACCGGTTGTTTTTTTCAAAAACAAGTTTTGATTTTGTTTTTGTTAAGTGAACCGGATCTATTGATAGGTTTAAACATTCTTTACAATCCTCGGAAGACTGGCAATAATTTGTGACGCTTTTTTAAAAGTTTGTTTTCATATTTTCTTTTAATCAGATGGCTGATAGGGACAACTTCCATGGGTTTTTAAGTGGAAAATGCACTTACATGAATTAAGGTGCATGTGCTATATGATATGCACAGAGAGAGAGAGAGAGAGAGAGAGTACTAAATTGTTTTTCATGTTAGCAGAATTAGTTTCACATAACCTCCACTTTATTATTCCCAATTTACCATGGTGTAAAGAAAGTACACACCTTAAATTAATTCACTTTTTTCGTTGAAAATTTGGAATTTCCCCCATACTTTTCAAAGCATGGTAGTTGCCTAATTTTCAGGAAGGTGTGTGTGTGTTTGTGTGGTGTGTGTGTGTGCGTTTGTGTGGTGTGTGTGTTGTGTGTGGGTATGTGTGTGTGTGTTTGTGTGGTGTGTGTGTTGTGGTGTGGGTGTGTGTATGTGTGTGAGTGTGTGTGTGTGTTGTATGTGTGTATGTGTGTGTGTGTGAGAGGAGTTGTGGTGAGGAGGGGACATCAGGTTTTGTAAGGGAGCTAATCCCATCTCCTTTTGTCCTCGGTTCTTCTGTGCATTTAGCAGTAGTCTGTGTTGGTGGAAAATCTGGATACTGGTCTTCCATTGACTGGAAAAACCATTGCAGATTTTACACCAACACATAATAATATCATAAGAAAAGTTGTAGAAAAGATCAGCGCTGTGTATTTTGATATGGTGATATGTGTGTGGGAGGTAGTGGTGGAATAGATGAATGTTTAAGATATTCTTTTGTGGTGTGTGTGTGTGTGTGTGTGTGTGTGTGTGTGTGTGTGTGTGTGTGTGTGTGTGTGTGCGTGTGCGTGCGTGTGTGTGTGACTTGGAGGGGGACGTGGCAAGGGAAGTAATCTATGTGTGTAGGCTCTTGTATAGAATAGTGTGTGGTTGCGTATTTGTTTATAAATTTATTATGTTTATAGTCTATTGTCAGTTTTTGTTTTCTGATTTGAATGTTTCTGCCTGTACCAGTCCCTGCATGGGGGAAGTGTCACTACAGCACAGATCCCTGTTTCTGCCTGTACCAGTCACTGCATGGGGGAAGTGTCACTACAGCACAGATCCCTGTTTCTGTCTGCATGAATCGGAAGGGAGACCACAGACTTCTTAGAAAAAAAATCAGGTCGGAAAATGATTTTTCCCCCCTTAAATACACTGTGTTTCTCATTGCAAGTGAACACACACACACACGCACAGATACACACACACACACTCACGCACGCACACATGCACACACATACACGCACGCACGCACACACATATACGCACGCACGCACACACATACACACACATCCATATATATTATCTTATTTTCTCTCTTTTTTTTTAGACAGATGACTTGATGAAAAAAAAATGCACTGCTTATTCAATGTACCATCTGAAAATAAAACTGTGACACACAGATCGAGGTCCCATGTGCGAAGCACGCGGAACATTTTGCGCACACGTTAAAGCTCGTTCTGCTATTTGGAAGAGTGAGCCATTGTGTGTTGGTAGACACAGATGACAAAATTTACAAAACCGCATACACACGGGAACTGGATGCAAAAAAGCTCACGAGTACTTATTCCATTAACCTCAAAATAAAAGAAAAGATTGGAATGAAAGAATAAAGTAAAAGAAAACAATAAAGAATAAACACACACACGTCTTGAATTATGTAAAGCAAAATTGAAAGAGCTGCCCCGCTCCTCCCCCCCCCCCTTCCCCGCAGCCCCCCCCCCCCCCCCCCCCCCCCCCCCCCGGCACTGTTATCTTTATCCCCTGATAGCTGTATCTTAAGTATTAGGTCACAAGACAGCTTTTGTAGTCACCCTCAATCTGTAAAACTTGGACCTCTTTTCAACTTCTGTGTCCTTATAGAGCTACTTATCAGTCTGTGTGAAGTCCCCGTGTCTAATTTCTCTAATTGAGACATTAAAGTATTCTTGAGTCTTGATTATATGTAGTCCAAAGTCCTTAGATGTTTTTTGGTGTTGTTTCCAGGATCTTGTTACCGAAAAAGTACGCGCTCACAGTCATCAAGCAGGACACCACAATCATCCAATCATCGAGGAAGATAACGACAATCATCAAAGAAAATACCTACAATCATCGACGAGGACATCTACAATCATTGAGGAAGAGAATTACAATCATCAAAGAAAATATCTTCAATTATCAATGAAGATAACTACATCATCAAAGAAGATAACTACAATTATCGAGGAAGATAACGACAATCATCAAAGAAAATACCTACAATCATCGACGAGGACATCTACAATCATCGAGGAAGATAATTACAATCACCAAAGAAAATATCTTCAACTATCAATGAAGATAACTACATCATCAAAGAAGATAACTACAATCATCGAGGGAGATACGACAATCATCAAAGAAAATATCTACAATCATCGACGAGGACATCTACAATCATCAAAGCAAATATCTACAATAATCGATGAAGACATCTACAATCATTGAGGAAGATAACTACAATCATCAAAGAAAATATCTTCAATCATCAAAGAATATCTACAATCATCGACGAGGACATCTACAATCATCAAAGAAAATATCTACAATCATGATGAAGACATCTACAATCATCGAGGAAGATAACGACAATCATCAAAGAAAATATCTTCAATCGTCAAAGAAAATATCTACAACCATCGACAAGGACATCTACAATTATCCAGGAAGATAACTACAATCATCAAGGAAAATATCTACAATCATCGAGGAAGATAACGACAATCATCAAAGAAAATATTTTGAATTATCAATGAAGGTAACTACAATCATCAAAGACAATAACTATAATAATCGAGGAAGATAACTACAATCATCAATCTATAATCTTTGAAGAAGATATCTACAATTATCAAATAAAATATCTACAACCATCGAGGAACATAACTACAATCATGAGGAACATAACTAAAATCATCAAAGAAAATATCTACAATCATCGAAGATATTTACAATCATCAAAGAAAATTATCTACAACCATTGAGGAACATAACTACAATCATCGAGGAACATACCTACAATCATCAAATTAAATATCTACAGTAATTGAGGAACATAACTACAACCATCGCGAAAGATAATGACAATCATCAACGAGGACATCTACAATCATCTAGGAAGATAACTACAATCAACGAGGAACATAACTACCATCATCGAGGAACATAACTACAATCATCAAATAAAATATCTACAATCATCAAGGAACATATCTACAATCATCAAAGGATATAACTACAATCATCAAAGAAAATATCTACAATCATCAAGGAACATAACTACAATCATCAAGGAACATATTTACAATCATCAAAGGATATAACTAAAATCATCAAAGAAAATATCTACAATCATCGAAGAACATAACTACAATCATTGGGGAACATAACTACAATCATCAAAGAAAATATCTACAATCATCACGGAACATATCTACAATCATCAAAGGATATATACTACAATCATCAAAGAAAATATCTTCAATCATCGTGGAATATAACGACAACCATTAAAGAACATATCTACAATCATCGAGGAACATAACTACAACCATCGAGAAAGATAACGACAGTCATCGACGAGGACATCTACAATCATGCATGAGGATAACTACAATCATCAAGGAAGATAACGACAATCATCAAAGAAAAGATCTGCAATCATCAAAGAAAATATCTGCATTCATCAAAGAAAATATCTACAATTATCAATGAAGATAACTACATATCTACAATTATCAAGGAAGATAACGACAATCATCAAAGAAAATATCTACAATCATCGACAAGGACAGCTACAATCATCCTGGAAGATAACTACAATCATCGAAGAAAATATCTACAATTATCAACGAGGACATCTACAATCATCAAAGAAAATATCTGCAATCATCAAGGGAGATAACGACAATCATCAAAGAAAACATGTACAATCATCGACGAGGACATCTACAATCATCAAAGAAAATATCTACAATTATCAAGGAAGATAATGACAATCATCAAAGAAAAAAACTACAATTATCAAGGAAGATAACTACATATCTACAATCATCAAGGAAGATAACTACAATCATCAAAGAAAATATCTACAATCATCGACGAGGACATCTACAATCATCAAAGAAAATATCTACAATCATCGAGGAAGATAACTACAATCATCAAAGAAAATATCTACAATCATCGAGGAAGATAACGACAATCATCAAAGAAAATATCTACCATCATCGACGAGGACATCTACAATAATCCAGGAAGATAACTACAATCATCAAAGAAAATATCTACAATCATTAAAGAAAATATCTACAATCATCGACGAGGACATCTACAATCATCGAGGACATTACACAACATCTACATGTGATTTTGTGTAGAAGCTAAACAAGACTGAGAAAGCCGTGTATAATATGGGGGAAATCAGTGACATGAAAATGTTGTACAGAAGCAAAGGAACAGTTCACAGAAAAAAAGAATAATTTCACTGCTACACAAATGAATAAACATTTTCACATGCATTTATTTCGCAAGAAGCAAGTTGGTTTACGTAAATTGCAACCCTCATTGAGAATTTATCTGAAAAAGGATCACACTTAACTACATGTAACACTGCAACACACACTAGATCAATAATAAACCCAGACATCACAATTATCCCAAAACTAGACTGCACGCATCAGCATACACTAGAGCACCAACAAACCTAGACAAGTGTAATCAGTTGTCATAATTCTTAGACAGCATGCAACAATCCACACCGAGGCAGTTACTGCTCTAGACGTAAGGCAGAAATGAGAGAGAGCATTTTCTGTTGCTTCTTTTCGCTTATGAAGAAATGTGTTTAAAGCACCAATTCATTTTTTTTTTTAAATAAATGGTGGTTTGTTTTTTTAAAAAGAAGAAAATTAATCAAAACGAAAGAAAAAGATGCCATAAATGAAAAAAGTTTTACAAAAAAAGGAAAAAAACGGAAAAGATGGTGTTTTGGAAGCTCCATATTGAGAGTTTATCATGTGTTTGATGAATTGATTTTGCTTATGTTGAGAGTTGATGTTTAAGAAACCGTTTATTAGTTGATTGTAAGAAGGACTTGCCCACCATTTAGGTAGCCGCATTCCATCTTTCGGGGATGTGTAGCAAGTCATCTGTACTGGAAATGCGCTTTTGATTTTTTACTAGTAGAACAAGGAACAATTTGTGATTCTTTCGTATGAGTTTTTTTTTAATCAACCAGGCCTTGAAAAAAATTGGGAATGAATTTTATTTTTTGCTTTGCTTTTTTTCAATGATTCAGGTGAAATGATTCGTTAAAAATTCTGTTCTGACATGCCTCACTAATGCTCGTAAGATTTGCATTATAAACAATGTCATTACCTTGTGCTTTGTTTTCAAAAACCAGTTCTGATTTTTATCAGTGAATCAGATTTAGTGATGGGTTGAAAAATTGTTCTTA